>JANHMN010000004.1:113139992-113177615 GCA_030674055.1 Rhabdomys pumilio | reverse complement strand
TCTTCTTCTTCTTCTTCTTCTTCTTCTTCTTCTTCTTCTTCTTCTTCATCTCCTTCTCCTCCTCCTCTTCCTCTTCCTCCTCTTCCTCTTCTTCCTCCTCTACCTCTACCTCTACCTCTACCTCTTCCTCTTCCTCTTCCTCTTCCTCTTCCTCTTCCTCTTCCTCTTCCTCCTCCTATGGGTTTTTGATACAGGGTTTCTTTGTGTAGTCTTGGATGTCCGTAAACCCACTGTGTAGATCTGGCTAGTCCTGAACTCACTGACCCAACTATCTTTTCCTCTTGAGTGCTGGGATCTCAGCCAACTTATTTTTCTGACTCCTGCAATCACCCCACTCTCTTGCAATGGTCCTTCAAGTCTTAAGTACAAGAATTATGTTGTAGATATCTTAGTTGGAACTGGCCACCATAGAATCTCTTGTTATCTACATTTTGAGTGGTTGTGGTTTTCTCTAATGATCTCCTTCTGTTACAAAAAGAAGCTTCACCAATGAGGGCTGAGAACTACTTTTGACTTTGAGTATAAAGATAAATATTTAGGATGTAGTTAGGAACTATATTTGTTTCATAAAGTTGCAGTTATAGGTTCTCCTCCAAGATCCATGGTTTCACTGTCTTTGGGTAGTTGGCTAGCTTTCTAGTACCAGGCATGCTTTCTTTCTTGTTGATCAGGCAAGTGCAGTTAGCAAGTAGACTGTTATTGGTTAGGTATGTGCCTCACCACTGCACCCCAGGGTCATTGTGCCAGACGAATAGCTGTTAGGTGTCACAGGCATCCCAGCTGAGCAGGACTACTGGTTGCTTTCTTCCTTTAGAAGGTTTCATGGACAGCTTCTGGCATCATGAAAGTTAGTCTCAAGGAGGAGGCTTTCAGGTCAGATACAGCTTAGCCCTCTGGGCCCTATGTCTAAAGTGCATGGAGTTTTCAGCTCTAGGGACTTCTACTCCTGGGAGACAAACCTTATAGACAATAGCCTATAATATTTTGGGAGTCTTTTGAACAATCCTGGCTAACAACTTGAGGGGGGATTTTATCATGCTTGGTGTTGGGATTTTTGTTATATGGTCTATGGGTCTTTGAGGGAATATTATTGTTCCCTCAGATTATCACCCACATAGAAGATTAAGATTGCACTTAAAGTATATATGAATACATAGACATGATGTGATTCCTTATGACTCTCTCAGACAACCTTATTGTCATTTTACTTTCCTCCTTCCTTCCTCTAACTTTATCTCTGCCTACTTTTTTTTATTGGATATTTTATTTACATTTCAGATGCCAATCCCTTTCCCCATTTCCCCTCCCCAGAAAACCCCTATCCCGTGCCCCCCCTTTTCCATTTGGCTTTTATACAATTTTTTTAAATGTTAATCAAGGGCTTTGTAAGTATGGTAATGCTCAATCAGAAGTGTAACCTAATACCCAACCTAGCTATGTAAACTATCTTTGACTAGTGGAGATATGTGAACTTCTGCCTCCATGTCCCCTCTCTCTTTCTCTCTCTTTTTCTCTCTCATTACCAAGCTTCTCATCTACTTCATCTTCTCCTCTCCTTACTCCATCTTTTCCTCTCGGTGCTCCTTTCCCCTTAGCTCCTCCTACATATTACCCTTCCTGTTAAAATAAAGCTTTTCTCTCAGAATACAACTAGAGCATAATTATTCCTATTTGTACCAGTGAGGTACAAGATAGTCTTAATACCCAGTCCATCCTTTTGTTGACTAGCCAGAACCTCTGACATCTCTCTTGACTAGAACACTTAGTTTTGAACCTGGCTTTTTCTTGGCTTTAGAATGAATGTCAGCTGAGAACCCTCCACTCAGATCTTTTTTCTCAAGGCAAATAGCCTGGATTGGCTATGAGTCTATAGGTCTTCAATGCCATCAGAAATCCAGAATGACTAAATTAACTGAATTTATGGGAAGCACTAAGCATAGCTTCTAAAACTTAGCCAATTTATAGAGACCGCTGAACACCTGGACAACCCCTATACTACCAAACATTCTCTCCCTACTTCTTAATTAATGTCCCCCACAGTTCTTTCTTCAAACCACGTGTAGCTTGTTGTTCTATCTAATACCTCCTACCACAATGTCCTTATAGTTTTCTTATTTCTGCTGTTATTTCAGGCTATGCACTCATATCTGAAGTGTCGCAGATATGAACCGTAGCTGAAAGAGAATATTTATCTTTCTGGATCTTGACTAATTTCATCCTTTTATTTGAAAATTTTATTTTCTTTAGTGCTGAATAGTATTCCATAATGTGCATGTACCATATTTCATTACCCATTTCTTGGTTGTAGGACATTTAGGTTATTGCCATTTCCTTGCTATTGTGAATAAAGGATTCACAATATAAAGGATTCACAATAACTTGGCTGATCAAGTGATCTGTGAAACAGGATGTCTTTCAGACATATACAATGAAGTTGTACATCTGGGTCATATGGTATATTTATTTTTAGCTTTTTGAGCACTGTCACAATGATTTCCAGAATGGCTGCACTCGTGTGCAATACCACCAATAGTGAGTGAAGATTTTCTTTCCCCCACATCTTCTCTAGGCCTAGTTTTTTTTTTAATTGTTTTCTTGATCATTGCCATTCTGATGGAATAAGTTCAGATCTCCAAGGTGTTTTGATTTTCATTTCCCTAATTGCTAGGGATGGTGAACTTCTTAAGTGAGTTTTTTGATTCATCTTTGACTCTTTGAATTTTGAGTTCTTTATGTATCCTAGACATCAGTTCTCTATTAGACATATAACTGGAGATGTTTCGCTACAGTTCTGCTGTTTTTTCACTCCATTTGTTATTTGTTTTGCTGGAGTTTTTAGATTTATAGGATACTTATCAAATTTTGGCCTCAGTTCTTGGGCTTATAAAGTCCTACCTAGGAAATCATTTTCTATGCCTATATTGTGTCGGGTACTGCCCATTTAGTCTAGTTGTTTTAGTGTTTCATGTTTCAAATTTAGGTCTTTAATCCATTTGTAGTTAGTTTTTGGTCAAGATGAGAGATAAGGATTTAATTTTATTCTCTCACATGTGGACACCATGTTTTCATAAACACTATTTGTTGAAAATGCTGTCTTTTCTCAGTGTATATTTTTGTCACCTTTATTAAACATTAAATGGTTGTAATTATGCTACGCATGTTTGGTTCTTCAATTTTCTTCCATTAGCCTTTTTTTTTGGTGCCATCATCATATTATTTTAATTGTAATTCTGTAATATAGTTTGGAATCTAGATTAGGAATGCTAATCCTTTCAGAATTCTTCTTTTTGCTCAGGATTGTTTGACTCTCCAGGATTTTACAACATATGACATCTATTGTGAAACACAAGTCTTTTGTGTTTCCACATGAAATTAAGATAGTTTTTCCCATTTTTGTAAAAAGGAGATGGTAATTTTGATTGAGATTTCATTGAATCTATAAATGGTTTTGGCAGAAGTTTTATTTTCATTATATAAATTGTATAATTCTAGGAGACTGGGATGCTTCTCCATTTTCTAATGTCTCTTAACCACTGAGCCATCTCACCAGCCACCCCTCTCCATCACTTTGATAAGACACTCTGAGCTCTGCCAAGTGAATGTCTGTGGTCTGGGGTACCACTGAAGACCATATGAATATCTGAGGTTTGTGCATGATGGGATTTGATGATGCCTGTGGCCTGTGCAGCCATCTGAGCCATATGCTTGGGCAATAGTGGTGCTGACCTTGTGAGTGGGAGTGTCTACTGCTGTCTGGTTCAACTTGAGGCTCAATGCCTGACATTGCTTGTATGGCCATAAACCAGAGTCTGGATATTCCAGAGACCTAGAGTAGAATCAAACATAAGTGGTCTAAAAAATATTACTGAAATGATTTTTTAAAATTTTATTTAATCTGTTTTTACTCTCTATATTTTATTCCCCTCTGGTCCACCTTCTGACTGTTCTATATCCCATACCTCCTCCCCTTCCCTCCCATCTTCACAAGGATGTTTTCACCCCCCACTCCTACTCCCCCAAACCTCCCCATTCCCTGGGGTCCTCAGTCTTTTGAGTGTCAGGTACATCTTCTCTGATTAAGCCCAGACCTCACTTGATGCTCTGTCTTTCTGGTGGACTTAGAGTCTACAGGTTCCCTCTTCTCTATTCTTTTGTACTCATATAGATCAATGTTGTGTCCTGAGGTCATCAGATAGGCTTCCTCTGGCAGCAGATGAGAGTGTGTGTAGAGACCCACAGCCAGACATTATAGGGAGAATCTAAATCAGATGTCTCCAATATGTCCCTTCTTTTGGAGCTCAGGGAATCCTGAAGAAGAAAGGGCAGAAGAATTCATGAAGTCAGAGGAGATAGAGGATACCAGGAAAACATAGCTCACATAATCAACTAAACAGGGTTCATATGGGCTCATAGAGACTGAAGTAGCAAGCATGACACCTGCATGGGTTTGCAGCAGGTCCTCTTAATATATGTTGTGGCTGTTACCTTGGTGCTTTTGTGGGACTCCTTACTGTGGGAAAAGATGTATCTCTGCCTCTTTTGCCTACTTGTGGGGTTCTTTTTCTCCTGTTAGTTTGTCTGGTCTGCCTTTGGTGTGAGGGCATTGCCTTATTGTATTTAGTTTTGTTTGTTGTCTCTTAGAGTCCTGGCCTTTCCTGATGGAAGATGAAGAGGGAGTGAGTTGGAGAAGAGGGGAGGTGTGTGTGTGTGTGTGTGTGTGTGTGTGTGTGTGTGTGTGTGTGCTTACAAGGGGTCGGGGGTGGTAGGATGAGTGGAGGAAGGGGAAACTGTGGTCAGGATGTACAGGATGTATTGTATGAGAGAAGAATCTATTTTCAAATGTATGTAACCTTTGTCTTGTATATACGTCTCTCTATATATGTATATAGAAAGAGAAAGAGAAAGGGAGAGAGAGAGAGAGAGAGAGAGAGAGAGAGAGAGAGAGAGAGAGAGAGAGAATTTATGGTTCAAAGTGAAGCAATTCCTGAGAAGGAAAGAAAGCCAGAGCTTTAAGTTAGAGGGAAGGAGGAGTGGAAACTAAAGTATACAAATTGGCCCCTGAGATGTTTGTGAGGTCTTTGGTTTTTCCAAGACACGGGAAGTGATGCGACACTTTATCAGGAGTTTTTCATGCTTCCTTTCTCTCTTGATCACTCATAAAGCTCAATGTAGAAGACAATTTGCATGCTTTCGTTCTTTGTAATTAAAAAAGAGTTAAACACAAAGATCTACCTGTGTAATGTAAAGATTAAATGACAAGGCACTGCATTATAACTTTGTAGAAATTAAGAACTTTAATGAAATTCTTACCAGCAAAAATTATGGTATGTATTCATTCTCAATTTTCATCAACAGAAGAAACACAAGACTCTTAGGGCAACTATAAGTAACACCAATTAAAGATTATTGGGGCTTGTGTTTTTAAGTTCAGTAAATATCTAAGAACATGGTCATTTATTTACCTCACTAATTACTGCATGATATAAGGTTGTTGTGGTGTTTGAAAATATTACAAGATCTCACAAAACAGTAGTTCAGAAGTCAAAGCACTGTACAGTTTGGCGGGTGAGTTCTATGATTTACCATGTTGTAAGGTTGATGCCTTTGATCATAAAAAGAAGAACAAGTATATTAGTAGCTACTGGCCATGCTAGTTTTGTGTTTTAGAGACATTCAGTTCTGGTTCAAAAATATACGGGGAATTTGGGAATCTGGAGGAGGTCTCTTATGGTCCTTTCTTACTCTAAAATTAGAAAAAAATACTGAGTTACCGTGAGATTACTCTAATGAACCAAAGTGTATTCATCCTCAGCTCCTCAAAGAACACTTGTAATGCGATAGTTGTCCTTCAGCAATTCAACACAAATCTGTGATGACCTTTCTAATGATACATAAAACCTATAATATGCAATTATATTAATATATTCTAATGCACTTTGGATGTACAAAAGGCTGGTTATATTTGTAATGACGCTTTCACTTTTCTCAGAAGCTTTAGCTCTTTCAGGTATGCAGGCATACATTCTCAAAGCACTACTGTTTCTTGACTCCAAATACATAAATTGTTATAAATATAAATCTCTACACATTTTATAAAATATAGCACAGTGTTTGGTGATTGGAGCTTATGAAATGTAGCATAATAATGTTCAGAATGTCCAAGACTATCAGTTTGCCATTTAAAAACTACTAAATGTGTTTCATAAGTGTGTTAAATAGTTTTACATTTAATAATGTTTTGTCATTGCCCTCATTAAATGAACTCCTCACTGGAACTTACTCCCTAATTAGAACTTCTGATACTAACATGTGCACTGCTCTGAGACTACCGATACCCACACTGACTTTGGTTGACCTGTAGTGGTCAGATCAGGGCTGCTGGATAGAACCCAGTGTTTCAGAGTTGAGATGTGGCTCATTTGAAGATATGTTATTCATTTGCCAGGTATATGATTATAACCTTTAAGGTAGACTTATTATTTTGCATGAATAAATGTGGAGAGAAGAGACACAGATCCTTTGAACTGCACACATGCCATTTTATTCTTTTATCTGGTTACACACAGCTACTTATAAGAGGAGGTTTCTTGAACTGCCTCTCTGGCAACCTGTCTGGCCAGAGGTTCTCTGTAAAGACAGAGTACTTATGGGGTTATATAACACACATAACTGTCTGCCAGAAACTAAACTGTGCACACAGGTTATTGAAGGTGTGAGATTAGATCCAGCTGTGGTGGAAGGGGGATCCCAGAGGCAATTCTGAGGGAGCCAGCTCTGCTGAGGTGCACACATGGCCAGACTCCTCAGCAGAGAAGTCCTCCTGGCATCTCCACACATGCATCTCTGGGGAAGTTGCTGCTGGCTCTTCAGAATCTCTTGAATGTCCTGAAGAAGAAAAAGTAGGTGGGGAAAGCAGGAAAGGAAAACCAGAGGAAAATATCTGAACAGAAATTCAATACACAAATTTGGGCTTCTTACTGTAAAAAACTAACAATTTCACATGAGTTTCCTGGGCATTTCCTGCAAGTACCTGAGGGATTGAACCACACAATCAACAAGGCAATTATTAAAAATGCAAAGATCCAGTAGGAATGGGGAAAAAAAGCAACTTGTCTCCAGAAAAACATTAAAACAGTGTGCATAAGTCAGTGAATCAGAGTCCATTGGCTTCTAACAGCTGCCGTCTTGAGGCTGCACAAACTTTGTGATGAGCAAGCCCTGTACGTGGAGGTGGCTGCTCCACCGTTGCAAACAGTTGAGACCAGAGGAGGCTATTGAGGGGAGCTAACGGTTTTTGGCATTGGGTTTGGGTGCTAAGTATCAACTAACATGTTTATGCCCGCCCTTCAGATGTCCACACACAAAGACCCTTTTCTCTCCCTTCTGGCAGGAATCCAGGCCAATCTTGGAATGCTTCGTCCCCTGCCCATCATTAAGGACCCTGTATTAATCGTGGGGCTTCATCACAGAAACACCCTGGGAAGGAATGCTCACTGACCCATAGCAAACACATTTCCGCTTCTGTGGAAATTGCATGTACACTAACGTGTGGTTCTAAGGCAGAACTAAGAAACAATCAGCATCAGGTCCACGAGAAACTACCTAAAGGTTTAAACGTGTTGCAGTGCTAGACGATCTGGCTAGAGGTTGCTGTCATCTAAAAAAAAATAAATGAAATGAAATCAAATCAAATCTTGTGTTAAATCCAATGCCTGTGATGCATATGCCTACATGCATATAGATGAGGTTCTTTCTCATTATTTTTATGGAGAAGATAGTTTTTACACATCTTAGTCAATAGATGATCACAGTCTGTTAAAATAATGTTGGCCTAACTTAAAGTAATATATTCAAATTGGGTTTTGATAAATAAGATGATAAGTAAACAGAGCATTGCATGTTCCTTGTAGCTTTAAAGGTTGCTTGCTGCTGACACGCTGCTGTAACCGGAACTATTTTACTTATTTTAATTTCTTTTGTGATATCTTTTGGCATTGAAATTATCTTGATATCTCAGGTTTGCTGTGACCAAAGATCTTAATGAACATTTTAAAAATGTCTTAAAAATTAAACCCACTCTCAATGAAAAAGAGAAATTTTTGGATAATTCTACTAGCAAACAATTTCAGGAAATTTTTTTTTTGAAATGATAAATTGTAGTAAATAATTTCTTTTTAATACTGTAGGTTGGTTTATTATTGGGCAGATAATAAAGTAAAAATGTGTATGTGTGTGTGTGAGAGACCATGTGTATACGGTCTCACATTCTACGTACTAGATTTAAAAATTTTCATATAAATGATGACTTATTTAGTTAATATTATGATTTATTTGTGTTACATATATAATTATTCACCTGTACTCAAAGATTTGATTCATATGATTAAAAATGCATGTTGAATATTTAAAGAAGAAGAACACTTCTTTCCACACATGCCAACAATTTGCATATACATATCTGACTTTCATTCTTACCTTCAATATATTGGTGAAAAAAAAGGAACAGTAAAAAGTAAGACACTATACTCATCTCTTTACAGCGTCCTCATTATTTCCTATGTTCATTGCCAGTGCAGTGTCTTCTTCAGGCTAGAACATGCATGCATCATTTTGCTCTCAGGCTGCAATGGTGGTTCTAAAAAAACTCCCTGGAGACCAGGCCTTAGCTTCTGATGATCAGGGACATCTGTCCTCTAAGTGCTGTGTGCCAGGCACATAGCTGGCACTCAGTAAATAGTTTTCGAATGGCTGATTGGATAAAGACTTTGTGATTTATGCAAGTATGGGAGGAAACATTAGTCCCCTTTTATTCTCTATTTATGTAGAAGCCACAGCACCTGACAGGCCTATAGCTTTGTGTGGTGGCCTGGATAAAGGCCTCTGGCTTTCAGAAGACCCTTTGGGGACCGTTGCCTCCTTGGTTCTTAGTAGTGAAAACCAGTATGCACTGCTCAGAAACCCAACCACATTTCACATTCCTGTTGTAATCTTGGAGCTAGGCTAATTTCTGGAGTGAATAAAAGGACCTGGAGAGGGCAGACACATGCACTTCTGTTTGCAACACTCTGTCCATTCAATTTCTTTTCTCCTCTCTGTTCAGTAATCCACTGACTTAAAGGTAACACTCTTCCTATCTGATGTTTTTTTCCATTCTATGTTACTCAATACTTGTCATATTTACTGGATGGTACTTTAGAGCTCGGGTTACACAGAACTACTGTATTTCTCATATCACAGCATCCCACTAGCTGCCTACAGCTCGTGATTTTTCATTTTCTCACTTACTGCATGTCTTCTCTAGCCTAATAAGGACCTCTAGTTCTTTGAATGGGAACCTTCTGATTTCCTCTCATTCTTTCCATCCTCCGTCTTATCTGCTAATTAGTTCAAGTTTGTAACCTAGTACTTTTATTTGTTCCCTTGCAGACAATCTCCACACACTTTCTCCTAGTTCCATGTATCTGCAGGTCCATACCCCTGTTTTAGTACAGTGCCATTTGTTCCACCAGTACTATACCAGGCTGCTGTGAGTTTAAGTTAGCCTCAACGGCTTCCCTCCACCCTTTGGAGCTGCTGGAAAATCTTGGCTCGCTCACTACCCTCTCCATGTTTAACTTTCTCATCTCTAAGATGGGGTTTATCATTTGCCTCTTATGCTATTAGTACTGAATTAACATATGTAAAGAATTTTAGAACAATGCTTGGCTCAAAGTTAGCACTTGACACTAAAACTACTTTGAAATTTCATCAGCATGACCAAGGTTGAAGAAGCAAATGATAGAATGTACTGGCAAGAATGTAGTCAAAGGGAACACTTATTTATTGCTTCTTGGAGTGCACACTGTTACAGTGTGGCAGTTTTTCAGATATTTGGAAATGAGTATACCCCAAGACCCAGCTATACCACTGTTGAGGATATACCCAAAGGTCTGTACATACTACTGCAGATATACCTGCTCATCCATGTACATTGCTGCTTTACTGATAGACAGAAACTGGAAACACCCTAGACATCCATCAACTGACAAATAGATAATAAAAATGTGGTATATTTATATAATGTAATATTATTTAGCTAATATTAAGAAAAATAAAATTTAAATTTTGCAGGTAAACAAATCAAGATAGACAAACTCATCCTGTGTGATGTAACTCAGACCCCAAAAGATAAATATTGTATGGTTTGCCTTCTATGTAGATGTTAGCTTTTAAGCTTTTAATATATGTGCTACAATCTATATAGCCCCAGAGGTTAGGTACCTAGTAAGGGACTAGAGGGAGGGAGAGGATCTCTCAAAAAATTAGAAACAGAACATACTATTATAGAAAGATAAAGGGGAAACTAAAATAGGAGGACTAAATAGGAAGGAAGAGAAGGACAATTAACCCTAAATTAATTGGGGAAAGACAATTAACCCTAAAAGTCATTTGCAAAACCCTATAGAAACCTTCTACTGTAGAAGCTTCTTAAAATGTGTGCGTATTTAAAAGGACTATAATGGAGTCACCAAATAATAGGAGACAATGCCATAGTTAGACATCTAGTATCACCAAGTAAAACTATCAGTGCTAGGAGTAGTTACATCTGTTGAGTCAATGGTCAAAGAGGTCCCATGAGTTCCTCCCAGAAATCACAGACTATCATCAATGCTATTGTTTGCTTTCCACAACCTGATGTTAGGGCCCGTTTCTGAAGACAGTGCTTCTTTATGTCATCAAACATGGACAAGCTGTTCTAGTGCTTAACTAGAAGCCTTATCTCTAATGACTAATGTTCTTAGTACTGGACAGTACATCCAGTACTATGGTAGGAAAACGGTGATCAGCAATACCACCTAGTTGCAAATCCTGTGACTTATAACAGTTACCCGTTTGCAAGATATACTGGTGCAGTATTGGCACAGATGTTATAAGACAACCAACCACTTTTTGACTGGATTTATGCCCACTACTCATTGATATGGAACTCCTTCCTATCACTGCTAAAGTGGTCAAGAATTTAAGCCGATAAAGGTCATGGACCTAGGGGAAAATGTACCACTATCATTCTGCTAAAAGAATGTAGCAATAAAATGATTCCTAATGACATGCTTTCTGCCTCGATTCTAGCAGTTCAGTGATTTTTCTCCCCCTCCAGATCCTCCAACATATTTTTAGATTTGTTTCACCTTTAACTTTCTAGCTAAAGCTGTTGATTAAGTGTCCACTGTTGAAATACTCCACTGGAGTGTGAAAGATACTGAGCTTATCTAGGGTATATCATGCTGGTTCTTTCCTATCTTGTTTAAACTTTCTATAAACTCCTCTGTCTTATTTCACGTCAACAAAATATTCACCAAGTTAACTCTTTTTATTTTTCTTCCAAGTTTATGTTCTATTCTCTTCTATATGTGTCTGAAGGTTTGGGAAAGCATAGACGCTGCTATTGACAGTCTCATCTTGTTTCTTTGTAGTATTCTGTACAATACCTGCACCATGACAGATGCTCATAACAGTTTCCTGGTTTGAACATAAGCTATGCAGATGATTCAAAAGTCTGCAACAACAATTTCTGCCCTCTTCACATCCATTCCCAATAATGTTAGCCCTTTCTATATGTTTATAACAATAAAACGTGTGCTAACACTACACTAGCTAGTTGGCTGAATGACACGAATATGCATTTTTTTAAAAATAAATATTTAAATTTGGTAACACTAATAAGTACTTGAATATTCAAAGTGTTTTAAACTTAACTTTCCAAAGACATACCTGTTCTTACATCTGCTTGTGTGGTCTCCCCTTATTTGAGGAAGTACCAATTCTTTCAGTTAACTATTCCTTCTGCTTTCTCTTTCTACATCCAGTTCATTAATATGTGAATACAGTTGGCTATTAAAACAAACAAACAAACCAAAAATTGATTCACTTTTTTCATTCTTACCTTGAGATTTAGTGTAGGCCATTATGTTTTCTGTTGGTAAATGATACTCTCGACTTTCTTTCTAAATATCTACATTTTATTCTTGACACCACAACATAATAGTTCACACGGTGTAGTTCAGGTTATGTCACTTGAGTGATTTCAACCTGTCATTACCAAAAATATTGCCTACAGGGTTGACTTGATAGTAATGGCAGTATGGCTACATTGTTGAAAACACAAGCCAAGGGTTGATTTATGTATGAAGTGAATAGTGTCAGAATACACAAGAAAAATTAGGAAATGAAAATTCTATTCTCTATAGGATTCCTTTAAGTATCAGACCCTTAAAATATTAGCAAATATGCCATAATTTATTTGTGTGACAGTTTTAAGAAGTATTAGTTGCTACACAACTGGGAATGAGTCTAGAGGTTTGGATTTGGAGGAATGGAAGAGTGGTAAAGGTCTGTGGTTAGCTTACTTGCTTCTCTGGCAAGAGAGGGCTGTGGGTTCTCAGGGATTTGGAAGCTGAGATAAATCCATAAATTGTTGTGATGGAGGTATTAGGAGTAGGAGATTTGTGGGATCTGCAGAAGATGAGACAAGCAGGAAGGGAAGTTGTCACATGTGTTCTGATGGAGAGCTGGGGATGAGACTTTGGAATTATATTTGAAGAGGCAGTCACAGAGGCAAAAATCTGCTATCAGCTTGCCTGCTTCTCAGCTGGAGTGGGTTGTGTCTTCTCAAATAATCTCTAGCAACTTAATAGCAGACCCAGTGTGTACCCAGAAAGGAAAAGAAGTTATCATACACAGGAAGAGTAGATGGCAATAAATAATCAAACACAGGGATGAAATCAGTAAAATAGAAACAGCAACAGCAAGAACAAGAACAAAATAATACAAAGAATTAATAAAACAAAGAGTTGTTTGAGAATATCAATAGGATTGATAAAATCTTTGTCCAAATTAACTAAATGCAGAGAGAATATCCAAATTAGTTAGAAATGAAAAGGGAGATATAACAACAGATACCAAGGAAATCCCGAGAATCATAATGATATACTTTAGAAACCTGTACTAGACCAAATTATAAAATTTAAAAGATATTGATAGTTTTTCTCTAGGCACCACTCGCCAAAGTTAAATCAAAATCAGAAAAGTAATTTAAACAGACCTATAGCTTCTAGTGAAATACAAACAAGTGTCTACACCTCCAAAAAAAAAAAAAAAAAAGCCAGCTCAAGCAGACATTCAGAGACAAGTTAAGGCATAAAAAGGTCTAAACACACCAATTTCTTGAATGAATATAGATGCAGAAATCCTCAATAAAATACCATATCTAAGAACATTTTGAAATAATCATTCACCATGATCGAAGGGCTTCATTTCAGAGTGTCAGGGAAAGGTCAACATATATAAATCCATAAAGGTAATCAGCCATATAAACAAACTGATATAAAAATCACATGATCATCTCACTAGATAAGGAGAAGGCTTTTGACAAAATCCAACACTCCTTCATGATAAAAGTCCTGGAGAGATTAGGGATACAAGGAACATACTTTAATATTCTATTGGCAGTTTCAGCAAGCATATCCAACATCAAACTAAAGGGAGAGAAACTCAAAACAATTTATCTATAATCAGGAGCAAGAAAAGGCTGTCCACTCTCTCTCTCTCCCTGTCCACTACAGTACTTGAAATCTTAGCTAGGGCAACAAGGCAACTTAATGGAGATGAAAGGAATGCAACATGAAAAGGAAGATGTCAAAGTATCTTTATTTGCAGATGATAGGATAGTATACAGTGTCCCAACAATTACTAAACGTTCTGAGAAAGAAATCAGGGAAACAAATTGCTACAGCAGATAAACACTTTCAGCAATGTAACTGGATATAAAATTAACTCACAAACATTAGTTGTGTTAATATATACACATGACAAATGGTATGAGAAACTAGTCATTGAAGCAACATCTTTCACAACAGTCTTAAATAATATAAAATATGTCTAACTAAAGCAAGTGGAAGACTTGTATGATAAAACTTCAATTCACTGAAGATAGAAATTAAAAAAGATATGACAAGATTGAAAGATCTTCTATGCTTATGGATCTGTAAGATTAACATAGTAAAAATAATGGCATCCTGTACACCTTATAAATACACTGAAAGAAAATCATGTGATCATCTCATTAGACAATGAAAAAGCCTTTGACAGTATCCAACACCCATTCATTTTAAAAGTCTTGGAGAGATCATGGATACATGGCACATACCTGTACAAAATAATGGCAATATACAGCAAGCCAATATCCAACATCAAATTAAGTGGAGAGAAACTTAAAGCAATTTCAATAAAATAGGTACAATTCAAAGCTGTCAACTTTCTCTATATCTCTTCAATGTGGTATTTGAATTTATTGCTAAAGCAATAACACAGCTAAAGAAGATCAAGGAGAAACAAATTGGAAAGAAAGAAGTCAAAGTATTGTTATTGGCAGATGGTATGATAGTATACAAAAGTGACCCCAGAAATTCTACCAGAGAGCTCCCACATCTTATAAACACCTCAAGCAAAGTGGCTGGATAAAAAAAATTAACTAAAATAATCAGTAGCCCTCTTTGTACAAATGATAAACATGCTGAGAAAGAAATCAACATTCTTCACAATAGCCAGAAATAATACAAAATATTTTGGTGTAACTCTAAGCAAGCAAGTGAAAGACCTGAATGATAAGAACTTTCAGTCTCTGAATAAAGAAATTGAAGAAGATATCAGGAGATGGAAAGATCCTCCCTGCTCATGGATCAGTAGGATTAACATAGTAAAACCAGCTATCATGCCAAAAGGAATCTATAGATTCGATGGAATTGTCACCAAAATTCTAACATAATTCTTTACAGACCTCGAAAGACCAATCTTCAACAAATGGTGCTGGTCTAACTGGATGTCTGAGTATAGCAGACTGCAAATAGATTCAAACCATCTATACAAAATTCAATTCCAAGTGGATCAAAGACCAAAACACAAAACATGATACTTTGAATATAATAGAAGAGGAAGTAAGAAATGTCCTTGAATGTATTGGTACAGGAGACAACTTCATGAACAGAACATCAATAGCTCAGGTACTAAGATCAACAACTAGTAAATGGGACCTCATCAAACCGGAAAGCTTCCATAAGACAAAAAACACTATGACCAAACCTACATCTGACAGAGGACTAATACCAAAAATATACAAAGAACTCAAGAAGTTAGACACCAATAAACCAAATACACCAATAAAAAAAATGTGGTACAGAGGTAAACAGAAAATTCTCAACAGAGGAGTCTTTAATGGCTGAGACACTCTTAAAGAAATGTTCAGTGTTCTTAGTAATTAGAGAAATACAAATCAAAATGACTCTGAGATTCCATCTTATACCCATCAGAATGGCTAAGAGCAAAAACTCATGCAACAACTCATGCTGGCAAGGATGTGTAGCAGGGGGATCACTTCCTCCACAGCTGGTGGGAGTGTAAATTGTACAACCACTCTGGAACTCAATCTGGCCACTTCTCAGAAAATTGAGAATAATTCTACCTCAGAACTCAGCTCTACCTATCCTGGGCATATACCTAAAAGATACTCCACCACACCACAAGGACACTTGCTGAACTATGTTCATAGCAGCTTTATCTGTAATAGTCAGAAACTGGAAACAACTCAGATGTTTTTCAACTGAAGAATGGATAAAGAAATTGTGGTTCATTTACAAAACAGAATACTACCCAGCTATTAAAAGCAAGAACATCATGAAATTTTCTATCAACTGGTTGGAACTGGAAAATATCTTCCTGAGTGAGATAACCCAGACCCAAAAGGACATGTATGGTATATACTCACTTATCCATGGATATTAGCCATGTAGTACAGTGTAACCACATCATAATCCACAGACCCAAGGAAGCTAAACAAGAAGAAAGGCCCAAAGGAGGATACTTGAATTTCACTCAGCATGGGAAGCACAACAGTCATCTGAAATAAATGGAGGAAGGGAACAAGGTGGGAGAATAGATAGAGAGGGAAGTGGAGAGTGGGAGCCTTGGGGAGAGAGGGCCTGGAGAGTGAATGGAAATCAGCAACTGGGGTGTGGGAGCATCTTAAAGAGTTTCCAGAGACCTGGATGGGGATGGAGGTGGGGGTGGGAGGGCTCAAGGGAGTCTATGAATGTGACTTTAGTCTAGATTCCTTGCAGTTG
This sequence comes from Rhabdomys pumilio, assembly GCA_030674055.1. Taxonomy (NCBI): domain Eukaryota; kingdom Metazoa; phylum Chordata; class Mammalia; order Rodentia; family Muridae; genus Rhabdomys; species Rhabdomys pumilio. The sequence continues at coordinate 113,161,461 of JANHMN010000004.1, read as the reverse complement.
GAGATATGGAGCCTGAAGTGGTTACCTCCTCTAGCCAGGTAGGATTCCCAGTGGAGGGATAAGGATACCAACTCATCCATAAAATATTTGAAACAATATATGTCCTATGTACAGGAAGTGTAGGGACAAAGATGGAGTGGAAACTGGGAAAACAGCCAACCACTGATTGGCCCAACTAGAGACAAGAACCCCCTGACACTATTAATGATACTTTATTATGCTTGCAGACAGGAGCCTATTAAACTGTCCTCTGAGAGTTTCTACAAGAAGCTGAGTGAAAGAGATAAAAAGACCCACAGGCAAACATAGGATGGAACTCAGGGAATCTTGTGGAAGAGTTAGGGGAAGGCTTGAGAGACACAAAGTGGATAGGGACTCCACAAGATGACCAACAGAGTCAACTAACTTAGACTTTTGGGGTTAGAGCCAGAACTGCCAACTAAAGAGCAAGCAATGGATTAGACCTAGGCTTCCCCCAACATATGTAGCAGATGTTCAGCTTGGTCTTCATGTAAATCCCACAGCAGCTGGAGCAGGGAACTTCCCTGAATCTGTTGCCTGTCTATAGATTCAATTCCTCTAACTGGACTGCCTTGTCTGGCCTCAGTGTGAGAGGATGTGCCCAGTCCTGCAGTGACTTAATGTACCAGGGTGGGTTGATATCCAGCAGGTTTTCCCTTTTTTCCAGGGGGGAGTGGAATATGGTAAGGGAAGAGCCCATTTTGCGAAGTCGGGGCGCTGGTAAGAGAATGGGGAGCTGCCATAGAGTGAAGAGTGAATAAATATATTAATGAAAAAATAGCATTCTACAAAGAGCAGTCTACAGATTCAATTAAATCTTCATAAAAAATTTCATCACGATTCTTTACAGATCTGTGAAGGAATAGAACAATGGAAACCTTGGATAGCTAAAACAGTCTTTAACAATAAATGAATTGCTGGAGTTATAACCACCTTCAATTTCAAATTACACTACAGGGCTGTAGTAAAACAAAGCAAAGCAAAACAAAGCAAAACAATTCAAAAATAACTCCACCACAGCATTGGCACAAAATAGATATATTGATCAATAGAAGTGAATTAAAGACTTATACATAAGTCCACACAGATACTGACATGTGAGTTTTGGCAAAGAGGCCAGAAGTACATACTAGAAAAGATATATCACCTTCAAAAAATGCTGCTGGTCAAACTGTGTGTCTGCATGTAGAAGAATACAAATAAATAAATCCATACTTATTCTCTTGCCCCATACTCAATTCCTAGTGAATCAAAGACCTCAACATAAAACTAGATACACAGAACCTGACAGAAGAGAAAGTGAGGAGATAACCTTGAACTCATTGGCGCAGGACAAGACTTTCTGATAGAACACCATTAGCACAGAAACTAGTATCAACAACTAACATATGGGACCTCATGAAACTGAGAAGCTTCTTCATGGCAGAGGACATAGTCATTCAGATCACGCAGCAGGCTACAGAACAGGAAAAGATCTTTACCACTTCCACATGCAATATCAAGCTAATATTTAAAATATATAAAGAATTTAAGTCACTAGATATCTAGAAAACAAATAAACAACTTTAAAAATGGGGTAGTGACCTAAACATAGAATTCTCAACCAAGCAAACTCAAATGGCCAAGAAACACTTACACAACATCCTAAGCAATCAGGGAGATGCAAATTGAAACTACTTTGAGATGTCATCTAAAAAGAAAGGGCAACATCTAAAGAACAAATAATAGCTTATGCTGTGAGGATGTGGAGTAAGAGAAACTCCCATCCATTGCTGGAGGGAGTGTAAACTTGTACAGCCGCTATGGGTATTCATGTGGTGGTTCCTCAGAAATATGGAAATCTGTCTACCTTAATATCCAGCTATACAACTGTTGGGCATATACTAAAAGGATGCTTCACCCTACCCGAGAGATACTTGCTCAACCATGTTCATTGATGCTGTATTCCCAATAGCCAGAAACAACCTAAATGTCCCTCAACAGAAAAATGAATAAATAAAATGTGCTACATTTATACAATGAAGTATAACTCAGCCACTAAAAAAATGACATCATGAAATTGGCAAGCAAATGGATAGAACTAAAAAAAAAATCAACAGTGGTATGTATTCTCTTATATGTGAATATTAGCTGTTAAGTAAATGATAATCAAGCTATAATCCATAGAACCACAGAAGGTATGTATAGAGTAAGAAACTAGAAGAAAAAGATATTTCTTTTTAGGAAAAGGATATAGATTAAATTGGTTATGGATGGGAGGGTGTTTTTGGAATGGGAAGACTAATTGGGAAGGAGGATCAGAGAAGTGATTTTAGGAGGGAATATAGGGAGACAGCTTAAAGTAAGGAGCTTTTGAAGGGTAGTGTGGAAACCTGATACAGTAGAAACTTACCAAAATATACATATGTGATGTTGATCTAAATGAAGTCACCAAGTAATAGTAATGGTGGATAGAGAATCTCCAGTGGCCATATATTGTTGCCAAAGAAAACTTCTTGTACTAGGACGGGGTTGCATTCAATTGAGTTGTTGGCTAAGAGGGTTCCTTGGACATACCCAAATAACCCAGGCTGTTCCCAATACAATGGGTTGCTCTCTGCAAGCTGACAGCATGACCCCATTGCTTAGGACAGTATACACACACAACTCACCGAGCATGAAAAAGTCAAGATGGTGCCTACATAGAACCTTCACCCCATCCATATATCTCAGCATCTTTGGTCCAGAAAAGTACTCTGCAAGTTATCAGAAGAGAAAGTGAACAAGTCGGCTACAAACCCTTTGTCTGAAATGGCGTACTACCTGCAAGATATACTAAGGCAACGAAGGGACAAAGCTTGTGGGAATCAACAACCAGTAACTGATTTGACTTAATGTTCCCTCCACAAGATGAAAACCCATATCAAGTTTTATATGGGTGAGTGAGCTAGAACTTGAGACTAGATAGTTCAGGGACCTAGGGTAAAATCAAAGAATACTGTGTAAAAAAAAAAAACCAATGTAGTGAGAACGTGTCTTCTAATAATATTTTGCTATGCTGATAGATGAGTACCTTGTTCAGCCATCAACAGGGAAGCTTCCTCCTGCAGCAGATGGGACCCAATGTAGATGCTTATAGCTGGACAGTACTCATAGACTGATAGACATCTGTACAGTCCTGGGTTGGTTGTCTCCATCAAATCCTTCCACTCAGGAACCTAGTAGAATGATAACCAGGAAGTGTATCAGAGCTGTAGGAATGGAGGATTCCAAGAAACAAGGCCCTCTAAATTTACACGAACAAAGCCCATACGAAAGCACAGAGAATGAAACAGTATACATATATACATATAGAAGGCCAGCACCAGTCTGCCCAGGTCCTCTGTACTTAGATCATGGATTGCTTCCAGTTTAGTGTTTTTATAGACTTCAAGAGTGTGCACCAAGTAGACTCTTGTCTTGGGCTCTTTTCCTTCTGTTGGCCTGTCTTGTCCAACTCTGATGTAATTGTTTTTATTTTATCTCGATATATTTTGTTTTGTGATATTTTGAAAGAATGAATAAATGAATGGATATATAGCCACTAAAGGTTAACAACTGAACTGCCATTTATACTTGATGAGGAAGGGAAACAGCAGTTTTCTCCAGTGTAGTGACCACTCCAAAGCAAGCCTCATGTTCAGGAGTAATAGACCAAACTATAATGGACTGCACAGTTTTATTGTGTGCTTTTAATTGGTTACACTTTGGTGGGGTTTTCTTTTGTTGTTGTTTGCTTGCTTGCTTGATTAATTGATTACTAGATTGCTTGAATTTTTGGTGGTGTTTAGATTTTTTTGTTTTGTTTTGAGAAATAACCTAAAATTGAGTGGGTAGGGAGGGGAGGATTTGGAAGAACTAGGGAGAGAAGAAAAATATCATCAAAATATACTTAAATTTAAAAATTGTTTGACAGGAGGCCGGTATGGTTGTCCCCTGAGTAGCTGTGCCAGAGCCTGACCAATAGAGATGTGGATGTACACAGCCAAACATTGGACTGAGAGTGGGGACCCCAATGGGGAAGATAGGGCAAGGACTGTAGGGCCTGAAGGGGCTTACAACCTCAAAAGAAGAAAAACAATGTCAACCGGCCAGATCCCCCAGAGCTCCCAGGGACTAAACCACCAACCAAAGAGTACACAGGGAGGGGGTGGCAGGGAGGGGGAACCCATGGCTCCAGCTGGATATGTAGCAGAGGATCTTCTTATCTGGCATCACTTGGAGGGAAGCTTCTTGGTCCTGTGGAGGCTTGATGACTCAGGTTAGGGTAATGGCAGGACGCTGAGGGTTGAGGAGCACCCTCATAAAGGCAGGGGGAGGGAAAAGGGGGTACAGGGCTTGTGGACAAGAAACTGGGAAGGGTGATAACATTTGAAATGTAAATAAATAAAATAACCAATAAAAAATAACAAAAAGAAGCTAGTCCGATACTGTATCCCCAAGTAAATATTCAGGCAAGAAACAGAAAATTTCACTGTACTTCTTACTTCCCATGTTTCAAATTGACCTGTGATGTCTCTGTTCTTGCTCATAACCTTCATATACCTGGGATGAAGGAACCGTAGTTGAGGAATTGACTCCATCAGATCATTGGCCTATATGTGTGTCCATGGAACATGTTATTGATTGCTAATTGAAGAGGAACCAGGTCACTGTGGTTAATGCCACCCATGGGAAGGCGATCTTGCTCTTATAGGCAAGTCAGTAAATTGCATCCCTCTGTGGTTTCTGTCTGCTAAGTTTCTGCCCTGACTCATAATGATGGACTGTGATGTGGAAGTATAAGACAAATAACCCTTTCCTCTCCAATCTTGGTTTGGTCCGTGTGTTATCACAGGAACAGAAACCAAACTAAGACATGACACAATAAAATAGGTTGATAAACATGGATTATAGATACACATTAAAAGTATTCTTTAAAACCGTCACTCCCTTTCCAGGAGACAGGAAGGAAATTTCCTCAATTGGTTGAGATAAAACTGACTTAGTTTTACCTAATGATAATTTTGGTCTGGGATGCCTGGTTTTGTTTGGTGGCTTGGCTGAGGTTTCTAATTTGTGAAACTATTAATACTTTCTGGATTCGGGTCTGTGTGTTTATCCTCATTGGTAAGAATACTTCGCAGAAATGAGTCAGAATTGTTCCACATTCTGGGGAGTTGAGGCAAGCGTTGTAAGGATGAAGTAGACAGGACTGGTGAATGATCGTGTCCTTATGGAGTATTGATTACATTCTGGTGGGGTATTGATCTAGATTATACTTGTTGGATAGGTTTGTGATGAATGGATTATGCAAATTTCGTCCTTGACATTCCTCTAACCTTAGAGACTATTTTCTATTCTGAAATTTTAGCTAAAGGTGTTCTCTCTGTTTTTTTCCCATCTATCTCTCTCAGGTTTTCTGTCTCTCCCTGTATCTCTCTGCTTCTCTGCTCTTTCTCTCTCTGCTTCCTAATAACTAAGTGATACCCAGAAAGTACATGGATATTTATGAGCTCTTTCTTAAGGCAATTTTGCATTTATTTCAAAAAATTTCACACACAAGGAAAATGTTGATTTATTTAAATTAGTGAAAGAAAATTCTGCAGAGTATCCACTTCAACTACAATTCCAATTACTTTTTCCTTCACCCATCACAATCATGTGAAAATTATAGAAGTCTCAGCACCAAAGTTTGCAAACTCAAAAGACAGAGTATTTTTTTTTCAGAATGCATGTTGTAAAAACATTTCTGTAAGCCACCTCCCTTTTAAGGTAATATAAAAGGTTCCAATACAATATGCAGAAATATTACTTTATTGAAATAAGGAGATACTGTGCTGCAGAGCCTTCCCTAATAAGTCATCTCATCCTAATGGTATTTATTTTTAGCAGAAACAGTTAGATTGGTTGTGTTATACACAACAGTGGCTACAAATTCAGTCTGCCTTAGGCCAGTACAATAGGCACTGGGGTTCTGTGGCTATTTCAGTTTAACATAAATTAAATAAAAACTGTATCAGATAGATTTTAAATGCTCAAAAGCCACATGTGATGGTAGTGGCTACTTTCCTGTGGAGCATGGATCATAAAGCATTAATTTTATTGTAGAATTTCCCACCAGACAATAAAGAATACTGCTATAGTTGAGGCCATGAGTTTCTGTTGTTTCTTGTTTGCTTGTTTGTTTTATCAAACCTAGAGCCAGTCTTTAGTAGACTGAGCAAGTCTATAGGATTGTAATATTATCTCAATGTGTATACATACACCACACATACAAATATTTACACACATATGTATTTATACACTTATTTACACACACACACACACACACACACACACACACACACACGCACGCACGCGCACACACACACACACAACACTGTCCCTAAAGCATTCAAAGTCTGCTTTGTTCATTCCATTTTGTGACTACAGGGCACTTCACACTTTGATTTGGCAAACACCTCACCACATTTCTTGTCACTCTGAACATGCCTTAGGGGTGTGGAATCCATATTACACCCCTCTATATCTTTTTATTGCCTCTCAAATTACTATGTACAAGACATTTTCTTTTTGGAAGGCACTTACAAGCCTGAAATGTAACAGAGCCTATTGTTATGATTTAGTTATGGTTTATCCCTCAAATGTTCCTGTTGTGAAAGCTTGATCCTAAGGTGACACTATTAGAAAGTGGCAGATCTTTAAGAGAAAGGGTCTTTCATCACATAGTATCTCATAACTGTGTCATGGAATGTACAGGAAGTGAACAGTCAGGAAGTCCTCAACAGTCAGGAAGTGAAAATTTGAGAGGCCTGCTTTAGTTACATAGCAAGACCATATATTAGCAAACAAACAAACAAACAAACAAGCAAACAAACATTAACAAGCCCAGCAAAACATCTTACATTGTAGTAGTGAAAGGTTTGTAGTAGAGAGAAAGCCAGGACTTTACTTCTCACTTACTCACATGCCCCTCTTTCTGCTGCCAATTCTCTTTCAGCATCCATCAAATCACTCAGCCACAGCCCTCATGAGATGCCCTTTAGATATGCCGTCAACAAGAATTGCAAACAAGGTAAACCTGCCTCCTTTGCACATTATGTAGCGTCCAGTATTCGGTTAAGCCAGACTTAGACACCCACACTGATGCACATTCTGACTGCTTAGTAATTCTCTGCTGGCTGGGTAACCTTTGCACATTATGTAGCGTCCAGTATTCGGTTAAGCCAGACTTAGACACCCACACTGATGCACATTCTGACTGCTTAGTAATTCTCTGCTGGCTGGGTAACCTGAGAGAGGAGCATCCATCTAGGTGCAGTTCTCAGTGTGTAGGTACCCATGGTGGCAACATTTATGGGGGTCTAGTGAAGCAAATGGTACCAGCCAGTGTCATTGCTCCTTTGGTAGGCACACACCCATTGCTCTTGTTGAAAGCCAAATGACAGGGAAGAAGCTTTGAAACCCTAAGCTCACTCACTACCTGGAAAGCTGGACACTTGTTTGCCACTCAGTTTACCCTGAATTGTGCAATCCATCCAAAAACAGTTCTCAAACGTGCTACTGACAACCACTTTTCTAATCATGACAACTATTCTAAAAGTACCTGTCCATTCTTTAAATCAGTGTTAAGAACCTCTTTTATGCAAGGATGTGGCCTTGATCATGAAGATGAAACAGAAAAGGGAAGTAGATAACAAAGATATATAAGCTTGTGAGGTGCTGCCAAGAAGTAGACCAGAATGGTCTAATGAAGGAACATAGGGGGGAAAGTAGGAATAACCTTAGATTCAATTAGCAGAGAAAACCATCTGGCAGAGGAGGCCTGAAAAATAAAAACAGCCAGGTTGAAGAAACAACAAACAAAGGCCCTTTAAAAAGATGGTTTGATTAACTGTACATCTCAGTAGAGTTCAAAGGAAAGGCACAAGAGGTGAGGAGATAGTGACCACACTGCTGCCACACTGTTCATGGTGTTCTCAGCCATAGCAATGAGTTCAGATTTTAAGAGTTTTAGAAGAGGTCCCTAAGATATTTATATCAAGAGACTAATATAGAGATTTGATGCCTGAGGAGAAGAGGGAGTAAATGAATGAATGAATGAATGAATGAATGAGTGAATAAGTATAGTTATTACACAGGTTAGAGCATATTTAAAATGAAAGAATCCCAATTGGCTGGAAAGTGCTTATATTCTGTAAATAGTTATTGCTGTTTCCTCCCTGTTTTCATTATTCTTTTTTCTGCATCAGGACGGTGATACATTGAATGGAACTCTGGAACTGATTCAACACTATGTCTATATTCACTTTTTAAAGAAAGCAACTGGAAGACTTTTCTGACCCCTTCAGACAGAACCAGGCCTTCTCTCTCCTGTGTTCCCATGTGGCTTATTGGCACATTCCTCCATGAAACAGCTTTCCCTTTAAATTATAAGCAAGTGTTTTAAAGGTTTCAAATACAGTGACTTTCCAGCTCAGCTCCCAGCACACAGTGGGCCCTCACTCGATGTTTTCTGGACAAATTAAAGAATGAAAAGGAAAACATGGAGTTGCCTTAAGTAAATGCAGAATCAGAACCAAATTTTAATGCTGATTAGTACTAAAAGAAGATTAATTTACTGTCTCTGTAATCAGTTCCTCTGACCTGATTATGTATTGGAGTCATGAGGTTCTCTACAAATATCACTATTTATGCAGCATGCAAATTAAGATGACTCTCAGAAAACTGAGAAGTTTAAATTTCTGTGCTATAATACAGGTTTTCTCAATTAATTGAAAGTACCCTTTGGTAAATAATAGCCTGAAAGCCAGTGGTGCTATCCATCAACATCTACTCAAGGATAATACTGTGCTATAGTTACAGAGTGTGGTCTTTGATTTTATCTGAAAGAGATAGGCAGAATAGCACCTTATCTCCATATCATAGTGAAAATCATAATTCTCTTCAAAAGTGCACTTAGTTACCCAGCTCATATGAGGCAGACCTGGTGGTGCCATAGCCCGTTTGTTTAGAAGTATCCCAATAGTCTTCAACGTTTAGTCCAGTAGTATGGCAACTGCCCCTAGAAAGTTTCTAGTAATGTGAGTTCTACTCTTTGAAATATTTTAGGATAAGAAGAAGAAAGACCAGAAATATTTTTTCCAACCTGGCTGATTCTCCCCTCTTCAGGCAACCTAGTAATCCCTGGCTTTCAATGGAGAAGCATATTGATGACTAACTTGTTGAATACACCCAATCAACATAAGGCATTACAAACCAGAAGTCTTAGATTCAAATGCTCCTTCTGCTTCGTCTGCTGAAGTAGCTAGGAACACAGGCTGGCTTCTGTCATTGCACCAGGCAGAAAAAGTCTTAAAAGCCCACCATAGACTCAATCTTACCCCGAGAAGCATATACCTAAAGTTATAAGAGTTTAATAGAAACTAAAGGATTCAAGGTGCAAAACCAACTGGTTCCAAATAGTATGGTACTTCTTAAGCTAACCCAACAAATGAGAAACAGAAACAATACTTGGAAATTCAGACATATCCATTATCCATTATTTGACAAATCATTACATTAAATATTATTTCATAAGGGCATATTTTTGTTTGATACATTTTTGAGCTTTTTATTACAACCTTCCAAGTATAGTTTAATGAAGAAATTGCAATAAAGTATAAACTGTACTTAGACTAAACCTGAATGTGTCAACATTAATACCAAATGTACTGCAAAAAATTTGACATTTTGATATTTATAAGAGAAAAAGACTATAAGGAATCCATTTCAGAGAGGGATGCTTATGTTAAATAGCAAAATAAATGATGTAGGATAATGCAGTTTTTAACATTATTCTAAACAAACTGTTTGCTCACCAGAAACAAATCTCACAAGAAAGAGACACTTGGCTTCTTTTCCCTAGGAAAGCTGGCTCCATATTTTCAGATTCAGAGTCTCCAATATACAGGCTTCAAACAACTGAAAGTTACTCTAAGTATTCTGAAAGGATCTTAAACACATTGTACTTGCAGAGATGTAAGCTGCAGAGATGTAAGCAGCACGTGCTATGCGCTTTGCCTTTTTTGCTTGTTCATTTCTGATTCACGGACTTCAGATGCAAGTCATTGCACATTGCTGGGTGAATGCTTGACCACTGTGTTACATCAGCCGCCAAGACAGGTGCTTTAACACTACATAAATAGACAAGCCTCCAAAACCATATATGAAAAGGAGCAAAGAGTCTTGACATGCGTGTTAGTTTAAAAAGTCTCTTACCTTTAGGAGAAATATTTAAAAGCTGTATGTAAGCACTCCAATATTGATGAACAACAGCCACTTATATTTCAAGCCAGTAGGTTTTAGTTTCAGTTTGAATTTCTTTCTATGACTTCTTTTTGTAAAGGGAGAAGGTTATCCTTGTCAAATCCAGAGTCAGCTCCCAGTGCTTTGGAGATAATAAATTGAGAACAAACATAAGAATCTTCAACATTTCAACTCTTGAACAATAGCTATCAAATGGCTTCCTTTTTCCTCTATGCCTTCTCTGCTTTCCATTCCTCAAATGTAAGGAATTTCAAGAAGCCATTAATACACCTTGATTAACTTCGGCAGATTTTACAGTCTCTAAATCATTTTCATGAGGGCACACTGCATTCTGGGATATGTTATCAATTTTATGTCCCAATGACAGTCTTGTCCTTTTCTACATACATCCTTTGTCCCCTTCCCAAGGGGTTGATCATAACCAGAAGGGAGGAACTATTTAAAAAATGCCTAAGAGGTTGGAGTGCTGATATGCACAAAAGCTTGGTCTAAAATAATTATTTATTATTAACTATGTCATTGATTGCAATAATTATCTAGGATGATGCTACCTTTCTGTTGAAGGCTAGATAGACAAATAAAATATATTGATAGTGACAATTTAATAAATGCAAAATTATTATAAATGTAAATAAACACATAGAATAGTAAAGAATAATCATCTTTTATTGATGATATGCTTTTAAGTGTGAGGCCTATTTCTGAACATCTGATAAACATTATTTAGTTTAATGTTTCCAATAACACTCTCTGTCTTGGTTTCTTGGTTCTCATTTTACAGCTACAAATTGAAATCTGTAAAGAGTCTGTGCAGTTGTTATTGCATCTCGCCTTCTAAGAGAATATTAATTTTAATATTGTAAAACTTGTTAAATGCAAAAATGCTTTATCAAATGTATCAATGATAGCTTGTGTAAGGTGACTTGGAACCAAAAGCAAACAATTTCTTCAATGATCCACACAGTTTAAAATATTGACAACAATACAGTCACAGAATAGAAGAGGAAAGAAATGATTCTCTTTTAATTTTTTTGTCTATACATTTCATAGTTCCCAAATAAAAAGCAAATATAAACTAATCAAGACTAATTTCACTCAGAAAACAGTGTTTCATTTTGCTGAAATCAGCAAGATAAAAATTCCCAGTGTAGAAGCAGAATATGCTTTCTAAGCAAACTGGGCTTATTTTCAAGTCATAGAATTATTAAATCTCCCTTTGGAATACTATTGTCTTATAGAAAAAGACTCTCTTATGGTACCGAGACAACATGATAGGAAGAAAAGAGAGTGTCATAATTAATCTATTATTTTAACAAATGTTTATTGAATATTTTTCATGTGATAGGCATGATGGGAAAAAAAGATGAATAGAGCCACCCACTCCAGCAGTTGATTCGGGGCCATACATATGAGAACAAACTGTGCAGCAACTCAACAAAGCTGGAACAAAGCTTTGTACAAGGTCCTCCTGGAACATGGAGAAGTGAGATGCACATTTAGCCAGTTCCTGAGAAAATTTACCTGGAGTAAAGGCATTAGAGTTGCTCCTGTATGCATTGCCAGAGGTAAGACAAGAAGTGACCTGTTACAGATTTCTTATGGCAAAAACAGAGGCAGGAACTGGGAATGGTTTTATTCTTTAATGTGCATCTGAATAGGAAGAAACAGACTGAAAAAAATAAATAAATTTACCATTAACACTAGCAGGCCTTTATCCCTGGAAATACTTGGGGAAAATTTAGGATTAGAGGATCAAATTCTAACCTTAGCAGAATTCCCAGGTCAGATATTAACTGAAATAAAATGTAAGAAATGGAAATTTATGCCGTGCAGTGGTGGCGCACGCCTTAATGCTAGTGAGTTTAGTTGGGGAGTGTTTGTGGTTGTCCTAAAGTAAAGGTCAAGCTTTAAGGAGAGGTGAGGTCTGAAGACACAAATCCACGTGCCATTGTCGTGGCATGATTGGTGCCATGGATGGCGGTGCTAATAAATACCAGGGAAAGCGGAAGCAGCAATCACCTAAGATGAGACTCTTGGGGAGAAAGATAAAAGGAGATAGAGAGTCTCAAAAACAACTCTTAATGAAGGAAGGAAGGATGAGCTGGAGGGGGAAATACAGAAAGAAAAATGGGTGATAGGAAAGAAAGCCTTAGGAAAAACAGAGTCTGGTTATTTAAATTTCTGAAATATAATTTTTTTCCTCATAGCAATTTAGATGGCATTTACCCATGTGAATTTATCTTTTAATATTTAGATGCCATTTAAGATGATTATGTGTTTGATTTTTAAATTATTAAATGTTTTTGTTTTTTCTATTTATTTGTTTATTTTTCATTTTTATTGGATATTTTATTTATTTACATTTCAGATGTTATCCCCTTTCCCCATTCTCCTTCTAAAAGCGCCCTATCCCATCCCTCCTGCTCCTTTTTGCTTTTATACCATTTTAATTACATGCAAGTATTAAGGTCAGTTCTAGGTTGAGGAACTAGCAATACAATAGATGCAAATAGTCAAGGGACAAGCAAGACAATAAACACAAATAGTCAAAGAACAATCAAGGCAATAAACAAAGTCCTGTGATCATTGTTTCTAAGGACTTATCAGGATGATCAAAATATTGCAGCCCTCCCTCTCTCAGTCCCCCCTCACACAGCTCCTCCCAGAACACTTCCTTTTTTCCACTGAGAAGGGGGGGTACCCCCTGAATACCAACCCATCCTGGCACCTCAAGTAACTGCAGGACTAGGCACATCCTTTCCCACCTAGACCAGACAAAAGATACTCCATCATACTATGAGGACACTTGTTCAGCTATGTTCATAGAAGCTTTAGCCAGCAGCTGGAAACAACCCTGATGTCCCTCAACTGAAGAATTAATAAAGAATTCGTAGAGTCCACCTCCAGTGGAAATACAGGACATCAAGTGGAGGGTTAGGGCTGCCATCCCACCTTCAAAAACTCTGACCCAGAATAGTTCCTGTCTAAAAAGACTGCAGGGACAAAAATGGAGACGAGACTGAGGGAAAGGTGGTCCAAATTGGGATCCATCTCAAGGGGAGGCTCCAAGACCTGATACTTTTACTGATGTGCTTAAAGGCAGGAGCCTAGCATGGATGTCCTCTGAGAGGCCCAACAAGCAGCTGACTGAGACAGAAGCAGATACTAACACCCAACCATTTGACTGAAGTTGGGGACTCCTGTGGTTGAATTAGGGAAAGGCTGGGAGAAGCTGAGAAGGATAGAGATCCCATAGGAAGACCAGCAGTCTCAACTAACCTGGACCCTTGAGATCTGTCAGACACTGAGCCACAAACCAGTAGCATACAGGAGCTGATCCAAGGAGCCCCTGACATATACAGCAGAGGACTGCCTGGTCTGGCCTCAGTGTGAGAAGTGCCTAATCCTACAGAGACTTGAGGCCCCAGGGAGTGGGGAGGCCTTGAGGGGCATCTCCTTGGAGACAGGAGAGGAGAAATGGGATGAGGAACTATGGAAGGGCAGACATGGAGAGGGATAATGACTGGACTGTAAAAAAAATAATAATAAAAAGACAAAAAATTTTCTTAGGAATATAGAGAAATTGTGTGAGGTATATTCATTATTATTTACCACTTTAAAGGTTACACAGAACTGTTTAAATTATAAGAATGTAATACACACACACACACACACACACACACACACACACACACCATTGTGGTGATAGAATATTATCAAAACATCTCTTGCATTTTAAGAAACAATTTTCCCCAGACCTCACAGTAAGAGTTAACAATGCAGCTTCAAGTCACTTAAACCTTAAGCCTGACCTCTGTTCAGCCTGTTTTTAAAGCTGCATGTAAGAGGAAAATGTATAACAATCAAGCTTACTTGCCTTGAGTTTCTCATAGAATCAATATTTTCATCTTAAGCTAACGCACAGCTGTAATGCTGTTATGTGTTCTTCCAGGCCTATGCCCACGGTGTGTGATAATAAGTTCAAAAGACACAAAATAGATTGAAAACTCCCTTATAAAACATATATCCACAATAAATATTTGACAATTTTCTGAGGAACTGACAAACTGATTTCCAGAGTGGTTGTACTAGCTTGCAATCCTACCCACAGTGGAGGAGTGTTCCTCTTCTCATCTTCTCCAGCATCTACTATCACCTGAGTTTTTGATCTTAGCCATTCTGACTGGTGTGAGGTGGGATCTCAGGGCTGTTTTGATTTGCATTTCCCTGATGACTAAGGATGTTGAACATTTCTTTAGGTGCTTCTCTGCGATTTGAGTTTCCTCAGAATTCTTTGTTTAGCTGTGTATTTCAATAGGGTAATTTGGTTGTCTGGAATCTAATTTCTTGGATTCTTTGTATATATTGGATATTAGCCATTTATTGGATGTAGGATTGGTACAGATCTTTTCCTAATCTGTTGGTTGTAGTTTTGTCCTACTGACAGTGTCCTTTGCTTTACAGAATCTTTGTAATTTTATGAGGTTCCATTTGTCAGTTCTTGCTCTTAGAGCATAAGACATTGGTGTTTTGTCAGGAGCTTTTCCCCTGTGTTCAAGTATTCAAGTTTCCTCCCCACCTTCTCTTCTATTAGTTTCAGTGTATCTGGTTTTATGTGAATGTTCTTTACACACTTGGACTTGAGCTTTGTACAAGGAGATAAGAGTGGATCGATTTGCATTCTTCTACATGCTGACCTCCAGTTGAACCAGCATCATTTGTTTAAAATGCTGTCCTTTTTTTATTGGATGGCTTTAGCTCTCTGACAGGTCAGTCAAGACATCCCAGTTAGGGGAACAGATTTCACAGAGACAGGCAACAGCTTTAGGGACAGCCCCTGTTCCAGTTGTTGGGAGACTCACATGAAGACTAAGCTGCACATCTGCCAAATGTGTTCTGGGAGCCTCTGTCAATCCTGTTTATGCTCTTCGGTTGGTGGCTCAGTCTCTGACAGCCCCCATGGTTGATTCCAGGTTAGTTGACTCTATTGTTCTTCCTGTGGAGTTCTTACCCCATTCTGGGCCCTCAATCCTTCCTCCCAACTCTTCTATAAGACTCCCTGAGCTCTGTCTAATGTTTGGCTGTGTGTTGCTGCATCTGTTTCAGTTAACTGCTGAGTGGAGCCTCTCAGACAACAGTTCTACTAGACTCCTGTTTGCAAGGTTAACAGAGTATCATTAATAGTACCAGGGATTGGTGCTTGCCCATGGGAGGAGTCTCAAGTTGTTCATTCCCCCAGTCTCTGCTCCATCTTTGTTTCTACATTTCTTTTAGAAGGACAAATTTTGGGTCAAAAGTTTTGTGGGTAGTTTGGTGTCCTTATCCCTCCACTGGGGATCCTACTTGTCTACAGGAGGTGGCCTCTTCAGATTCCACATCCCCACTGCTGTGCATCTCAACTAAGGTTAGCAGCATTGACTTCTGGTAGTCTTCCCAATTCTAGGTTTCTGACATGTCTTAGGGATGCCTGTGATCCCCACTCCTGCCAGGTGCATTTTCCACTCATTCTCTTGTCTCTCTCACACATGATCCTGATCCCCCCAAATCCCCTCCCCATTTCCTGTCCCACCCAGTTTCCTCTCTCCATCTGCCTCCTATGACTATTTTGTTTTTCCCTCTATGTGAGATTCAAGCATCCTCACTTGGGCCTTCCGTCTGGTTTAGCTTCTTTGGGAGTGTTTCATGGATGATTTTCTGTACTCTATAGCTAGTATCTACTTATCACTGAGTGTCCCAACCCATGGGGTGGTGAATTGGGACTGGGGACCACATGAAAGAGAGAATGGAAGACAAGAGTACACCAAGAATGGACAGTAAGTAAAGAAGTCTGATCAAGCTGTCAAATTTTTATTGTCCCCACACCAGGTTATATACACATAGAAGCAGGATATGGGGTAGGGGGTTGACATAGGGTCTCTTTGTTTTTGGGGAGCACAGGTGTTCTCAGGGGAGAGCAGGTGTTCTCAAGAACAGGATGTTGGCTGGGTGAAAAGCTCAGCAGAAGGAACAGAACAGAACAAGTTTTTAGGTACCTGTCCATAAGATCTATGGTCATTTGTTCTGATCTAAGCTAGTACTTTCCCATCAAGGTCACCTACCCACAAGATCTATAACTATTTGTTCTTAAATGGGTTAATATTGTTTTTTTGCAGAGGCCAAGACTTTGTGTTAGTAGACACATATGGCTGATTAAAGAGTTAATGTTTAAACAAGATCACTCCCGGCAAATGAGTACATACTATGTATGTCATTTTAGGTCTAGGTTAACTCACTCAGGATGATATTTTCTAGTTCCATCCATTTACATGTAAAATTCATGATGTTCTTGTTTTTAATAGCTCAGTGCTATTCCGTTTTGAATTTGAACTGTATTTTCTATATACATTATTTGTGTACATCTGGGTTGCTTCCAGTTTTTGGCGATTTCTAGTAAAGTTGCTGTGAACATAGTGGAGCATGTGTCTTTGTGGTATTGTAGAGCATTTTTTGGGTATACGGCAGGGATGCTATAGTTGAGTCTTCAGGTAGAACTATTTCCAATTTTCTGAGAAACTGCCGGATTGATTTATAGAGTAGTTGTATCAGTCTGCCCTTCCACCTGCAATGGAGGAGTAGTCCCAAAAGAGGAATATTTTGATTGCTGAGAAATCACTAATCATTTAAACTCGTTTTCTAATGCAAAGATGACTGTAATTTATTACATATATGTTTCCAAAATTATATTAAAATATGTGTGAGAAAATTGCACATAGTTGAACAGTGTGGCACACAAAGTCAGTTTTCTACATAGAACCCTGGCCTCTGCTTAGTATGGCTAAGTTCAGAAATGGCCAGGTAATGCATCTGTGCCTCTGACACTCTGGTCTGATTAATCTAATCTGAAGCACACTACTAATGTAGTAAGCAAGTCATTCATGTCTCTTTCTGCCAAGTAGGATGTCAGTTCCCAGAAAGGCCTTGGAAACTTATTTGACTCCTATTTAAAGTGGAAGTTTTATCATAAATGACTTTTTATAGTTGCACATGTCTCTTTATGTTGGGGTCCATCTCAGGGGCATCTTATAGAGGCAAAAACCATAAGAGCTCACACATAAGTGCAGGAAGTATGGCCGGGCAGTTGGTTAGGGTCCAAGCTTATTGTGACTAACTGTACAAATAATTTCTAACTGACCTGTATTGTGACTGGTTTCCAGGAACAGCAAAGCATAAAACATGCCAGAATATGCAATAAGCTCCGGTACGAGAAAGTTTTCTAGTAACAGCACATGACAAAGTTTCTTTGCAACATCGTAAGATGGTTGGCTACAGGCATAAAACAAAACGGCTACAGTTATGCTAGGGGAACAGACCTCAACACTGATTCTATTACACAGAATGCCTTCAAATGTTTCCATAGAGAAATAAAATGGTAACTGAGGTTGCACAGCCGATGGATGCCATCTCAAAGTTTCTTATGTCAGAAAGTTAATAGAAGAGATGGACATACCAATAACATATTCTTCAGCGTTTGGAAAACATTATTATTCTTGATATCCTTTATTTTTTGTTTTTAACTAATACATATTTTTATTAACTTTTAAGAAATTTATACAACATATTTTTCTCGCATATCAACTCATTAAACTTTTGTGTTTTCTTATGTATGTACATATGTATATATGTATTTACTTATTTATTTATTGTATCTATGGCACTGGAACCTTAAGTAAGAGGGAGCAGAAAGCTTTAGGAACCAGAATAAGGAAGTCTGCTTTGGAACAATCTTCTAGAAACTGCTACATGAACAAGACTGGAACAATGCTGATATCAGTGTACTTGTTCATATGGAAAAGGAAAACTTCATGGATTCCTACTTCTAGACAAATAACTACATGCAGCTAATGATGACTATGAGAAGATTTAGCCACTGTCAGGGATGAACCCCCTTATTGGTTGCTCAAAGCAGTGTGGTCATCTCTGAAACTATATATACTGTAGCAACAAAAAAGGTTTTTAGTAGACTGTGCATGTGTGTGTATACATAGATATGAATATATGTATATATTGTATGATATATATATATATGTATATATATATATACACTCATATATATATATGTATATATATATATATATACTCATATATATGCATGTGTGTGCATGTACATATCCATCAATATACATGTATGGAACAATACTAATCAAAGACAAAGAGACTATTCAACTTAAAAGTGAAGGCATAGAAGGGTTTTGAGGGAAGGTAGCTGGAGAGGCTAGAAAGAAGAAAGGGAGGGGGCAAAATGATACAATTATACTTCAATTATAATAAAATTTTAGAAGTTTTTAAGAAAGAGAAAAAGTTAAAGTTACTTTCAGATAATAAGTAAAGAACACAGTCATTCTTTTTTTTTTAAACTGGTGAAAAACTAGAGAAAGCTATTTTACAACTTTATATATTTTTATATAGGTTCTAAGCATCTTCAAAATTATTAACCTATAGAAGATACATGATGAAAAGTGGCAAATATGTGACTTTGTACCTGACACAGAAAAGAACTATCTTTCAACCTGATGATATATAATTGAATTGCAAAACAAACTTGACTGTTTGTCTTTTAAAATATATCACATGAGTACTGACGTACATTATAAAAAAATAGCAAAAAATCCAAAGGTCCAGCCATGGTCAGCAGAACTGAGGGCATATCGGTTGACTGAGTTTTATGAGGCAGCTAGCTGCATGCTTATTTCTCTGACATAGGATTGCTTTCTCACTTCATGCGATGGCCATTAAGGAGAAACAACACAAGCTTACACAATGTATGCAATGTACGGGGACTGATTGCAGGCAGAACGACTCAGGCACATCTCAGAACAGCAGTTCCAATTGTTATGTGCTTTAAATCAGAAAGAAAATGCAAGTAAAAAAGACAAAGCAGGAATATGTCAACTTTGAAACAGCAGGCTTCACTAAAAGTACAGTGATGATTCAGAGCTGTTTAAAATCCAATGGAAGAAAAATGACAGAAGTCACAGTTAGGAAAGTCATAACAATGTCTAGGTGAACTGGCCAAGGAGTGATTTAAAGATTATGGTCACCACAGGATAAAAGTCATAAAAGTAAAGTATTAGTAAGAGGCTTAGGGAAATATGAGCAGTTAAAGGCGTAAAGTAAATTAGATTTGGATGGAGAGAATCCTGGATTTCTCCAAACACAGAAGTCAGTGGTGGTGGATGAGAGAGAGGGCTGAGGTCCAAGTCTGGAAGCAGATCCGCTCACCCCCAAGAGAACAAGCAAGGGAGAAAAGATCCTAAGAGCAGACTTAAAGAAGCAGATGAGACAGGGAGGGAATTAAGGAGGAAGAGAAAATGTAGGTGATCAAGTGACTTTAGATGGTAACACCTGCTTATTCAGTTTTTTTAAAATCAAAATTAACCTAAAATGTATCATATCAGAGGAAACAAATTTATGTAAAGAGAAATCTCTGTTTTCACAGAGGGGAGGTACTTTTGAAGTATAGTTGAGCTTTCTGTCATTCATCTAGATTTGGGGAACAAAACATTACACAAGTTTCATTGTATTCAATTTATATGATTAAGTATGATTTAATAAATATAACAATGCTGATTTTTATTTTTTAGGGATTTTATTGAGATGTTAAGAGCTGTAAAGCTGTAACATATAAATATAGCAAGTAACTTAAAAACTAGATCACCAAGTAACTTAAAAACTAGATCACCTGAAATAGGTGGAATAATTTTAAGAATCAGAGGCCAGAGAGGACCATAGTGCAACCATATCTTCTGGACTTGACAAGATAATTGTGGTCATGGCCTGAGAGCCACTGTGGTTGTATGCATAACACATGCTCAAGAACAAGCCAATCAACAGCTTAGTGTTAATATAGAGAATTCACAATTAGCTACTACTGACTGAGAAGTTATTGATAGTTAATAGCTTCTGGGAGAGGAAGAGTCAATTTTCTTTAAGCAGGTGGGTCCATTTCACTCACATTCTTGTTGATAGGCCCATACCCAAAAGAGTATTTGGGATTCCTGTAAGTATTTAATAAGCACAAAGTAAATTTGATGATTATTCAAAATATTTAAAGAAGAGGACATAAAGTTGGGAGAGTGGGTAGCTTATGAGAATTGAGATGAAAGGAGTTGGGAGAGAGGCAGGAGTCTGGGAGGCATATGTTCAGAATACACTGTATGCAGGTATGAAATCCTCAGAGTGAATAAAAATTTTATATGAAAAATAAACAATGCAATAAAGTATCTTAAAATCTCTGTGTTATAGAGGAATAAAACTGAGAGCTTTAACCACATATATAAAATGTAACATTCACTGTCTGTTTTGTTTAACCTTGTATGGAATCTGCTTCTATTGCTATTGAAAGTCGAGAGTTTTGTAACAGTTTCAAAATGATTTTGAGAAAGAGTTAAACATGGGTATACATCTTAAATACAAAACTCAAGGTAGCATTAAAAATGACAGTTGTACAAAGAAAATAACATGGCTTTTGAGTAGATATTTTAACATGTAATTTTCAGCACAAAATTCATGTAATCAAAAGGCTTCCATTGACCTTGAAAGGTGGTCAGACCCACCCTTCTGCTGCTATAGCAGAAGAGTGAATATAAGTTCACTGTGCTGTGATAGGTACAGGCAGGTAAATTCTGGGAAGTGACTTTCTTCTCTAAAAATTATTTTCACTTGCATTTAGACACAACGAATGGTTATCTGAAAGTACATGCCTCTTTGGAATTAACTTAAATTTTGTGTAATAAACAATTTGCATCAAGTTGCATTTCACCTTACAAAAAGTATTTGGATCCTTAAATGGTAGAGAAAAGGAGGTCAAAATAATCCGTAAGTGCCTATATTAGAAAGAAAAATGTGTTTAAATGACAGAAAACTTCAAAATTTGTGCTATGGCTTTGGAAAGTTTTGTAAATGGCTCTTAGCTCTAAATTTGATTATCTTCTCTCTAAGCTGTTGCTTGAAATTGTATTTTGAGTCTTCTTTGCAATATAAGCCAACCTTTCGTTGCATATACTTCCAAAGAAGAGTTGAATGTAGCTAGCTTGATTCTGGGGATTTTGATGAGAGAGTGGAGAAGAAACACAAAAACCTTCTCTCCCAAAACTTAAACCCA
>JANHMN010000004.1:113095948-113139592 GCA_030674055.1 Rhabdomys pumilio | reverse complement strand
AGAGGGGGGAAGGGGGGGGAAGAGGGGAGAGAGACCTGAGTATTCTATTTTGAACAAACATGAACTGAGAATATAGACATTTTTCCTGAATAAAGCCAAGAAAAAGTCCTGCAAAGCAGAAACCATAATACAATATCTGTCATTGATGAAGAAAGAGGGGCAAGTCTATGCTCTTTTCCATGGTAACTGTGGTCACACTCTTGACTAACAGACAGATATGCTAATGGACATGGCATCAAGGGCATCGGACAAACTTGGAACCAGGAGTCCTCATTTAGTAAGGAGCCAAAAGAACATGGGCAGCCAGGAAAAGTAAAGGCAGGCTCTCTGAGATGGTGTCTTGTCATTTCCAAAAGACAAGTCAAAGTGAAATGGTTGGACCACAAGGGGTCAAAAAGGAACAGTAGAAAACAATGAGCAGCACCACCCCTTGTTGTCCCTAGAGGTGGTCCTGCAACACTTACTGCAGGCGTTTCTCCAGCTTGCTTGCATCCTCTTTTTCTGGAGAACTTTCGTTCCCACTAACAGAGCTTAATAAAATAAAATCTTATATTTTTTTCCAGTCTTAAATTCAAATGGGTGGCACATGACCTTTTGCAGTTTATCAGGGGTCTAAGCTTCTTCCATCTGCATATCTATTGATTTCTAAGGTATCAAAGTCTCCTCCCAGAGCTCCTGAGTCAGCCAACAGATACAGAATAGAGGATAGACCACTGTTTTGGGGACAACCTTAGGAGTTAGAACCAGAACATGACACTGAACATTTGAATGTATCCCCAGATGAACTAGCCCTCAGACTTACTCAGATTCAGAAGCACTGTATCTGTGACAAAGGGAAAGAGAGTTGTTTTGTGAACTCAACATGAATTTTGGTAATCCTTATCTATATCATAGACTTGCTCAGATTATTGAATAGGCAATTTCTTTGAAAATAATCTAGTCTTACACAAATGTGTGCCATTATTGTAATTATTTCAAATGTTAAGATTCTGCAGAACAGACCTATTTTTCAATTATGTAGGAAACTTAAATATAAATAATCAAAAATATATTCAACTTGGAACATTTAAGCAGTCTGTCTAAAATACTATTTATTGTCCTCACTGGTAATAAAATAATATCAATTGTAGCAGATACCCAAATAAAGAGAAATATGAAATAAAACTCTAGGTATTTCCAACCTATTTGTAGATAGAATTTGTATAATAGAGACTTTAACAATTCTAACCTAACCTGAATTAAGTTAGAAAATGAGAGAGAACATCTTAGCTTTGGAGCCAAACAAGCTTAGGCATGTATTCTATGTTACCTGGTAGTCTGTGGCAGGTGCAGATTTCTAGCCTTGTTAGTTTATAATGTTTGCTGTGTTTTTCTTGCTATACTAGTATCAGAATCGGGCTGTCTTTTCTTGGAGAGTAGAAATGGCTGCAGCCATTGCAAATAACGTGTTCTTATATTGCACTAACCAAGGGAAGGCAAAAGAGCCTTGGTTGCTTTCTGTGTATTGTTAGAAATGTATTTTCCTTCCCTCCTAGAAGTGTCCAGAAAAAAAAATCTTGTGAGCTGTAGTGTGAATTAGATTATGTGCCCATTGCAGATCTGAACTCAGGTCTACACAACAAGTACTTCCCTCCTGACCCATAACCATGGACTCTGGTTAATTTTTAAGACCAAGTCTCCATATCCAGGCTGTCAACAAATTTTCTACATAGCAGAGGACTACCTTAAACTATTAATATTCCTGTATCTCCCTCCCAAGTGCTGGCGTTACAGGAAGAAAACAATTATCTTAAATAGTCTCCCAAATTTGTGAGGCAAATTGTCTAGTTGTGTCTCAGATTATGAACTCTAATGAGTGCAGCATTGTTATGTCATCACAGTTTTAGAAGAAACCATCAATGAGTCAGCAAGGCAAGCAATTAGATTAGTATTTCTCTACTGAAAGTTCTGCCCTGTAATATTCTTGCCTGGCTTTAAGCAGGGTCAGTTGGTCTGAGCAATGTGAGTTGATCTTATGGCATGTTCTCAACCTGAGGTGCTGAACTCGAACCCGCTCTCCCCGTAGTGTTGCTGACTTCATTGATTTTTTTTCCCCAAGTTCATCCACTTACCTAGTGTAACTGGAATCTGGGGGTTAATTTTAAGGCTTGGATTTCATGGAAGACTACTGAGGAGTGCACCCTCTTGTCCCATTCAGACATCGAATCAGGGTTAAAAACACTGCTGTTGTCAGACAAATGCCAGTTTCTGCATGAGCCTGGGACTAGTGGGTATGTCAGTAAGCAGCATAAAACAGTTTGAAAAACCTCATTTGTCTTGTGCATCACCTGTTCGTTTTGATGGAGAAATAAACCTTTAACAGTATTTACAGGAACAATAGCTTAGTAAGCTTTCAAAACAGTTGGGTGGCTTTTTCTTGGGCCATTCTCTTGCTCTCAGCATTCCTTTGTTGCCTAAACCTCCCTATGATGGTAGCCTTGTAAACCCTTCCCTTCCACATTAGAATGTCTATTGGTATCTTGCTTAGGCAACAGTGTTGGTGAAATTTCATAGATAGGGCATATCTGATATTTCTAGGAGACACACACATTTCTAGGAAGGGATATGATTATCATCTCTCTATCTTTAAAGAATTAACCCATAGGACACAGCGACTCAGGGAGAACTATATTGGTTAGATTTTAAAACTTAATTCTATCAAAAAACCATTAAAATTTTTAATGATCAGTGCTTCTCAACCTGTGGGTCACAACCCTTTCCCAGGGATCACCTAAGACCATCAGAAAACACAGATATTTACATTGTAACAGTAACATTTATAACATTCATAACAGTAGCAAAATTACAGTTATGAAGTAGCAATAAAAATAATTTTATGTCACCATACCAGGAGGAACTGTATTAAAGGGTCACAGCATTAGGAAGGCTGAGAACTGCTCTTCATGATCCTCTAAAAGCTGATATTTTTACTGTACTGAGATGAGCTATATGTTATTAAAACTAGTGTTCATTTTTTTAAAAGTTCATGGTCTTGAAATTGCTTACATAATAACATTGTACAGCTTCTGTGTCAGCTCCCGGACACAAGTCCAGCCCAAGAGGTGATCTTTGAGAGAGGCGAAGCTTGCTTTCTGGGCAATAAACCAGTCAAAATTCACAAAAAGGAAGCTTTAAATTTGCACATTGGGAAGGGGGTTGTTAAAGCTGGCTTTTAGAGTGGCAAACTGCAGAGTGGTGCTCTGAATACAGTCTCTGTTATCCTCCCTCCTTCCACTCTGGGTGCCTAAGCCCTTGCTTTAGGAACTGGTAGGATGTTGTCTGCGTTAACATTGCCTCCTTTCTCCATTGATTTCTTTCCTGAATAGGCTTCCTTGAATTCATAGTTATCTGCATCTTTAGGGTTCCCCTAAGGGATATTGAATTTCCTGCTTCTAGGACTAATCAGAACCATTAATCAGCCATGAAAATAAGTGCTGGCCTATATAGGCCAAAGGCCTGAAGGAAATTAGGGCTGGCTTATTAGGTAGTAGGTATAGACGAAATGTAGTTATTCAAGAAAACTGTGTTCTATAAGGGACCTGACAAGGCAAAAGAAAAGATTTTCCATGTTTGTGGTGTTAGGGGTTCAGAGACTGCTTCCAGAGCAACACAAAGGCTGTGAGACTGGCTCACACCAGACACATGACCACAGGGTCAGGCAAACAGATCCTGGGCTTTGGACTCAGGAGAAATGAATGGGAATTTTATTGATGTCCATTTCCACATTTGTAATTAAATAACATGCTATATTATTCTGATCTCTGTAGTCATTTTCTCAGCATGTTGTTGTGGAATTTAAATAGTAGGAAATACACCACCAAACTGCAAGTAGAAACTGCTAAACTGATTTCTCTGATGCAGGTTCCCAGCCATATATTTGCATGTAAAAAGGTGTGTGAAATATAAGAATCAACTGTGCCGACTAGTTTTATGTCATCCTGACACAAGCCAGAGATATCTGAAAGGAAGGACCCTCAATTGAGAAAAATGCCTCCAAAAGATTCAGTTGTATGGCATTTTCTTAATTTATAAAGAAGGGCCTAGTCCATTGTAGGCAGTGCCATTCTACCTTACCAGAAAACTGCTACTTCTAGGTTCTATAAGGAAGCAGACTGAGGAAACCATGAGGAGCAAGCCAGTAAGCAGCACCCCTCCATGGCCTCTGCAACAGTTCCTGTCTCCAAGTCCCTGCCTCCAGGTTCCTGCCCCCAGGTTCCTGCCTCTAGGTTCCTGACCTTATTGCTTTTGATACGGAACTGTGGGTGAGATTAATCCTTTCTTTCCTCCCAGGTTGTTGTTGGTTATGGTGTTTCAGTACAGCAATAGTAACACTAACTAAGACATAAACCTAGGGAAGTAAGGAGAATAAAAAC
The DNA here is from genome assembly GCA_030674055.1 of Rhabdomys pumilio. Lineage (NCBI taxonomy): Eukaryota > Metazoa > Chordata > Mammalia > Rodentia > Muridae > Rhabdomys > Rhabdomys pumilio. The sequence continues at coordinate 113,135,180 of JANHMN010000004.1, read as the reverse complement.
TGGGGAAAGAAGTAGGTAATGAAAGAGCTAAAGCTATTAAGCCATCTGCCATGGTTTAAAAGTTTGTATTTTGAAAATTTACTCTACAATGTACTAGGTTAAGAAGTAGTATTTTAATAAATGATTAGTGTCATAAAACCTCTTTATTAGTGTATATTTAAATGACAGCATCACAGAAATAGGTTAGCTATCATGGCAGCAGGTATTTTGGAAAATACTTCTCTTGTTTTTTCTTGTGTACTTTTTGTAAGTTTTTTTTTTTTTCTGTTGTGTTTCAATGAAGCAAGAAGGCTCTCATTAGCTGCAAGCAATTGATTTTGCATATCCCACCTGTAGAGCCATGACCTCAATAAATTTCTGTTTCTTTTGCTATTGTGTGTTGATACTATGTTGTAGCAGCTGCAGACTGAACACACTAGCTACCACCATAGACTGCTTTAGGTTGATCATGTAAGAAGCCCTCAGAGATGATGTAAAGCCCTCATTTCAGAGTAATGGCATTTAAGGACCGAAGGAGCTGGGCTATCTTTACAAATCCTAAACATTATTGCTGAGACTGTATCCAGCAGTATTGATCCTTCTGTATTTTCACATTCTTACAGATTGCTGATTGTGGACAATGCGGCTTTCTGATTCCATGAATAAGAGTCCTCCAGCATGGACTGCATTCCTAATAGATGGGACATGATTGGAGCATGCTCAGAATTCTGAATGTTACGGACAGATTACAGCATTACTGGTACCACGCCCAGGTAGAATTCACTGCGTTTGCCCTGAAGTACAGAGTGAACGGGCTACTTCCTAAACTGCTGTGTGGCATTATTCCTGGAAAGACTGTCGGGTCTAAAGGAAACTCCACTCCCTTAAAACCTGATGCTTTTCCCCCTCTATCAAAGAAGCCATTTCTTTATCACTCTCAGAAGGGAGAAATGCCTAATTTTGGTGTTTGTTAGCATACAAAAGCAAATGCTCGTGTCAAGGCTCTCTCAATATTACAAGAACTTGTGCCTCTTCTCAGCTTTTCTCATGCTGTCCTATAGCCTAAAATTCTCCATCTCATGAGCTTTCCTTCTGAGTTTCTCATTCTCTTATAACCCTACCATTTCAGCTATGCGCTCTCCTGTCCCTCCCTTTTTTTTTTGCCCTGTATTTTGATCGTTTTTGTCCACACTCTCTTTGTCTTCTTCTTTCATCACCACACATGCCACACCCCTTGGTCTGGTACAATCTGCTGAACATGTTCAGCATACTACTTTCTCTCCCTACTCTGGCTCTTCCCTCATATCTATAATAAAAGCCTTGCCCTCAACCATACCTTAGAATGGTCTTGTCATCAGTTTACACAGAGATGAAAACAAAGTTCTGCTTACCCCAGGTAGAGAACCAATGGCAGATAAAAGTATAGATACCAACAAAGTCCAGCTTTGTGAACCAGTGAGTTCAATTGGGGTTGGTTATAGTAATGAGGGTAAGGGACCAATTATATGAGCAGAGAGTGAGTGCAGATTCCAAGACAGAATTCTGCAAATCGGAGGCACACTGCATAGCTTTGTAGGCAGTCCAACAGGCTGGAGACTCAGGTGGCTCAGCTGGTCTGAGCCTCTTCCAGGCAGCTTGGTTTATCTCTGCTTCTATTAGGCAGCTTTGCTGGTCTCTGTTTCTTCCAGGTAGTTTGACAGAGCTCAGGATCTTCTGGGAAGCTCACTTTGTCTGAGTTTTTCTTTTACCAGACCTTATAGCTTATTTACACTTGGAGAGGGAAGGGCCTAACATGTTTGGTCAGTTTTGAGGACTTGAAGTTTTGAGTTGCTTACATCCCAAGCTTAAGATGCCTCCCTGTATGATGGAATGTTTTATTTCTCTCTAGACATTCCTGTTGTTTCCATTTTCTCACATCTTTTGTCTTAATGAGCTTCCTTCCAAGATGGAAGTTTTTATTTTATTGATTTATTAATTTATTAATAATTAATAAATATTAAGTTATTAATTTATTGATTCTTCTCTCATGTTACATCCCAATCACAGTTTCTTCTCCCATCATTCCTCACAACCTCGCTCACCTCCCTTCTCCTCCCTTTACCTTCAGAAAAGAGCAGGGATATCAACTAAACATGGCAGAACAAATTATGATAAGACTAGGCTTAAACACTCATATCATGGCTGGATGAGGCAAACCAGTAGGAGAATAAGGGTTCCAAGAGCAGGCAAAAGTGTCAGAGACACTGCCTACTCCCAGAGTCCCGCAAGAACACCAAGCTCCACAAACATAACATGGGTCTGTGCTAGATCCTCTCCATACATGTTACTGGGCTGACGGTCTTATTAAACATAAAATAGTAAAAATAGATTTATTTCAGCCATATGTGCCTGAGAAGTGATAGCTTAACTGTCTTTAGCTATATTTAACATAGTAAACAGAGTTGAAGTAAAATTTTGCATAACCTTCCAGTTAATAGGAAATAAAGCTGGAAGCTTGTAGTTCTGCCTGAAACTCTTCAGTTCTTTTCCTGTCTCTTTGTAGGGATAGTACCTTGTGTGGGGAGCTATGAGGCTAGGTAGCAGTGGGAAGTGACAAAAGCAGTAATGGATATACTACAACAATATGTCAATCATGTCTGGAAACAAAGAAAAGGACACTTACCAGAACTTTACTATCTCTGTAACTACCCACTGCCCTTCTCCCTTAAGCCACCGGGATGAAGCAATTAATTGTTCGTAAGATATTTTTTCTTTTTCCTCAATGTTTCTTGCCAGTGACTAAGAAAGGGTTACTATTGACTTAATGTGGTTATGTCATCCTTTGCTTCCATGGTGGAAGAACAAATCCTGCCATGAAATGAAGTGGATATGTTCTTAAAACAAGACATAAACTTTGCATGACACTTGGGGCATTTTACTAGTGCAGACTTTCCTATCTTAGTACAGGCTTCAAAACTACCTTCACTGGGATTGATTAGTAATATCCATAAAAATCATTCTCATATTATAATGTCATAAGCCATGTACTAACATGGAAAATATGTCTGTTTCACTTTAACATACTCACACGAAACATTCTATTTTACATAGAAAACATACATATCTTCATTCTTCCAAAAGTCTCAAACTGTATTACTACTATATAATCTCCAATGTGAATTTTTTCCTTCAGACTTTATTACAAATCTAGCTTTAAGTTCCTACACGGTTGTTAATCTAAAAGATATTCTCTACAATATATGATTTGTCGTAGTTACTTTATTATCCAATAATGTATCTATACTTTCAAGTCTATTGTGATAAAATTGATACCTAAAAAAAACTAAAGGAAAAATAAAAAGTGATTTTTAAAGCCATCAATGTCAGTAAGATGAAAAGCAATGTATTTATCTCCCATGACTTAAACTGTACAGAAAACCAGCTATGAGTGAAATATTTGTAGTTTTAAATGTATCATGTCTTTTGCACATGTTATTAGAATGTAAAGTTTTACAAGTTTTTTATTTTCATCCAGGGTAGTCTTAGGATTTTACTGCTGTGACAGACACTATGACTGTTTTAGTCACGGTTTTACTGCTGGGAACAGCCACTATGACCAAGGCAAGTCTTATAAGGACAACATTTAACTGGGGTTGGCTTACAGGTTCAGAGACTCAGTCCATAATCATCAAGGAGGGAACACGGCAGCATCCAGGCAGGCATGATTCAGAAGGAGCTGAGTTCTACATCTTCATCTGAAGGCTGGTAGCAGAATACTGGCTCCTGGGCAGCTAGGACAAGTGTATTAAAGTCCACACCCACAAAGCCACACCTACTCCAACAAGGCCACACCTCCCAACAGTGCCACTCCCCTGGGCCAAGCATAAACAAACTATCACAAGAGTGTTTGAATAAGGCTTGAACTGTTTAATTTTGAGGCGACAATGTTACTTTGTACTTTTATAAACTGCAGAGCAACAAGGAAACAAGGGCTTTTAAATACAGGAGGACCATCATGTATATAAACTCATAAACTGAATGCAGCATGCACAGGGCCTGCCTGGGGTTACACCTGCTGTGGTACTAGAGCTGAACAAAGCAGTGGACACACCCAGAAGCAATCTCCAATTGATAACCACTTGCTAATAAAAATTTAGCTTCCTCCAAGAGCATCTCACTGGGGAAATAAACTATACTTAAGGGTAGACTGCATGTCTAGGCTGGGCTCTCCCATGTTGTCTTAGGGTTTCTGTTGGTTTGAAGAGACACTGTGACCAAAGCAACTCTTAAAGCGAAAGTTCTTAATTGGACTGGCTTACAGTTCAGAGGTTTAGTCTTTGGCAGGAGCATGGCAGCATGCAGGCAGACATGGTGCTGCCTGAGGCATGCTGCCTAAGAAGGAGCTGAAAGTTCTACATTTTTTTTTTCAGAGACAGCAGGCAGAGACAATAAGCTACTGGGCCTGGCTTGAACATCTGAAACCTCAAAGCCCACTTCCACTGTGACATACTTCCTCCAACAAGATTATACCACCCAAGAATTCCATTCTCTATGAGCCTCTGGGGGGCATTTTAATTCAAACCACAATATATGTTAATTATTAGTCAAGAAAATGCCACATAGATTTATAACAGGCCAATCTGATGGGCTATTTTCTCAAGGCTTTTGTGTCTTCCGTGATTACCCTGTGTGAAGATGACAATAACTAGTTAGCATAATGTCTAAGAATACAACTGCATGCATCTGAGTAAGTGAATGAAAACTTTTTTTTTTTTTTTCAAATCTTGACTAAGTCTCTGATATTAATGTTTCTATACATGAGAAAAATGGGATATGCATGCTGGCTTACGTTTTTGCCTCTTTTTTTTTTCTGATTGGTCATAGAACTTTTCTTTCTACGACCCCCTGCCTTACAACCTTTCTTTTATTTACCGCACATATCCTAGTTTATCTGTTTCAATTCAGCCATCAGTGCCAAAGCTTCCTTTCTTGTTTTCCCACTTCGAGTTTCCTTGTCTTAGCGCTGAGGTCACACTTGCACACACTCTTCCTGTGCTTGCTGATCTTTTATTTTCCTCTCTCATAGTGTATTAGTGCTCACTTACTCAGGCTGTTGTCCTTGATACTGCTGGCCTTGATCTCCTAGGACAGTTTTTGTCATGACTTCTGGTTCTTCATTTAAAACTAATGATCTTGAGCTCTATGACAGCTGTGGACCACAATTTTCAGTTCTCCTGCCTCGAGGATTGAAGTCCAAGCAGAAAATTTTATACCCTTTTCTCTTTTCACTCCTAACTATTTTCTACTCTCATGTTTTGCTCCATCTCCAGCTTGGGTATTAGCTCTGGAATTCTTACTCTGGGATTCTTCAGAGTCAGGATTCTGCTCTACAATGGTCCAGTATCCTTTGAGACTTGACATTAACTAATGCCTTAAGGTTTCTGCTGCTGTGAGAAAGGTCGGTGACCAAAGACAGACTGGGGAGGAAGGTTTATTTCATCTTGCAACTCTCAGGTGACACTCTGTCACTGAAAGAAGGCAAGCAGGAACTCAAGGCAGGAACCATGTGGAAGAAGCTGATGCAGTCCATGGAGGAGTACTGCTCACCGGATGGCCCCTCATGGCTTACTCAGCTTGATTTCTTATAGAACTCAATATCATCTTTTCAGGAGGGTGCTGACTACCCCCATGTGGGATCAGTCTGCAAACTCTAACCATTACTAAGAAAATTTTCTATAGACTTGTGTACAGGCTGTCTAGACAGAGGCATTTCCTTAATTAAGGTTCCTCTTCCCAGATAATGCCAGCTTATTTTAGGTTGACAAAATAAAAAACAAACCAAGCAAAAGAAACAAATAAATAAGCAACTAAACCAATATAACTACCACCACCAGCTAACCATCAGCATCTGAAAATCATTACTCCCTAACCACCACCTGATCGCCATCACCTGACCACCACCACCACCTGACCACCACCACCACCTGACCACCATCACCTGACCACCACCATCACCTGATCACCACCACGACCTGACCACCACCACCTGATCGCCATCACCTGACCACCACCACCATCACCTGACCACCACCACCACCTGACCACCACCACCACCACCACCACCTGACCACCTGCACTTGACCACAACCACTGACCCATCATTATATGACCACCATCATGAGCATCTGACCGTCATTACCACCTCACCACCACCACCACCACCACCACCACCACCACCACCACCACCACCACCACCACCACCACCACCACCACCACCACCACCACAATAACTAGAACAGGTACTTAATGATGTATGTAACTTGGGGCTCTGGATTCTCAAACTTTTACAACTCTTTTAAAGTAATTTAAGTGTATTATTCTAACCCTTTGACTCTAGTAACATAAGAAATATAAAAAATGTGAGGAGGTTTAAGCTCTCTTTTTACTTGAACATAAACCACACAGCCAATTTTCCCTATAAGCACCTTTCCTCTCAGATTTTCTAAACCTGTAGCTCTCTAGCTCTTCCTCTTTCCCTCTATCTATCTATCTATCTATCTATCTATCTATCTATCTATCTATCTATCTATCTATCATCTATCTCTCAAAATATATTCATTTACCTTGGAGATGGTATAGCTAAGTTCTTTTAAAAAATGTTTTATCTTCTGGTTTTTGCTTTTGTTTTTTAGTGTGATCCGAGTCCCATCAAAATCTAGGCTTTTGAAAATGTAAAGTTGTTTTCATGACCATTCTGAAAATGTTTCTTCTTTGACATCATCATGAACAACTCATGGCTATGAGTGTGGTTAAGGTAAACCTGAAACAGAGGGAAAATCTTGTAAAAAAAAAAAAAACAGTTTTGTTCCTTGTCCTGCTTTTCATCTCTTTGGCTCCCTTTCCCAGCACTCTCCCCTCTCACCCACAGGAAGCAGCACACCCTTCCTGCTTGTTGTTGGCCTCCAAGGGTGAGTTCAGGCACCTGCCTTCTGTAACAGTAAGAGCTCCTGTTGTCTGAGAAAACACTGAATTCCAATGCTCAGGTAAAAACAGAATGTGAAACTTGAGGACCTGTTCAGGCTCTTCCTCCCATTAGTGACATCATTCTGTGAGAGTGGACTTGTCCCATAGTTCTTACGACTTAATTTCTTTATCTGTAAAATAGCAGTAATAACCCAGTTCACAGAATTATTGTGAGAATTAAACATTACAAGATATACAAAAGCACTCTGTAAATGGCAAGTGTCTTTAAGTATATTATTTAGTCTAATCATATCTCAACTTTGGTAATTCACAAATATCTACACACACTGAAATGCTGGGATTTAAAAAAAAAAAGTCATAAAAATGAAGCCAATTAAGCCAGGCAGTGGTGGCACACACCTTTAATCCCAGCACTGGAGAGACAGAGGTAGGCAGATCTCTGAGCCTGAAGCCAGCCTGGAATACACAGCAAGTTCAAGGACATTCAGGGCTACACAAAGAAACCCTTTCTTACAGAAAACAAAACAAAACAAAACAAAACAAAACAAAACAAAACAAAATAAAACAAAACAAAACAAAAAACTGAAGTCAGGTAATAAAAAGTGTCTGATCTTCTTCAGAAATAGGTGGGTGTGGGAATTAGAGCTTCGATGCACCTTAGCTTTGCTTGCTTAGTTCTTTGCTTTCAGTTATTGAGGTAGCAAAGATTTTATTAAACCAGATGCAGAGCTGTAGTGAATACACTTGTGTCAGCTCCCGAACAAGATTAATTTATTTTGCCAGATTTTCTACTATATCTCCTTTGAAGTTGTTTAACTGCACTGTATTTGTTCATAATCAGTGGCTTCTTTTCAAAATCTGGGTTTTGACACAGTGCCTGGCCAATGTTGGATGCATGGGCCTTGAGGAAGTGGACAGGGCAGTGAACTCAAGACATCTGTCTCTATTTTATAGCTGGTATTGTGTTACTTTGGTGCTGCAATTGACTTTAGGTCTTCTTGTTTGCAAAGCAAGAACTGCACTTTTGCTTTTTGCTTGAGCCTCTCATCTATCTATAAACGCTCCGTTGAGTTTGCCTGCCAACATTTCATATTCTGAATATTTCAGATTAAGTCATGGTGTTTTCCAAACCAAATGCTAACTTGGGTTAGAGTTTTCTTTGAGATGGCTCACCATTGTGCCGCATCATATACTTCTTTGTTTGATATAAATGAAGAAATGTTATTTTTCCCCAGTTTATGTTTTAAAATTCATATTACGTCCCAATTGAAGCCCTTCTCCGTCCTCTCCTCCCAGTCCTGCCCTTACAAATTCCTCCCCTCATTACTTCCAATGCTTCTCCTCAGAGGAGAAGCCCCTTTGGGTAACACCCGACCCTGGGACATCTAGTCCTGGGAGGACTAAGCATCTCCTATCCTACTGAAGCCCAACCAGGCAGTCTAAGTAGGGGAAGGGGAGCCAATGGCAGGCAACAGTCTCTGCTCCAGTTGTTAGTTAGTAGGCCCACATGATGACCAAGCTGCAAATCTGAAGCAATGATTTTATTTTTTATTGTTTATTTTTTCCTTTTTGGTTATTTCATCTATTTACATTTAATATGTTATCCTCCTTCCAGGGTTCCCCTCAGCCAATCCCCTATTTCGTCTCCCCTTCCCCTGCTTCTGTCTCCCCTTCCCCTGCTTCTGTGAGGGTGCTCCACCACCTACTCACCCATTCCTGCCTCACCCTAGCATTTCCCTACACTGGGGTATTAAGCCTCCACAGGACTAAGGGCCTCTCCTCCCAATGATGCCAGATAAGGCAATCCTCTGCTACATATGCAGCTGGAGCCATGAGTCCATCCATGTGTATTCTTTGGTTGGTTGTTTAGTCCCTGGGAGTTCTGGGGGTTGGAGATGGAGTTCTGATTGGTTGATTTAGTTGTTCTTCCTATGGGGTTGCAAACCCTTTTAGCTCCTTGAGTCCTTCCCCATAACTCCTCCATTGGGATCCCCTTGCTCAGTCTGATATTTGGCTGCGAGCATTTACATCTGTATTGTCAAGACTCTGGTAGAGCCTCTCAGGAGACAGCTATATCAGGCTCCTGTCAGCAAGTGCTTCTTGGCATCAGCAATAGTGACTGGGTTTGGTGGCTGCATAGGCAATGGATCTCTAGGTGGTGCAGTCTCCAGATGGCCTTTCCTTCAGTCTCTGCTCCACTCTTTGTCCCTGCACTTCCTTTAGACAGGAATGATTCTGGGTTAATATTTTTGAAATGTGTGGGTGGCTTCATCCCTCAACTGGGGCTGTGTGTTGGGGGTGGGGTGGGCATGCCTAACCTCTGGTTATAGTCTCTATAGGTTCTCTCTCCCTTTTGTTGGGTATTTCAGCTAATGTCATCCTAGTTGAGTCCTATGAGCCTCTTGCTTTCCTGGCATGAAGCAATGATTTTAAACCACACAGTACAGTGTCCAACACATTGTATATGCTCAACAAACTGGCTATTACTATCATCATGAAAATGAGCTGAGAGGCTAATACATTAGTGTAGCAAAATTTTTATTCATTTCTTTATAATCAGCTTCCCTCTCCCCATCGCTCCTCCCTTACTCCCCACTTCCCTCTGTCCCTGTGCCTTCTTTCTTTCTCTCTCTTTCTCTCTTTCTCTCTTTCTTTCTTTCTTTCTTCACTCCCTTCTTTCCTGAAGTGTGTGTGTGTGTGTGTGTGTGTGTGTGTGTGTGTGTGTGTGTGTTTTCCTCTCTACTCTCTCCCTCATTTGCTTTTTATTAGTACTTGGCCCATGACTTTTCACATACTAGGTGTGTGCTGTATCACTGAATATTTATCTCCTCAGCTCTTTGTAATTTATCTTTATGATGATCTCTTAATTAACAGTTGCTTGGGCTGAAGAGATGAATCAGTGGTTAAGATTGGTAGCTCTTTAGAGGAACCAGGTTCAATTCTCAGCACTGATATAGGGGCTTACACTATCTGTAACTCCAGTCCCCTTCTGACCTTCATACGCACCAGGCATGTACTACATAGACATAGATGTAGACACAACAGTCAAACACATAAAATAAAATAAAATAAAATAAAATAAAATAAAATAAAATACAAACCCTTGTGCTTAGTAATACCACCTATTGTTTACAGTTGCTATAAGAAAGAAATAACAAACAATGTACAAGTATATTTTTTTTCTAAGGTTCCCTAAAAACCCCTTCAGTTCTCTGTATTAAGTATGCTTTATCCTGCTACCAGTGTGCTAGATAGAAAAAAACTAAAGCCATTTGTAAGCATATGAGCAGGAAGTGGGGAGAGAGATTTTCTTAGGTCACACCTGTGATTCATTCATAGTTAAAATTAACTGATTACTTTATATTCATTTAATAATAAATGTAAGATGCTAAAATATTTTGAAAAGAGTTTTGGAAATAACTAACATTTTAGAGTTTTTAGGTAACTGGATATTTCAAGATGACTGACCCTCTGTTTGTCTGTTCTCTGTATAATATATGTGTTGTCATTTTTTTAAGCTAGAATTTTAATGACTAATATTGAATTCAATAAGCATAATCATTATGATTATTTACTTACCCTCCACCTTGGCAGCTCCATATTTTGCTGAAAACTTCTATTTCTACATCAGTTTACATCCAGGATAGTATAAAACGATGAACTTCAATCTGAATTTTATAATAAATTTATAAATAAGAAAGGTAGGAGAGTTCTTCAAATCTTCCTTATGACAATTGAATCTTGATCTTCGGCTTATAGAGTTTGGTGCATCCTCTAAGGCCACCACCCAGGTCCTCCTTCTCATTCAATTTTATTTATGTAAAACCTTTCATCAAAAGATCACAAAGAGCTGTCTAACCAGCCATAAAGCAACATAAATCATGAAAGAAAATGAAATGCTCAAACAATAAAATTATACATTAGAGGCCCATTTAAACCTGAGCATGTGAAGATGAGAGACGAGTCTTGGCTGGAGAATACAGAACATCAGTTATAATGGGAAGCTATTTCATAATTTGGTGAAAAATGAAAAAAAAAAAGCCCACTTGTAATCGTGAAGAGCCTATTGTTAGGAATGACCACTTGCACACTAGTGCTGTAACAACGGGCTGGAGAGCATGATAGCGTGCAGAGGAATTGTCAGAGGGCTGAGGAACTTGCTGCTCCCAAGAAGGAAAAAGGGAGATCCCCTCCCCAAATGAGCACTGTGCCCACAGTGATGTGCTCTTTAACATTCCTGGTGCCTATTTCCCTCATACCCTTCTCACATATCGATGCTAAGGTCCCAAAGTACATATATACTATTCATATATTTATGATACTCTCTACCACACAGGGGTCTGGAGGAAGCTACGGGGACCTTTCACTCTTCACTGTCATTCTTACTTGCTTCTTCAGCACAGACACATTCACTGTCCTCCAAGCCTCTGGATTTCTAATTTATAGTCAGAAAGATATTCATTTTTCATGTCCCTAAGCATAGGAGGAAATATGAGAATCTTGTCACCATTATTGCTTTAACAAAAGTCAGCAGAAGTCTTTTTACCTTTACTTCTATAGAAAAGCTGATTTTTTTTTTTTTTTTTTTTTTTTGAGAAACTGGTCTTTTGTTTTACGGATCTTGAAATAAACATCAAGAAAATGCTTCTTGGAACAAAGGTTATAGCATTTCAATTAAAGCATGTGTTCTAATACTAGAATGTCAATTCTGTCTAATACTTTCTGCCCCCCCTTGCTCACATATTCAAGTCTGATTCTTGATAATTTACTTGTGATTTGAGGTGTATGCCTTCCAACTGGTGCAGAGAAGTCTTAAGGAAAGTGTGGTGTTTTTATTTCCCTGATAGTTAAAATGCATGTGCGTAGCAATGTACAGTCTGTATGTAGTATACATTCAAGTTAGGTGGTAAAGTTAGTGGATACAAATTTAATATTTTCTTCCTTTATGACTGACGATATGTAGTTTATCATCGGTACATTCACAATTAAGTATTGTCAAGTACCAAAGTATATGGAGTTTATGTCTTGTCCTGTCATACATAATTAAGCATTGGAAAGTGATAGGGTAATTTGTGTATTAGAGATGAATAAAGAAGAGAGAAAAGTAGCGTGAGGAGGAAATCACCTGTACCATCTGGGCTGATTTCGCTATGATAGTGACATTTGAACTTAGACCAAAGGTAAGAAATGGAACTGGCTACATTTTCCAAGAATGAGAGGATGTGTAAGAGGGAGTAGATTGTGAAAGAAAAAGAAAAAAAACTTTTGAATCTTGGAGGTACTGAAAAATATGCTGGAACATGAATACCATTAACATGCAGGTGAATATTGTTAAAATGGAAGTTTCTAGGTGATGTGTGAGACAAGTCCTTGATTTCAAACAGTGGAAGTGGCTGCTATGATACAAATGTATACCTAAAATACAGTTCTGAGAAGTATTGAATTTGGGGAGATCTGTAGGCCACAAGAGCTCAACCCTCACAAGTAGATTTTTGCCAGCATAGATGGGGCCTGTGGGAGTGGTTGCCATTTTGTATTCTATGATATAAAACACATGACCACAAAGCCTCCACCAGACAGCAGTACCTTGATCTTTAACTTTCTAATATCTCAAATTGTGGGAAATAACCTTCTCTGAATTATACACTACTTCATCCGTGAGATTTTTTTTTTACCTGCAATATGGGTTTAAACAGCATGGATGGCTTCACAAGCTCGAAGGAATTTGTTTCAAATCTATAATTGATGGGGAACATAGAAAAATAGCTTTGGAAAATGAGCAGGAACCAAAGGGTGACAAAAGAAGAAACACATCCTGAGGTCATTGCTGGTGTTTGTGGCTCCACTGGGTAATGAATGGCGGCAATTTACGTAACGAAGAAGACTCTCCCAGTCAGATGCTCTCTTGGAGAAGTCAGCCTGGCTATCCATAGTCTCCAGGTGTATAGGACTTCCAGAGGTCCGAGAAAAATTGATTATTGAGATGTGAAGACTTACCGAGTGCAGATCTCTGTTCATACTCCTGGAAGAGGATTCACTAGATTTAGATGCTATGTGAGGTCCAAAGCAGCTCTTATGGGAAGTAGGTGGCTTGATTCTGTACTTTACAAAATATAATTATCTGAGCTGCTGTTATTGGATGTGACACTGGAAAAAAGAAAGTGACACTCTAGTCATCAAAACAAAACATCAAAAAACAGCTGGTAAGCTGTAGACAGCTGGAAAATAATTTCTCTAATAGAATAATAAATTTTCACTATACTAACTAGCATTAAAACACAAACAGGTAAGGTATAGTTGTTTGGTTTTTTTTTTTTCTCTTAGATCTCAACTGCCTTTAGCTTCTTATGCTTTCAGAGACAGGAACTGAGGAGGACTCCATTGCAACCACCACTTGGACTCTGCAAGACTCAAGCAGGAGCTCAAAGAACAAAACAAGGCTATGTAAAGCACTGAGCCCTGCATCAAAAACCTGGTTTGGGTTTCAGTGAAACTCAGAAATGAAACTGGACTGATTCTTTTTGTTTTTAAACAAAGGACACACACTGCAGAAAAAAAAGCTTCGGCCTTATGAGCACTGGTTTGTTAGAAATTGCTACTCTTTTCATCGCATCCTCTTTGAAAGCAATTTTGGAGAAGTAGAAATAATTTAAAATATCTTTTTTTCCCCTAAAATCTTAAGATTTTCAAATCACTGCAGACGTGATACAAATTCTTAGTGGATGTCTTAAAGGAAAATTCCAGATGAGAAAGGACTGAAACTCACTGCCCATTAGTCTCCCAAAGTGCACAATAAGGAAATCATTTAGGAGGGAAAAAACTCCAATTTTCTTTGACAGTCAGTGGCAGAGTCGTGAAATTCAGGTGGCTATATATTTTAAACGCAGTGGGTGAGTAATCCAGACATATTCTAATGAAGCTGCTAAATGGTTAATAATTCATAAAATAGTCTTTTTATAACAAAAAATTAAGAAATTTTCTGAACGTATGACTGAGATAAAAATGAAAGGGAGCCCTTTAACAAGAGCAGCTTTTGTCAGACAGGAAATCAAATTACAGTGTGATGTGCAGCTCATGTCCTTACGTGCACACGCACATACCCCTGATTCATACAGAAAATTAGTGGTGCTTGTTTGCCCAGTTCATCAATTGCTTTCACAATACTGTGCTTTTAAATAGTCAATTAGATTTCTATTTTGGAAGAAGAAGGGAGAAGGAGGACCCTTCAAATATTTGTTAAACACCTCTTAGGCTGACACTATGCTTGTTTGGTGCTTTATGTGGTTTGGTGTTTCCTTATTTAATCCTTATGATGATTTTTCAGATGGCTATTGCTATTTGATAGATGAGGAAACTAAAGGCTTAGAGTAGATAGTAATTTTTCCAAGGTCACACACCTGGTAATTAGGTAGATAGATGGGAGTCTCAAAATTAGGTTTGATTAATTCTCCAGTTTATTTCTTTTTTATGTATGTGTGTATGTATGTATGTATGTATGTATGTATATATGTATGTATGTGTGAATGAATGTATTTACTTTACATTCCAGTATCTGGCTCCCCCTCCTCTTTCAGTTCCCTAACACCCCAATTCCTTCCTCCCCTTTTCCTCAGAGACTTTAGGAATAGCCACCACTCCAGCTGTAAGGCATTTTCTCAACTAGTGATCAAGGGGAGAAGGCCTAGCCCATTACGGGTGTTACCATCCCTGGGCTAGTAGTCTTGGGTTCTGTAAGAAAGCAAGCTGAGGAAGCCAGGGGAAACAAACCAGCATGCAGCATTTCTCCATGGCTTCTGCGTCCAGTCCTGCCTCTAAGTTTCTACCTTGTGTGACTGACTTCCTTTGGTGATGAACAGCACTTTGGAAGTGTAAGATGAACATCTTTCCTCCTCAACTTGCTTCTTGGTCGTGACGTTTTGTGCAGGAACTCAAACCCTGACTAAGTCACAGCCTAAACAGAAGTCCTCAAAGAGAACTTTTACAAATGTGATAAGGATGCTGAAATTATCTCTCCTCAATTGATGGCTTCTGGTGGGGATGCAGGAGGGGTACAACTAAGTTCTATTTGAGGGGCAGCTCACTGTGACCATGCTCCAGTGAGTATATAGATAATACAAATTGGATTTGATTTCTTTCTTCTTAATTTTTTATATTTTGGGGGGATCACAAGAGTAGGGGGCAGACCTAAATAGAGTGAAAAATGAGAGTAATCAGGTACGTGATGTGGAATTCACAGAAAATATACTGTAACACAACAAAAGGCCATGAGTAAAAATATTTAAGGCAGTGTTTTTCCACCTTCTTAACACTGTTATCCCTTAATACAGTTCTTCATGTTGTGATGACTCCAATCATAAAGTTATTTCTGTGTTACTTCATAACTACAATTTTGCTACAGTAATGACTCAATATAAATATCTGAAATGTGGGATATTTGATATGCTATCCATAAAAGAGGGTTGTTTAACCTTCAAGAGGTTAGTGACCATGGGTTGAGAACAAATGATTTAAGGGATTATAACCATAAATTTCAGGATGATAACCTCAGGTTCAGTGAGAGACTATGTATGAAAGTGTTGGTAGTAGGTTCTTCTCCAAAATTTATCCTGGGTAATGGGCTGTTTCAGGTCCCAAGCATGTTTTCCCTCTTGTTGAGCGATCCTTAGTTATACTTCTAGAGCTGCTGGTTACTGCCAAAGTCTGAATGCCAGCACTGTACACCTAGGCTTCTCAGGCTGTACTGATTGTTGCAATTCTCAGGAAGTAGCTTGCTTGGTAAGACTGTTGGTTACTTCCCTCCTTAGAACACTTGCAGGGTTCTTTCTGACACTATGAAGCTAGTCCTCAGAGAGGACGATTCTGGTTAGTTAAAGTTCAGAAGACTCTAGGATCTATGTCTGAAGTGCATTTTGTCTTAGCAATAGGGATGTACTTTCCACCTCTGAGGAGGCAACCAAGGGCAATAGCAATATCCTAAATGTTTTTGGAGTTCCTTGGGCAACCATGACTCAAAAGAGAACTCAAACTTAACCATGAGTCAAAAGAGAACTCAAAAGTGAGCTTCTCATGACTGCTGTTTGGAGTTTTGTTAGATTGTGTTTGACACTTGGAGGCAGATTTGTTATCTCAGATGAGCACATTTTATTTAAACTGTATTTGGATATTTATATAGAGATGTACTTACATTACAGATTTTTATCTAGTAGATAGCTAATAGCACGACATGACTTATTTTTCTAGACATCTTTAGTGGTATTTAACCCTTCTCGCTCTCCTTTTGTATTTATCGCCCCCCTCTTTAAGTAGCATTTTCCTAATCAAATCACTTGTATTCTGATATTTCTCCCTCTATTGCTCCCCCACTCCTACACTGGCAATAGCTCCTTTTTACTTTCCTCGTTTCGATGGTTGTTTCAGTATATATACTCACATCTGAAGATTGGAGCTAAGGACCTCCAATGAGAGAGAAAATGTCAAGTCTGTACTTTGGGATAGTGTAATTTCTAACTACATTTCAAATAATAGTCCTTATTTTTACAGATAAATGTTGTTTTCTTTCCTATTCAAGGAAACTTCTCTTTGAGACAGATGTAGACCATTATGGAAAACCACAATCAATTAAAATGCAGAGATGAGGAGCTCAGTCTCAATGGTTATATCTATAATACACTCTTAAGGCTCAGGAAACATTACAGAAAATGGCACAGAAACATTGTAAGAGCCAGAACAGCAGTGTGTTTCCTGTGAGACTGTCTCCTAGTAAAGACATAAGCCACACACATAAATTCTCACCATCATGGCTGCCTAAACGTGAGTTGATAAAGGACAACAATAGATATGCTAATATAGAAGGGGAAAATATCCCAAGGCCTTAAGCCTAGAGATATAACTACAGGCAACTAAGGAATGCTGAGTGCAGAAGAAATAGTCTTCCTCAATAAGAGCACACCAATTAATTACTCAATATAAAATGGCTAGCCTGAAACCATACATACAAATTATATTATACTGACTCAATAGATTATATTTAGGAATATATATGTCATTCATATATATGTTTATATTTATGTTTATATATACATGTAAAATAATTAATGAAAATGACATGAATTTGAAAGAGAGGAAGGAGGGAAATGTGGGAGAGTTTAGAGGTAAGGTCAGGTACAAATGATGGAATCATATTATAATCTCAATAATAAAAGAAATACTATTTCTTTAATAAAAATAATAACAGCAATAATAACAATGAATAATTCCTAAAAAGGAAGTAATGCTATCCTGCAGGGTAGGGTTAGTTTTCTTAGGAGTAAATGCTTGGGGATAAGTTTCTTGCTCTTGAGGGACTAGATTATTCATTGTCATGAAACTAGTCTGTCTCATGTGCTTTCTCTCACATCTGTCTGCTTGTATTTTTGTCATTGTAATGCACCATAGGACTTCTATTAGAGGTATTCTCTTAATCTTGAACTTTAGGGTTTTTTACTTATTAATTATGTAAACTTCTTTCCTTTATAAGTCACCCAGTCTCAGGCATTCTGCTATAGGAAAATATAACAGAGAAGACAAAAGTCCTAAGGAACTAGATTATAAAGGTGCAAATCTGTTTATCCATTAAAGAATATTCTAACTTTTTTTCCTGTGGAAATTACTATGTTGCATGCTTGTGATATAGCATTAGGATGTGAGTTCAGAAGTAAGGTGAGTTCAAGTGAGTACTTGAGCCCCAAGTGCTTGGAGGATGGGATGGGTAGAAATAGACAGATCCCATCTGGCCAGCCTATCTGACAAATCTCAGGTTCAGTGTAAATGCCCTATCTCAAAATGGGCATACGTGGACAATCATATCCTCACATGTGCTTGCACTTCCACAACATAGTACAACCATGTGCACTCCTATATGGAGTGTGTTTGTGTGTGTCTGTGTGTACATATCCATAAATGCATGCAGAGAGAATATGGTTTTCCTGAGAGAAGAACATGGATTTCCTTTTAGCAAGGGAGTGAGAAAATTCACTACAGGTGTTTTCTTGCCAAGGTGAGAATTTAGAAAATTATTGATTTTCTATAATATTAGAAAAATATTCCCTTTTGTGTTTGGATTCTAGAAAATCTGTCATTATGGGTCCTCCCAAATTAATTCTTAGTATTATCAGTAGAAATTTGCATTGGGGGTTCTTTTTTTTTTTGTATTTATACCTTTCTTTTATTTCCTTTTTTATTGGATATTTTATTTACATTTCAGATGTCATCCCCTCTCTAGAAAACCCCTATCCCATGCCCCCTTTTCCTTTTTGCTTTTATACATTTTTTAAAAAAATGTTAATCAAAGGCTTTATAAGTTTGGTAATGCTCAATCAGAAGTGTAACCCAATACCCAACCTAGATATATCAACTATCTTTGACTAGTGGAGACACGTGAACATCTGCCTCCATGTGCCCCTCTCTCCTTCTCTCTCTTTCTCTCTCTCATCACCTAGCTTCTCCTCTGCTTCTTCTCCTCCTCTCCTTACTCCTTGTCTTCCTCTCACCTTAGCTCCTCCTACATATCACCCTTCCTGTTAAAATAAAACTTTTCTCTCAAAACACAATTAGAGCATAATTATACCAATTTGTACCAGTGAGGTACAAGATAGTCCTAATACCCAGTCCATCATTTTGTTGACTAGCCAGAACCTCTGTCATCTCTCCTAACTAAAACACTTAGTTCTGAACCTGGCTTTTTTCTTGGCTTTAGAATTAATGTCAGCTGAAAACCATCCACTCAGATATTTTCTCTTAAAGTAAATAGGCAGGATTGGCTATGAGACTATAAGTTTTCAACCCCGTCAGAAATCAAGAATGACTGAGTTAACTGAAATTATGGGAAGCACTAAGCATAGCTTCTAAATCTTAGCCAATTTATAGAGACTGATGAACACCTGGACAGTCCCTATACTTCAAAACGTTGGAGCATCTGATCTTCAGCCTTCTGGCCCAGGATCATCTGACAGACCTTAGTGATGCAGAATTATTAAGGGCTGATTACTCTGTCTAGGCAAATATAATCAGTCAACTATTCTGCAAGTGTGTCCTTTTCTAGACAGTAATTTGTCTGTAGATGGAAAGAGGCAATTCTTGCCTAGTGGCTGTCTCACCACAACTGGAGTAACTCCAAAGATGCTCATGCATTGGGGGTTCTTAAAATGAGAAAAAATAAAATCAAATTAATTTTCATTTGTTCCAGGATTAAAATGTAAAAATATTTATTACATTGTATAATGTTGCTCATTAAAACACTAGTTGATTTCATAGAAAGAATGTTTTTTGATAGTAGGCTTGAAAGAGAAATATATTAATCATCTCTCTCTCTCCCTCTCTCTCTTCCTCCATCTCTCCCTCCTTCTTTGCCTCTGTCTCTGTTTCTCTCTCTTTTTCTCACACTTTGAAGTTAAGGTTGTTCACAGAAGATGACTGAAAATTCTTGTGCATCTTCTTTAAGAACTGAGGAGCTTTGTATCCAAGTCACAGTTTTCTTTTTTCTTTCTTTCTTCCCCTCATAATCCCCTTCTCATTTTCTTTCTTTTCTCCTTTCCCCTCCCTTCATTCATTTTTTCTTTCTTTCCCCTTTCCATCCCCTTTCATTTTCTTTGTGAACTTCTTAATTATGTACCTCAGCTTTGCTTGGAACTTGCAGTCCTCTTGTCTCAGTCTCTCTGGTACTGACACAATGGGATTGCACCACCACACCCAGCTGTAAAATTTTCTTCTTTTTCTTGTCCTTACTTTAATTATTTATTCACTTTACATCATGACCACAGCTCCCCTTCCTCCTCTCCTCAGTCCCAACCTGATATCTTCTTCTTCCAATTTCCCCCTATGGTTTCTCCACTGGGAATGTACCAACCTCACCCTGGCACATAAAATAGAATAGGACTAGTTGTATCCTCTCTCACCAAGACCAAGCAAGGATGCCCAGATGGAGAAAAGGGATCCAAAGGCAGTAAGCAGAGCCAGAATCAGCCCCTGCTCCACTTGTTAAAAGACCCACATGAAAATCATAGGCACTTCTACTAGATATGTGTAGAAGGCATAGTTCTAGCCCATGCATGTTCTGACTCTGTGAGACCTCATGGGTCCAGGTTAGTTGACTCTAGCTATCTTCTTGGTGTCTTTTCATCTTTAATTTCTTTCTTCAAAGACTTGAAGTTTTTGTCATTCAAGTCCTTCACTTGTTTGGTTAAGGCTGTCCCAGCTATTTCATATTGTTTGTGGCTATTGCAAAGGGTGTTGTTGCTTTTATTTCTTTTTCAGTTCATTTGTCATTTGTCTATAGGCTGTCTATACTGAGGAGTTTGTGTATACATATATGTGTGTGTGTAAGAGAGAGAAAGAGAGAAAGGGGGTGTGGGAGAGGGGCAGGGAAAGAGGTAGAGGAAAAGAGAGATTTAGTCCTATATACAGCCACATCACTATCAGCTGTAGAAATTTCCTGGTAGAATTTTGGTGGTCCTTGAGGTCAGGAATGGTGATTCTCTTAGAAGTTTAGAGCCATAATGATAAAAACTGCATGGTATTGATACAGAGACAGGTAGGAGGATCAGTGGAATAGAATAGAAGACCCAGAAATGAACCCCCATACCTATGGTTACTTGATCTTTGACAAAGGAGCTAAAATCATCCAGTTAAAAAAAAGACAGCATTTTCAAAAAATGGTGCTGGTTCAACTGGAGGTCAACATGTAGAAGAATGAAAATTGATCCATACTTATCTCCTTGTGCAAAGCTTAGGTCCAAGTGGATCAAGGACCTTCACATAAAACCAGATACACTGGAACCAATAGAAGAGAAAGTGAGGAAGGCCTTTGAATACCTAGGCACAGGGGAAAAGTTCCTGAACAGAACACCAATGGCTTATGCTCTAGGATCAAGAATTGACAAATGGGACCTCATAAAACTGCAAAGCTTCTGCAAAGCAAAAGACACTGTCAATAGGACAAAGTGGCAAACAACAGATTGGGAAAAGATCTTTACCAATCCTACATCTGATAGAAGGCTAATATCCAAGGTATACAAAGAACTGAAGAAATTAGACTCTAGACAATCAAATAACCCTATTAAAATGGGGTACAGAGCTAAACAAAGAATTCTCAACTGAGG
Organism: Rhabdomys pumilio; assembly: GCA_030674055.1. NCBI lineage: Eukaryota > Metazoa > Chordata > Mammalia > Rodentia > Muridae > Rhabdomys > Rhabdomys pumilio. The sequence continues at coordinate 113,114,103 of JANHMN010000004.1, read as the reverse complement.
AAACTAGAATGTCTGAGGAGCACCTAAAGAAATGTTCAGCATCCTTAGTCATCAGGGAAATGCAAATCAAAACAACCCTGAGATTCCACCTCACGCCAGTCAGAATGGCTAAGATAAAAAACTCAGGTGACAGCAGATGCTGGCAAGGATGTGTACTAAGAGGAACACTCTTTCATTGTTGGTGGGATTGCAAGCTGGTACAACCACTCTGGAAATCAGTCTGGCATTTCCTCAGAAAATTGAACATAGTATTACCTGAGGACCCAGCTATAGCATTCTTGGTGTATCTTGGGTATATCCCACTCTTGGGGATATACCCAAAAGATGTTTCAACATACAACAGGGACACATACTCCACTATGTTCATAGCAGCCTTATGAAGCTATCATAAATAAGAACCCAGATGTTTTTCAACAGAGGAATGGATACAGAAAATGTGGTATATTTACAGAATGGAGTACTACTCAGCTATTAAAAAAATGAATTCATGAAATTTTTAGGCAAATGGATGGAACTGGAAAATATCACCCTGAGTGAGGTAACCCAATCACAAAAGAACACACATGATATGCACTCACTGATAATTGGATATTAGCCTAAAAGCTCACAATATCCAAGATACAACTCACAGACCACATGAACAAGGAAGACCAAAGTATGGGTGCTTTGGTCCTTCTTAGAAAGAGTATCAAAATTCTCAACCAGAGCTCCCAGGGTCTAAATCTCCAGCCTGGGAACACAAAGGGAGGGACTCATTGTTCCACCTGTATAGGTAGTTGAGGATGGCCTTGTCAGACATCAGCGGAAGAGGAGTTTGGATTCCCTAGTGTTGGGGAATTTGAGAGCAGGGAGGCTGGAATTGGTGGATGATGGGGGTATACCCTCATAGAAGTAGGAGGAGGGAGGATGGGATAAGGGGTTTTAGGGGGAATGGAAGAAGGGATAACATTGAAAGGTAAATAAATAAAATATTCAATAAAAAAACAGACAATGGGTCTGGCAATTGTAATTGAGCAGTGGAGACTTTTTGTCAACAATTTATTATGGGGATTTTGTATAATCCTCAAGGACAAGGTATTGTGGAAGAGGCCCATGGAACTTCAAAAAGATTGGTGAGACATGCTGTTGCTGAGACAAAGAATGATGCCAACCAGTGAGCTTGCTGAGTGCTCTGACAAGGGTGACTGGGGAGCTGTATTGGACATATGTTCCTGACCCACCTTTGTTTGATTATATCCCAGATGGGACAAGCTGCCCTGCCTCAAGTTTTCAGATCTCGTGGGATAGAGAATCAAAAAGAAAAATTATAATATCTCTTGTATTTTTCTTAAAGGTGACCAACTATTATGACTCAATCATGTACTGGTCTAGAAATCAATCCAATATTGGAAATAACAGTCTACTTTTGGAAGGCTGGATCTGGACATTGTTAGAGAAGTTAGCTGTCGTTCACTGTGATATTATGATAGCAAGAGATAGTGTTGGGACAGAATCTGGATTCCCAACAAGGGTTAGTGCGTGTTTTAAGGCTCTTTTAATTGTCAAGCTAAAATTGGTTTTGTCTCTTCTACAGTATTTATTGTAAGTTGCATTGACTGTATAATTTCTAATTGTGTTAGTGTATTGAAATGTGGCATGTCTGTTATGGGGAGTCTATCAACTAGCTTTTGTCTTACCACCTTGAATATTAGAAAACCTTGATTTGCTGAAAAAAGCTTGAAAGTGCTGGAAGAAGTGAGTCAGGCTTTAAGCAGAAGTAAGAAAGTAGTGAGCTTGATTATTGCTGGTATAATAGCTTTAATTTAATCAATTGCTAGCACCACTGCTTCTACAATAGCATCGACACAAGAAGTTAAGACAACTATTTTTGTTAACCATCTACCAAAAAAATGTTACCAATGTATTGAGTATACAAAAGGATTTATATAGGTATCTGGAACAGTGGATGATGCTCTATAACCCATTCAAATTATCTGAAGGAGGTTCAGGGTTCAAGAGTTAGGAGCCATCCCAAGTTTCATGACAAATATCATTGGAGTAGTGTTACTTCTAAAATTTACAATGATTGTCATTATAATTAGAAAAAAGTTTAAAGATACCTGTAGGATTTGGCATAATCCTAACACCTCTCTGGGTGTGTTAACTTTGCATAGTGAGATTATGAATTTAAAGAATGATGCTCTGTTGAGCTTTGATGCTACACATAATGCCAATAAAATTATCCATGGATTGAGTTCAGTGTTTCCATTTTGGTCAAACCTCAAGAATGGCATATATAGCTTGATCAGGCTAGCCCTTCTTGTCCTGGGAATACTTTAATTCCCATATTAAAGCTTGTCTCTAACTACACCAACAGGCAGGTAACCAAAGTACATAACTTGAAACTGATAATGAACCCCAGACATAATTATTAATTTAACAGGCTGGCAAGCCAAGGATGGGTAAGATTCTGCATACAGCCTTATCAACTTAAGGCAAAGGTGCATTGCTTTTGATATTGCATATCCCGTGAAAGATGAGGAAGGCATTCTTGTCAGAATGACCTAAGACAGGCTCAGTCTTGTTAATGAAATAAAAAAGGTAGAGAGGCAGTGAGCCTTTGGGGCTGCTTGCCAAGAATCTGTCATGGGCCAAGGACAAGGAAGTAGGCTTCAGGCAGGAACTGGACATTAGGCTAGAAAATGACCTTAGGCTAGGACAGGGAAGTAGGCTCAGAAACTCTGGTCATTCTGTTAAGCCTGTAGAAACTGTGATCATGGGAATGTTCATGTAATTGAGTTTAATGCCTTGGTTTTTCTTTGACTATTTGTATTTATTGTATTGCTTGTTCCTTGACTATTTGCATCCATTGTATTGTTAGACCCTCAACTTAGGACAGACCTTAATACATGCATGTAATCAAAATGGTATAAAAGCATGAAAAAAGTGGGGGTATGGGATAGGGAGTTCTAGGGAGAGAATATGGGGAAATGGGATGACATCTGTATTGTAAGTAAATAAAATATCCAATAAAAAAGAATTTTGGGGTTGCTTAAGTATCATGTCATATACAAATAATGATACCTTCAATTCTTTCTTTCCCATATTTATCCCCTTTATGTTCTTTAGTTGTCTTACTGTTCTAGCTAAAACTTCAAGTACTATATTGAATGAATATTGAGAGAGTGGACAGTCATGCCTCATTCCTGATTTTAGTGGAGTTACTTTTAGCTGAAGTTTGCTATGGAATTGCTATAACCTGTGGTTATTATGTTGAGAAATATTCCTTGTATCCATAATCTCTTCAGGATACTTATCATAAACTGGTGTTGGATTTGTCAAAGGACTTTTTAGTATCTAGTGAGATGGTCATATTTTTTGTTTGTTTAAACTGTTTGTTTATTTTCTGGTTACATTGACAGATTTTCATATATTGAACCATCTTTGCATTTCTGTGCTGATTCCTTACTGATCACGGTGAATGATATTGGTGATTTTTTAAAAATTCTGTTTGTAAGTATTTTGTTGAATATTTTAGCATCTATATTTTAAAGGAAAATTGTTCTGTATTTCTATTCTTTGATGAATCTTTGTGTAGTTTGGATTTCAGGGTGATTTTAACCTCATAATGAATGTCGCAGTGTTCCTTCTGTTTCTATTTTGTGGCGTGAATTTGAGAAGTATTGGCCTTAACTCTTCCTTTTCTTCTTCTTGTGCATGTCTCCTCCTCCTCCTCCTCCTCCTTGTCCTCCTCCTCCTCCTCCTCCTTGTCCTCCTCCTCCTCATCCTCATCCTTGTTCTCCTCCTTCTCTTTCTTTTATGTGTTGCTTTGGTCATGGTGATTCTTCAATGCAATAGAACAGTGACTAAGATACACAGCAATCTAGTCAGCCAGGAATACACAGTGAGAACTTGTTTGAGAGAGAGAGAGAGAGAGAGAGAGAGAGAGAGAGAGAGAGAGAGAGACAGAGACAGAGACAGAGACAGAAACAGAGAGAGAGACACACACAGAGAGAAACAGAGAGAGAGAACAGTAGTCAGTGATCGCAACTGCTGAGCCATCTCTCCAGATCTAGCATTAACTCTTCTTTGAAATTCTGATAGTATTCTGCAGTAAAACCATCTGGCTCTGGGCTTTTGTGTTTGGGTGATTTTAATAGCCACTTCTATTTCACTACAGGTTATAGGTGTGTTTAAATTGTTTATCTGATCTTAATTTAACTTTGGCAGGTGATATTTACTGAAGAAATCATCTATGTATTTTAGGTTTTCCAATTTTTAGTGTAGAGGTTTTTAAAATATGACCTGACTATTCTTTGTTTTTATGTTCCCCATTTTTTCTCATTTTGTTAATTTTAATATTCTCTCTTCATCTGTTAGTTAGTCTGAATAAGTGTTTGTCTAAACTGTTATTTTCTCTTGTTTCTATTTTATTGATTCCAGTCTGCAGTTTGATAATTTCCTGCCATTTATTCAGCTTGAATGTGCTTGTTTCCTTTCCCCCTGGAGTTTTCAGTTCTGTTGTTAAACTGCTAGCATGAGATTACCCTAATTATTTTTAATGTAGGCACTTATTGCTATTTTTTCTTACCATTACTTTCATTGTGTCCTGTAAGTTTGGCATGTCTTGTATTTATTATCAATAACGACTAGGAAGTCTTTAATTTCTTCATTTTTCCTGAATGATTGGTTGTTCAATTTCCATGAATGTGTAGTGTGTAGGTTTTCTGTTGTTTCTGTTGTTCAAATCCAGCTTTAATTTATGGTGGCATTATAGGATGCAAGAGGTTATTTCAAAGTTCTTGTATATGTTAAAACTTGCTTTGTGACCCAGTATGTAGCTAGTTTGGGAGAAAACTTTGTGAGGTGCTGAAGAATTTATATATATATATATATATATATATATATATATATATATATATATATATATATAAATATGTGTGTGTGTGTGTGTGTGTGTGTGTGTATAAAATTTGGGTGAAATGTTCAGTAGATATCTGTTAAGGTGATTTGGCTTAAAATATCTATTATTTTTCCTGTTTAGTTTTTGTCTGGATAACCTCTTTTTTGATGACAGTGGGTTAATGAAATCTCCCACTATTAATGTGTGAAGGTCAATGTATGAGTTCAGATTTGGTAATGTTTTCCTTTATAAACATGGATGCTCTTTTGTTTACTGCATAAATGTTAAGAATTTAAATAATGTCATCTTGTTGGATTTTTTTCTTCGATAAGCATTAAGTGTTCTTTATGATCTCTTTTGATTAATTTTGGTTTGAAGTCTATTTTGTTGGATATTAGAATGAGTCTATCAGTTTGATTCTTTTATCTAGTTGCTTGGGAAGTCTTTTTCCAACTTTTAAGTCAGAGGCAATGTCTATTTTTGATGCTGAGGTGTATTTCTCATATGCATCAGAAGGTTGAATTTTATTTTAGCATCCATTCTGTTAGTCTCTGTTTTTTAATTGGGAAATTGAGATTGAGTCCATTGATACTGAGAAAGATCAATGACAAGTGGTTGTTATTTCATCTCATTTTCTTGTTGGTGGTAGTGCAGTATGTGTGTGTGTGTGTGTGTGTGTGTGTGTGTGTGTGTGTGTGTGGTGCTTCTTTGGTATGCTGATGTGAGATTATTTATTTCATAAATTTTCTCAGCTGTAGTTAACCCTTTAGGGTTGGAATTATCTGTTTAGTTTCTTTCCTAGGGCTTGATTTATAAACATATATTATTTAATTTGATGTTATGATAGAATATCTTGTTTTCTCCATCTATGGTGACTGAAAAATTTGCTGGGTATAGTAGTCTGGGCTGGCATTTGTGGTTCCTTAGAGTCCTCAGGATTTCTGTTCAGGTCTTTCTGGCTTTTACAGGTTTTAGTGTAAAGTCTGGTGTAACTTTAATAGTTAGTTGGCTTTTATATGTTATATAGCCTTTTTCCTTACAGTTTTTAATATTTCTTTGTTCTAAATGTTTAAATGTTTTGATTATTATGTGCCTAGAAGACTTTATTTTCTCATCCAATGTATTTGGTATTCTATAAGCTTCTTCTACAAAATATTTACAGGCATGTCCTTTTTTTTTTTTTTAAAGTGTTATCTCTTTATTTTTTTTAATAAGATGGTAAAATAGCTTTTTGAAACTACAGCTGTGTGGGCCAAGTAACAGGACAGTGGCATAAACACAAGACAGCATACACTTTAATTGCCCCTAAATGCTCACCCTTGACTGCAAACAAAACAACAGAAAAGTAAAATAAAAACTTACAGATGACACAAGGTAGGTGACAGAGATGTTGTAGAGATACTTGTTGCCAATTACAGATGACTTTGTGAAGGATTGGTAAAACTAGGAACGAAGCCCATACATTCCAAAGTCCCAGAGGCAGGAAATGACAAAGAAGTGTCACCATTGTTCCGTAGTCTCTGGCAATCTCAAAAATGTGTAGCAAATAGGCTCTGCCAAAAGAATATGGCTTGAAAGTGAAAAAGAGCACATTAAGCAATAGAAAGAGGGCATTACATGAGATAAAAAAGGTTCAGAAGGTAGAGCAGGAAGAGTATAGCGAATCAAGTAAAAGAGAGTGCTATAGTTTTGCAACCATTGGAAGCAACATCTATGGATGTAGGCTGGGGCAGAGATGGGATGGAGCATCCCCCAGAACACAGAATACATTGATATCTGACACAGAAACACATGCTACATTGAGCTATTTGCAAGGCTGCACAACAACCTAAAAGAAACAGGCATGTCCTTCTTTAAGTTAGAAAAATTTTTTATATGATTTTGATGAAAATATTTTCTTGGCCTTTGAACTGGAAATCATTTCCTTCTTATATTCCTATTATTTTTAGGTTTCAGCTTTTCATGAATTCCAGATTTTCTAGATGTTTCATGGCAGCAATTTTTAAGACTAAACAATTTCTTTTACTGATGTACCTATTTTCTTTCTTGTATATTCAATACTTGAGATTTTCCTTTCATCTCTATATTCTGTTGGTGATACTTATTTCTATAATTTCTGTTTGCTTATGTAAATTTTCCATTTCCAGAATTCCCCCAGTTTATGTTTTCTTGCTTGTATTTTCATTTTGTGGTTGTTAAGAGTTTCAATTGTTTTCTTCACCCATTTGTTGTTTGTTTGTTTAGTTTTGTCTTTTCTAAGGGATTTATTCATTTTTTAATTTTTTCCATTATTGTTTTTTTCCCTTAATTTCATTAAAGAGTTTATTCATTTCCTCTTTAGAGTCTTTATTATCTTCATGAAGTTGGTTTTAAGGTTGTTTTCTTGTGCTTCAGTTGTGTTAGAGTATTCAGGGCTTCCTGTAGCAGTATATTTGTGCCCTGATAGTGACAAATTTCCTTGGCTGCTATTGTGTTCTTACACTGGTATCTAGTCATCTGGATTTTGAATGATGATAGGTCTAGGTTCTGGTTTTCATTTGTCTGTTGGTTGCATGCTTTCGTACATGTTTTCTGTTTGTTCTATAGTCTTTCCACCTGAATTGGGAATTGGCCTTCTGATAACAAGGGTGGCTTGAGGTTGAGGACGTGGTTAGTCACTAGAATTGGTGTTGGGACAGGGTGAGTGGCCTACTTGGAGTTCTGGTGGCTGCCATGGCCAGTGATCAATTTGGGTTCTCCACCTGGCTTAGGGGCTGCAACATGGTGGGATGTAATGGAAAGGCGATTGAGGGTAGGGTGGGCAGAAATGGCAATAGTGGGGGCAGTCTGCAAGCAGGTTGCTTACTTGCAGTTCTGATAGTGGCTTGGCCTCTAGTTCAGCAGGGGCCTCAGTTGGAGTTGGTGGCTGAGTTTTAGAGATGAGGAGGGGAGGGCCAATTAGGCATAGGGTGAGAGGACACTGAGAAAGTGGGGCCAGTTCATGGGCACAGTCTACCTGGAGCTCTGGCACCTGGCATGACCTCCGGTGGAGCAGGGGTCTTCCTCCACAGTTGTGGGAAACTGTTTCAGTTTTAAAAGAAACATGAAGTATCCTCCCTCTTTGAAAATTTTATCTTGAAATCCAGTAGGATATTATGCACAGAAAAAACAATATGTAGTTACAAAAGCCATCATTTTTCTGGACATATTAGATTGCAAAGATTCTCCTTATAGTGTATGGGCAGGTGACTGAATACTGGTTATTGATATGTATAAAGAATGAGAGTCAGGTTTTTTAAGGTCAAGTTCATATACACCCCTAAGTAATGTTTCTTGATCTTGCTTGCTCATTCCATAGTCTTCTGGCCAGAGAAGATCTGACAGTGGATTTAAAAAACCAAATGGCTGACAGAGTCTTATGACTCTGTCAGAAGGTACTTGCATCACTGAGCCACTAGAAAGAAGAAATCTATTCTATGTTCATTACTCCCAAGTAGACTTAAAGAAAGGAGAAAAGGAATGTCTATTATGTTAAACCACTGAAACTTCAATGTTTGATGTTGCAGTTGTAACCTTTAGCCTTGAGATACAGTATTAATAATAGCCAAAATTTCTAGCATGTATATTGCACTTATTTCTAAGTGATAAATGTACTTCACTTATAACCCAATGCAGATTAAAAACACATAGGGAGGAACTCTTATTTTTTTCTACTTCAAAATGAGGCACTGAAAGCATCACTTGTCTGGTATGACACAACTTGAGACAATACTGACAGTATTTGAACAGTGGTGATGTAGCTCTAGAGTCTAGAGGCCAAAAGGAGGGAACTAAGTATTCCAGAATACTCCCAGAATTTGGGACAGGGAGCAGACAAACTGAATGAATAGTATCCATTGCTCTCAGTGAGGCCACTGAAAATAGATGGAGAGGAGGTGCTATTTTAATCCTGGCTGACCCCTCCCACAACTTCATCTTGCAGAGGAGAGAAAAATAGGATGAGAAGCAGGGATATTTTATTAGTTAATGTCCAAGAAGCTGGGACATTTTTTTCTATTGCTCTTAAAAATGTCTAAAGTGCATCAGTGCTGATGAAAGGTGAACAAAGTCTTTAATGACCTGAGGATGGTTGCTGAAAACCCAAGGGAAAAGAAAATCTGTTCTCTTTTCCTGCCAGGCAGATAGGGATGTAAAGAATCCTCCATTAATGGCTCCTTGTCCTAAGATGACAATGAACAGCTGTTGCTGCTAACAAGTGCCTTGGAGGTGCTCCCGAGGGCAATGATCAAGGACTAGAAGTTCTGATTTTCACATTGTTTCATCAGAAGCATCTGGCCGCAAACCCAAAGGAACAAGCAAAAATCTTGATTGCAGTCTGGGTATTTCTATGTGGGTTATTCAAAAGGCGATTCTTCCCACAAAACTAAAAAGAATCCCAACCCCCAAATTCCTTATTTTAGTGATTCAGATATAGGCTCTGCAAGCCTAGAGATGCAATATGTAACTTTCTTCCTTTCAATGCATGTGCTCTGGAATACATTTTCTGTGTTTATTTATTTAGATTTTCCAGGGAACTTGATACTAGAGCACCAACAGTTTAGTAGAACTTGGGTCAATAGTGTTGACTATTTGTATTGCTAAGGAGCTGTGGGTACACTGATGTGTGTATCTTTAGAGAATATTAATTTGGTAAAGAAGATATGTACAGAACTCTTAATATGTAGTAAATAACAAAATAATAAAAGAGAAGATGATGGGCGCGAATTAATATTAAGGTACTTAACTTTTTGTTTATTCCAAACTAATAGGGAGGTGGGATGATGAGGATAAAGAGTGGGAGGTTAACCATGGTGAGTCATCTCCAAACCCTACCTAGCAATAGTACGTTTCACCTAGTAAATATATGTAATTTTGGCATACCGGGCTTCCTTTTGAGAAGTTTCCATATATATTTTTGAATAAATCTTTTAACTAAGAATTTTTTTACTCCCTTCCATTAACTATGATTGACAGCAAGCTTCTTAGGCAGACATTCTGCTTTGGGAAGAAGTACTAGGGAAAAAATATGGTTTTTGGCATTTCAAGGAGGTTTCTCTGTGTGAGTTATTGCTGAGGGCTCCTCAGCTGCTGTGTTTGTTTACATCATTCCTGCACTACAGTGCAGAATTCATTGTTTGTAAGGCTCTTTGGGATAATTTGTATATGAAAGATTCTATATAAAAATCAGTATTTATTCCTTTTTGTATTATGCTCTTTCAGGCTGACACATAAGGGTGCTTTTATATGCAGCATGCAAGAAGTTAAGCATTAAACTCTTATTAACAACACTAGGAACTGGCTTCTAGTGTTCTATCTGGGGCAATGGAAAAGGACTCAAGAGTATACAGGTCAATTGAAGCAAAGACAGGGTGGAACGCAGGTATTTATTTAGCTGTTGAAAGTTTTATGGGTAACAGGGCTATAAAGAATGTGAAGAAATTTTATAGATTGTTGGAGCTTGAACTACTCAGGCTTGTTTGTGGGTGCTGTTATATACGGAATGTGTGTGTGTGTGTGTGTGTGTGTGTGTGTGTGTGTGTGTGTGTACAAATAATAAAATGCCATTTTTCAGCACTTTGTTACATGGCAATTTCCACAAAAAACTTAATGTAATTTATTGATAAAATGATACTAGTAATATCAACCACATACTTAAAACACTGGACAATCTTGTCATCCTTCAGATTCTAAAGAAAGACATGAAACTGGGTTTTTCTTTTTCTTTTGTTATTCTTAGAGCAGTGATAGTTAAACTAACAGTGGGCTCCTCTTATGTATCCTCAGTATTTTTTGTTTTCTTGATGATATCCATTCTGACTTGGGTGAGATGGCATTTCAAAACAGTTTTAATTCATCAAAAAGTATTTTCATGGAGGAAGATAATGTATTGCACTCATTCTTCAACTATAAGGATCTCTAAGAATAATTTATAAATAATAGAGAGAATCTAACTTCTAAAGAGGGTGGTGCTGGAAACACATGGAATGAACCATCACTTCTGGTGGTCTCATCCCAAAGTTTTGAGTGCTCAGTTTGAAAACTGAGTTGTAGAGGGAAGGAACTAAACTTAAAGCGAAAGATAGTCTCAGAAAATATGCTCTGTATATTCATTCTTAGAAAAAAATGAGAGCAGTTGAGAGAAGAGAGGGAGAGTAAGAAAGGAGGGAGGGAGAGAGACAGAGAGTAAGAGAGAGAGACAGAGAGAAAGGGAGAGAGATCAAGCACCACAGATAAAAGCGAAGAGAGAGTCAGAAAATAAAAAGATTTACAGTTTAGTCAGAATGAATCTTCAGTCTCTATAACATACAGGTGCTGGGAATTCTCTTTGTTAGAGTTTGAGTCATCAGGGAAGTGACACAAGTCACTGTGAAAAGACTCCTGCTGAGTTGGCAAATAGGAAAATCCAGAGGTAAACATTACTGTTTGAACCTGGGGAAATAACTGCAATCTTTACTCAGAGCTTGCCTGTAGAATCCAGTTAGCTGGAGGGGAAAAATTGTGAGTCAGTACCATGGACAGCACCATCGATGGCCATCTAGTATAGGCCATGAGTGACTCTTCTCATCCTGATGTTAGGCAGGAATGCTAGCCACTGCACACCCACTGGAGGAGAAAAAAGCAACTCCAGGCAAATATGTAGGAGCAAATTGTTAGTATCACTTTGCCCTACCAGAAGCCTAGAGACTAGTATTTGGATTAGACCCAACAGCAGACAGCTTTCTTTCTGTTCCATCCAGTTGCTAAAGGTAGAAAGACCATCTTCAGTACAAGCCCCTAGTGCTCAGAACTTAAGAATACCATATTTTGGAGAAAACAACACAAAGGTCAACAAAGAAAGCTGTAAATATATCTTTTATCCATCTTATCTTGGAGAGTTACTGCTGAAGTGTGGATAAGCTCACTCTTCCTAGTTCTTCCTGAAATCTGGCTGGCTGTTCAATTCAGCTGTTTTGTCTCAGACTCCTCTCCAGGGTGACTGATTCAATCTGGATTCTCTTAGCTTCCTACTGAATTGCTATGCTTGGTCTCAGACATGGCTGCTTCCTTCTACAAACTAATTTTACCTTAAAGGTGTGTACTAAGGGCATGTCTGTTTCTAGCCAGAAGTACTAAATGTGGTGTGTGTGTGTGTGTGTGTGTGTGTGTGTGTGTATGTGTGATGTCTTTGGATGTGATCCCTTGCCAAAGTAGTCTTGTTGCTGGATTAAAATTTCTCTACAGAAAGAAAAATACCACAATGGTTTTGTTCTCATTGGGACATTTCAACCCTAATAGCCAAGAGAAGGAAAGTGAGACAACACAGAAATGGGGCTCTGCTTTCCTACAGACAGACTGATATCCTAAGTGATTATAAAGCTAGTTTTCTTTATTTTTGTTTTATGTGTTTGCTATTATTAATTGTTTTTTATTTTAAAGTAAAATTAGTTTTTTTATTTAAAATCTTCATTCCGTTTCTTTTTCTCAGATTATAGAATTTTTATAGAGTATTTAAATTAGACTGATTCAATCAGTTTAAGTACATACATTCAAATTGCTACCATTCCCCTTTTTTCTATTTTCAGCTCTTCAACAATTTTTTTAGTCAATGTTTAATTTTATACCCTGGTGCTATACTGCTCCTTTCTCTGACTTTGTCTCTGTCTCTGTCCCCCAACCCCCACCATTTTCCTCCTATATCTGTCTTTTCTCTGCTTTTATTTTGCTCTCCTCTGTTTTTCTGTTTGTTCTCTCTCTCAACAGGGCATAGGCTGGACTGGTGTAAGGGAAGATCTTATCTCTTTCATTTTCCGAAGAGGTGGGATTGTTTGAGCTTGTCTGTGGACATTTCTTTTTTTCTCTTTCTCCTCCTACAGTACATTTAGCTAGACTTGTGCCTCCTCTCTTCTTTACTGTTTTGCTTTCAATTCATTTTTCAGGGATTAAGGACAATGTAAATGAACTGGTACATTCATAAAATAATACAATAGAAAACACAGAAAGAACATGCAAGATCTCTGGGACATCATTTAAATCTTTAAATTATCAATATTAGCAAGAAGAAGAAAAATAAAGGAATAAAAACACTCAACAAATCCAGCACTTCAAAGAATAATTGATGGAAAACTCTAACACAAGGAGGGAAACTACAACCTAGAAAAAGAAAGGAAGTAATCTTCCAACAACCCCAAAAGAAGATAGTTACACAAACATAATTCTACCTCTAATAACAAAAATAACAGGAACAACAATCATTTTTCCTTAATATCTGTTAATATCAATGGACTCAATTCTCAAATAAAAAGACATAGACTAGCAGACTGGATACATAAACCAGAATTCAGGACCTTGAATTTTGCTGCATACAGGAAATGCACCTCTGTCACAAAGACAGACACTACCTCAGTGTAAAAGGATGGAAAACAATTTTCCAAGCAAATGGTCCCAAGAAACAAGCTGGAGTAGCAATTCTAATATAAAATAAAATTGACTTTCAACCAAAAGTAATCAAAAAAGATAAGGAAGGACACTTCATACTCATCAAAGGAAAATTCTGCCAAGATGAACTCTCAGTTCTGAACATCTATGCCCCAAATGCAAGGGCACCCAAATACATAAAAGAAACTTTATTAAGCTCAAAGCATACATTGCACCTCACACAATAATAGTGCGGGATTTCAACACCCCACTCTCAGCAATGGACAGATCATGGAAACAAAAAATAAACTGAAACACAATGAAACTAACAGAAATTATGAACCAATTGGACTTAACTGGTATCTATAGAACATTTTATCCTAAAACAAAAGAATATACCTTTTTCTCAGCACCTCATGGTAGCTTCTCCAAAATAGACCATATAATTTGTCACAAAACAGGCCTCAACAGATACAAAAGGACTGAAATAATCCCTTGTACCCTACCAGACCACCATGAACTAAGGCTGGTCCTTAATAATGACAAAAAACAATGGAAAGCCCACATAAATGTGGAAACTGAACAATGTTCTACTCAGTGATGACTTGGTCAAGGAAGAAATAAAGAAATTAAAGACTTTTTAGAATTTAGTGAAAATGAGGACACATCATACCAAAACTTGTGGGACTCCATGAAAGCAGTACTAAGAGGAAAACTCATAGCTCTAAGTGCCTACAAAAAGAAATTGGAGAGAACATACACGAACAACTTGACAACACACCTGAAAGCTTTAGAACAAAAAGAAGCAAATATACCCAAGGGGGGTAGACAGCAAGAAATAATCAATCTCAGGGCTGAAATCAACCAAGTAGAAACAGAAAGAACTATACAAAATATCAACAAAATCAGGAGCTGGTTCTTTGAGAAAATCAACAAGATAGATAAACCCTTAGCCAGACTAACCAAAGGGCACAGAGACAGTATTTGAATTAATAAAATCAGAACTGAATAAAAAGACATAACAACCGAAACTGAGGAAATTAAAAACAATCATCAGATCTTACTACAAAGGCCTATATTCAACAAAATTTGAAAATCTGGATGAAATGGAGAGATTTCTAGACAGATAGCAGGTACCAAAATTACATAGATGAGATAAACCACCTAAACAGTCCCATAACCTTTAAAGAAATAGATGAAGTCATTAAAAGTCTCCCAACCAAAAAAAGTCCAGGACCAGATGGTTTTAGTGCAGAATTCTATCAGACCTTCAAGGAAGACCTAATAGCAATACTCTTCAAACTATTCCACAGAATAGAAACAGAAGGAACAATACCCAATTCATTCTATGAAGCTACAATTACACTCATACCTAAACCTCACAAGACCCAATAAAGGGAACTTCAGACCAATCTCTCTTGTGAATATCAATGCAAAAATAATAAAATTCTTGCAAACCGAATCCAAGAACACATCAAAACAATCACCCATTATGATCAAGTAGGATTTATCTCAGGAATGTAATATATATACAACAATATAAATGACACTACACTACAACAGCAAAGTGGTGACTAGAAACAAGAACAATTTAAAATTTACATCCCTTGTTTCCTCCTACCAAAGCCTTCTGGGTACATTCAACATTATATTATGTGTGAAATGTGCACACCTGTAATCTTTTCCACATCATGATGAGGTTAAGGTAATAGATCATAATGTTCCCATGAAAACCCTTAGGAATACGATTTAATTTATATAATCCCAAGGTTCTGTGACCTCATCAATCTGTGGGATCAGATGAGGTCACTTACTATTGATGCTATCATTGTGGTGGTTACATGGCTTTGGGAAGTCACTTAACCTTTTAAAACACCTGTTAGCATATCTGTATCATGAGAATAATAACAGGACTAACATGTTTTCTCTGTACATTAAGGAGATGATTCATGGAAAGCTTGTGGAGACTGTTCATCACTTGAAGAGCAACAAGATAAACGTTGCTACTAAAGGCATCACTATGTTTATTCCTTGGTTTCTATCCTATTTTTAATAAAATAATACTAAAGATAAAAAGATTTATACCAATTTTAGTTGAATCAAAAAATTTTCTTCACAGTTTAGTATATGAAAAAAATACACAAATGTTGGAATAGCGAGAGTTGTCAATACTTCAAAACCCCAGTTCAATTGTATCTTAAAACTCAATCCGTAAAACTAGAGCCAGTGAATATGCCTTTAACAGTTCTGTCAATTTCTGCATTTTTTGAAAATAGATTCAGTTTCATAGTTCTTTCTTGTGTGCATCTGACTGTAGTGCAGTTTCCATTTTCTATCAGACTGAACGATTATCAGATTTCTGTACACCATTCAACCTGTGAGAATGCTTTTTTTCTGGAAAAGGCAAATGCTTGGAAACTCAGCAAGACTGTACAGCTTGTTCTTGAATAACCGGCAGTGTAGAGGGTGTCGATATGGGATATGATTCTCCTTAGTAAAGGGGTCACTCCACAGAACATAGGCCATGATTAGCTATAGTTATATTCTGCCCAATAATTTTGCAAAGGAAAAGTTCATATAACAAGTAAAGGAAATATTTAATCACAGACATAGAGAGGGAAAAAATCTATTACTTAGGATGAATGAAAAAAGAAAGTAACAAAATATTAGTTTAATGGAAATAAGAGTCGTCTAGTCATGTTTACATCAAGGTGTTTGGGAGAATAGAAAGCACTAGTTATGACTGGTGACAGTAACAGAAAAATTCAGGCATAAGATGTTTTATAATACAAAAAGAAAGGAAATAGAGGCTTTTATTATTTTTAATTAAAATTTATGTTTGATGACTAGAGAGATGGCTGATAGTCTGTACTGCTCTTGCAAAGAACCTGAGTTTTATTTCCAGTATTCATATGGGACAGCTCAACTGTCAATAACTCTAGCTCTGGGTCCATGGCTTCTATGTACACTTGTACTCACAAGCAGAAGCCACACTTAAACACAGGCTTACATATAGAATAAAATATTAACATTTTTTGTTGAATGAATGAACAAAAGATGAGTGAATGAAACAGATGAGAGGTATGTGGGGAGAGAGAGAGAGAGAGAGAGAGAGAGAGAGAGAGAGAGAGAGAGAGAGAGACTTATATCGTCTCTTTAAAAAGAAGAAAATGAAAGAACTTGTGGGCAGACTAATATTTGGAAAAATAATTGCAGAAAGAGCCACAGCAGTGCTAGCAAAGAAAAAATTAATTTCCCAGCTTTCTTGGGATGGGGCATGGCTTTGCCAGAATTAGATGTGACAGCTGTTCCTGGAAACTTAAGCTCAGACTTGGGAACAAGGGTCTAAACTACAAATAGGAGCTAGGATATGAAGGAAAGGTAAAGGTGCCACCCATGGGACACAGTAAAGAGCATACATGAGAATGGACCAAGATAGAATAGTGACAATTGGCTTTTTGGTCATGTACACAGAAGTGGTCACAAAGAGTGGAAAAAGGACTCATGAGCTCCACGGCAAAGGATCATATATAGACTGAATATGGATGCTCTTTTTCTCACACTATCTAAAGTCTAGTTCTTCCATTATTACACTCCCTAGTCTCATCTATACGACAAGTTTGTAAAGTTGAGGTTTGACAGATCTACAAGATAGACATTTTACATTTCATGTTTCCTTGCTTTCTTTGCATTTCCTTTAGTTATAAAGAAACAAATACGTTTAATCCAAGACATGGTTTGAATTTGTAGGTGTCAAAAGTTGTTTCTTAATTTCTGCAATTAACTTTGAGAGACCTCAAAATTTTACCTGCCTATGAGAAAGGTCCCTTTCTTTAAACTGGTATCACTCTTTCTGAGTCCTAGAAGCTGAAACTTGTTTCCAGAGAACCATCCAGTCAATTCTGCAACTTCTGTTAATGATTATAACAAGCCAGGAGTCATTATATTCAATAAAACCAACAAGGATTTGTCTCTAAGGCAGTGACAGAACTGAGTGTAGATATCCCTTCTGCCCTATGTCCAATGTCCATTATCTTCTAACGTCTCAGAAGAAGCACAGAGCTAACTCAGTATCTCATGATTTAGAGGGTGTGCTGTGTTCCAAAAGAAGAAAAGTATCCCCACTGCCCTTACCTCCTCTGTTTCCTATGGCAGAAGAGCCTGCAAAATTAGAGCTTTGATGCAGCTCCTTCAGTTGGATGGTGCTTTTACAATTTGGCAATTTCTTGCGGTGAGTCAGATTGCTACAATCTTATCAGTTTCAAAACCTCATCATTACTTGTCCTCTCTGTGTAGATATTTTTAGTTATAGGAAAACCTCCCTCTGCTTTTAATCTCACACCGGGGTAGGGTTTCACATTTCACTTTTCAAGCACACTTCCACAAAAGAGAAATAAACAGACATGGCTATCATAACTATCCTTTGCCACTGTACACTCAAGAGCATGTAGAGAAGCATTTTCTTCTCTTACACTAAATTGCTGTTACATTTAATTCTGAGTTTTTATTGATCAGGCAAGGATACTACAAAGAGCTTTTAGATAGTCTTTGTTATCAGTTGCTTAAACTAAACAGAGAAATAGTATTTTACATCTACAAAAGTGTAAATATGTACGTGTTATATTTATACATGTAGATATGTATGTGAATATGTTTGTCTATCACTTATCTATGTTATCATCTACTGCTTCATTCATGTCTCAAGACTTAAATCTTTAATAAATCCTTAATCTATTTATCTACAATCCATTTATATTTATTTTCCACTTTCTATTAATTATCAACCATCTATCTATCCATCATTTATCCCATTCATCTATCTATCTATCTATCTATCTATCTATCTATCTATCTATCTATC
>JANHMN010000004.1:113039303-113073100 GCA_030674055.1 Rhabdomys pumilio | reverse complement strand
ATTTATTTATTTATTTATTTATTTATTTATTTATTTATTTATTTATTGTGTGTGTGTGTGAGCATATGTACATGTGCCACAGCTCACACATGGAGTCCAGAGGATTGTATGTAGGAATTGTTTCTTTTCTACTACCATGTTATGACTGGGAATACAACTTAGGTTGTCAGTCTTTGCAAACTTCGAATCATCATGCCAGACATGCATGAATTCCTTTAACGATACTTTAAAGTAGTAGATTTTACTTTTTTTCACAAGTAAAGATGGAAGCAGACAGAAGACAGGGTGCCATAAGAAGGATTATGCGGTGAATTGATGGTCAGTGTGCTGTAGAGAAGATGGAGTACAACCTGTTCTACAGTAAAATCTGTGGGTTTTGAAAACGAAACATGTAGGGTTGCAATAAATATTTCTGCTGGAAGAAGAAATACTTTTTGGTACACCATTTAGTTTTGAAAATTCTCTTTGGCTTAGATGTAACCAAGAAAATAAGGGTCTGTGATTCATTGTATGCCTTTGGAGTTCATTCCCGGCTTTGTCAGTCTACAGTGCTGTGACCTCAGCAAGGTCTTTATCCTCATTCAACTTCAGTTTCTTTGTCTGTAAATGTTCATGGCAATGGGAAAAGCATCATGTGGCTGTGGGCAGTCCTGTATGGAAAAGTCCCTGGTCACTGCACACCCTCAGCGGACAGTCCCACTGACAAAATGACAATTCAATAGAGTTTTCGCGCTTCCATTATGATCTCACTCCCTCCTTTACCAAGGATATGTTCCATGACTTTTAAATCAAATGTATTTCTTTGCATAACACTCTGATGTTAGTGAAATGACTCTAATAGGTGACAGATGAAAATATTTGGGCAGAGAGGCATTATTTAGAGAGGAATACTAGTTAAGCCACACAAAATGTCATTTGTTTTTTGCTTTTCCTTTACCTCTAAATCTTGACTCCATTGCCTCTGCCTATAGAAACGTTTTTAATGGTCCAGTGTGCACTAGAGTTAAGCTGTACTTAAGTTACTTATATGCAGAAGTAAACTTGTCCTCTTCCTTCTCCCTGTAAATGGCTTGTTTCTATTAATTGCATCATTCTCAGGGACTCTCCAGGGTACTATGCAGAGCAGGTAGAAACAATGTTACAGCACAGAGGCTTTTTGCTTTATTAGCCACTGTTATCCACAGTTTGACACTAAAGGTAAGCAAACAGTCCAGACCAAATGCAAACAACCCACTGATGGCCAATGGCATAAAATCTAAATTTGATTAGAGTGTTGCTTTGCCCTCACCTGTGCTCGTAAGTAAGGATCTGAACCCCTTTAGAAGCGGCTGAATTTAAACCCTGTGTAATTCTAACCAAAAGGTAATAGAATGGAGAAACCAAGCTTATTAAATTTACCTTGGGAGCACTGGTCTGTTTCACCCATGCTAATTGGTGGAGTTCAATTCTGTACTTTGACAGGCTGCAGGAGGCTGCTGAGAAGGGACACCAGTAAATAATAAAGAGTTTCAGAGAACAACCATTTATGCATTCTGGTACTAATTTAAATGAGATCTAAGAAAAGTATACAAATACACAGGTAAATCTATGAATTGGGTTGAATTTTTAAAGCAATTTTTATTGGTTAATGGCAAGAAGAATTTTGATGTTTTGAGTTTGTTAATTGGATGAAGGACACTATATAGAATGAAAATTGGTTTCTATTTAAGAGGTCTAATCCACCAGGAGAGAATTGCCTTCTCTCAGACACAGATAATTTAATTCAACCTATTAAAGCATTTTGTAAAAAAACAAAGAAGAAAAAATACATCCCAGGTATCCTTTTAATTTAATGAGTACAGTTAGGTGTTATGGTCAAAAGTGCCTTGATGTAGGGGTGCCTGCTAAAAGAGCATTGCAAAGAACCACACCTGGAAAGTTGTCAGCAATGATGCTGTTTGCAGCATACATAGGGAGGGAGATCTTTAGTAGATTATTCTGGAAATCTGATATTTAAAATAAGAAAAATCATCAGAGCATGTCAGGTGTATCTGACAGACACACACCAGTTCATGTCAGCTTTACCAAGCCTGGTGTTTGTCTGTACAGAGCAGTTCACTGTGGCTGAATGAGTTCTAGTAAAATTGGAAATTAGAGATAATTGTAGAAAACTTGATTCTCAAAGGACCAAAAGATCAATCCACATGAATTTCTAGTGGCCAGAAGCACCCTGACTGTCCATGAGGATGGAACAGAAGGTAAGGATGAGGAAACCGAAAGCAGGTATGAGTCATTCCAGGTGTACTCACCAACATGGAGCAGTTAGACAATTACTACTGCCTCTTGGACCACATTAGCCAGGAGCTAATTTATTTTCTGTTCTAATTTTACATGAAGAACTAGTTATATACACTTCATATAAAAGGAGGAAAAATTCCAGCAGTAAGTGTCAATTCATTGTCGCATCAATTGAGTACTTGTGCAAAGAGATGGGTGGTCAGTGGACAAGAGATGAAAATGTCAAGGGCAAGCCATTCTTTCATTTTGAAGGAGAAAAAAAAATAGTTCACGTGTCAGAAAACTTACCAGTTCCATGTCTGAGGTATCTTTGCTCTAGGTTGCATTTAAGACTAACAAATGAGCTTCATGGCACAGATGAAGCTGTTTCTCTGATTTACATTCATCTAGGCATAGCTAAAGACCCCCTCCCATGGCATCTAGTATACCATTCTGTCATTCTCAGTCTCAGCAAATATTTAGGGGCAATGGCTTCCCTTTATTTCTGTAAGCTGTACCAGGAAGAAGTGAGAAGTCTGGAAAAGCAGCAGTGTGCTTTGAAGAGGGCCAGATCCTTTTGATCTCCCGGGCTACATTCTGGGAAGGTCTGAGCTTCACAACCAGGAGCTCTGACTGTTGTCAGATGCAATGACACTAGAGTTCTAGGAAAGTCTGGGAGAGTGTGCCCGGGATAGCAAAGACAAGTATGGAAACAGTAGCCTCAAGGTTTATAGGCCTTTGAAAAGTCATCACTGTCAATCTGTTGACAGTCTCTGGTCCTTAGGTGTGCATAAGACTAACTGGGAAGCTGAAGAGGATGTGATTAAAAAAAAAAAGACAATAATAGCAACAATAGGAGTTTTGAGTTTCCTAGGGGTGTATTGCTTGGAGACACAGCCCATGCCTAACCTTTGTTTCTAGGCACTATTTAGGAATCTGGGTTTGTGTGTAAGAAGTTGTAACAAATGACTCGTAAGGCACTGAGACCAGATCTGTGTCTGAGTCCTTTACAGCTGAACGAGTATGACAGATTTGAACTGGGAGAACACATAAACATTTTAGCAAAGTCAACACTGGAATCCAGAGATCCTCGAGGGCAATCCATGTACTTCCTGAATGATATTAATAATTATCTTGACCCTTAATATATAATCTTTGTATTTTTATCCACTTGCCTGGTGAATGCCCTTTCTCTGGTTGTAAAACGAATACAGAATTTTTTTTCCGCTGTTTGATAGGAACATTTTGTATGCTAATATATTGTTTCAAATATATATTGCTTTTAAAAAAAGATTACCTGTCGTCTCATGGAGTTAACTATTTTTTGACCAATTGAAAAATTTTAGCTATCTGTATAATTTTGGTTATCAACTATTTTCTCTCTGTGCAATGTAATACTTACAAAACTTAAAATTTTAAGTCACCTGGCCCATGTTTGAATACTATCTCTACTATTTACTGTAGTGTGGTGTTTGGCAGGTTAGTTAACTAACTGTGTCTCAATTTGTTTAGCTGTAATAGCAGGATGAGAGCAGCACCTTCCTTATTATAGATATTTAATAAGACTTGAGAATAGTGTCAGGTGCAATGAGTATTTAGTTGATAAAATTCACAACTGTTATAATGAGAGATTAAATATGACAAAGAAAATTGAAAGTAAAATACATTTTTAAATTCAAAGAGAATTGTATAAATATATAGAATTAACTATCTGGGGGAAAATGTGGCACAAAATGACACAGAACCAGAGTAGCATAAAGAGAGAAGAAAACAGCTAGTTAAGCTTAATATCATTTATAGAAAAGAACCTTTGGTCTTGAACTTTAGAAATCACCAAAGCTATATATGGTTTGAACACATTTGAAAGAAAAACATCCTATTGTCTCAGGATGTGCTGTGTAGGCTTCATTAACCAAAACATGGGGCATCAGAGCACGCCAGCATCATCTGGCAAGTGTCATGTGTGTAATGGAGGCCAGAGGAGCTGTTTACAGGCCAAACAACAGGTAGCAATTTGGGGACTACCCAGGATGGCAGAGGTTGATTTAAGATCAAGATGAAGCAATATAAAGAGTGAACAAAGGAGGGGAGTTTGGTTTTTCATAGATATTCAATCCAAGCAGATAGATAAAGAATTCGTGGAGCTCTGGATAACCATTATTCTTGTGCCTCTTCTACCCATTACACATTGTTATGTCAGAAGCTTGGTCAGACCATACTGAGGAATTACTCAGGTCCAACGAATATTAGCTCAAATTTCAATGTTTTAACCAGTGATACCACTTGAGGAATTATGCCTATCTGTAATAGGAACAAAACTGGGGGAATATAATTATTATTACCACCTTTATTACATATAAATTGCTATAAACATAAATTATGTATTTTATCTTTAGTGACACACTCAGAAATGCATTAATGAACCTGAGATTAGAAACTGCTGCATCACAGTGCTTTACTTTATGTCTTCCATGTGAACCCGTTTTTGTTTTAATTTTTCTTCCCATTTCCTTGCTTCTATTAGTTTCATTTTTAATTTTTATAAATTTTAAATTAAACTATATCACTTCCCCCATTTCCTTTTCGTCCATGGCCCTTTCTGAGTCCATTCAATTTAACTTTTTATGTGTGACCCATCTCAAATCGATTTAACTTTTTCTTCCTTGTTCCTGCTCCACATGTGTATATATGCACAACGATAAAATATTACCATTTTCTGTTTTTGCTGTTTGTATGTACATGGTTTCAGGGATGAATTATTTGTATTAGGCAACCAATTAGGGGCTCATATCTGGCAGAGGCTGCCTCTCCTTCTATCAGTTGCCTGTAATTCCTTGTTGAGGGGTGCGACTGATAAATTGCCTCTTCAATATTAGCATGTCTATTGATATTAGGATTGTTCAGATCATGTTTATTTAGCTATTTCTCTGACAAACTGTTTCATAACACAGTTCTTGATCTTGTGGGTTTTACAGTCTTTCCATTCCCCTCTTCTGAGATATACTTTGAGCCAAAGATTCAGAGGATGCGATTGAGGCTGGACTCACCAGGAGCCAATGATCTCTGTATTATGTCCAGTTGTTGTTTCCTGTGATAGTCTCTTGTAAAGAGAAGCTTCTTTGATGAGGAGTGAGAACTGCACTTATCTGTGGAGACTCAGATAAGATTTAAAATAGAGCTAGAATTATGGTGGCCTAGCAAACGGGCGGTCGAAGTAGCAGATTCTCTTTTAAGATCCGTGACCTTAGTAGTTCTGGGTTGTTGGCTTGGTTTCCAGGCCCAGGCATTCTTTTCTGTTGTTTGGGCCTTAACTCAATTGGGCAGTTGTTGATTACTACCAACATGTGAATGCCACTTATTGTAGCTTTATGGCAATCAAGCCACGATGGCTATTGTTATAGTTTATAAGTGTCACATATAGACAGGAATATTAGTTGCTTCCTTCCCTTGGCAGCTTGCATAGTAGTTTCTGGTACCATGAAAGCTAGGCAACAGGAAAGAGGCTTTCAGGTCAGAGCCAGTGACAGTAATTCACACTCCTTGTCTTATGTATGTGGTGTCTTCAACAATAGTGCTTCCACCCTGAAAATGCACCCTTGAAATGCAGTGAAAGGCAGTCACCATGGTCTATGATGTTTCGGGGAGACACTGAACTACTCTGACCAAACTTTTAAAAGATTTCTTATGCCATGTCCTAGAATTTTGTTAGTCTGTGCTTCTCATTGTTAGTATTGTCAACCCTAATGATGTAACTTATGTGATTCTGTATCTGTGTGTAAAACGAGAGATTTTGTTATTTTAGATAAATATAAAATATAAGATCCCTTGATGTTTTATCAAAAAACATTGGTGTAATTTGTAGCCCCTCCCTCTATCTTCTTTTGTATTGATCTTCCCCTTCCCAGTCCCCCAGTTAGAGAGACCTCCCCATTTTTCCATTTTTCCACTTCATATTACCTGTATCCCACTATTAACTCTCCCAAGCCCTCACCACGGTCCCTTTATACTTTCCTAGTTTCTGTGTTTATTCCATGTTGTATCGTCACATCAGAAGTTTTTAGCTAGGATCTTTAGATGAAAAGAAATAGGTAATATTTGTCTTTCTGGGTGTGGGGTTACCTCACTCATTTACCTGTAAATTTCATGATTTCATTTTTCATTACAACTAAATTATATACCACATTTTCATTATCTAGTTATCTGTAGAAACACATTTAGGTTGTTACCACTTACTAACTGTTATGAATGGCGCAGCCATGAACATAGCTCAGCAAGCAGAACGTCAACTCCTTTGGGCATATGCCAAGGAGTAGTATACCTGACACAGGCGTTAGATTTCTTTTTAGTTTGGGGTGGGGTCCATGTTGTTTTCTTGAGTGTGTGCACTAGTGTGAATTGGCACCAACACTTTCCTCACAATCTTGCCAAAATTTCTTAGTTTTTTTTTTGTTAAATCTTTGACATTCTGATAAGTGAGATGAAATCTCAAAGATTTCTTAATTTTTATTCCCCTACTTTCTTTGTCCTTGATCTCTTTTTAAGGTATTTTAAAGACATTTTATTTCTTCTATTGAGAACTCTTTTTAGATAGCTGGCTCATTTCTTTTCTTTTTAATATTGTTTATTTTATTTATTTATATTTCAGCTGTTGCCCCTCCCATCCCCCACAGTTTCTCATTCTGTTCCCCCTCCCCCTTGCCATCAAGAGGGTGTTTCGCCCCCCTCCCGCCCCCCAGACATCTTCCTTCCCTGGGGCTTCAAGTGTCTCCAGGATTAGGCTCATCTCCCACTGAGGCCAGGCCAGCTGTCCTCTGCTATATAAGTACCTGGTTGGTGGAAGAAGAGGCAATTGAGACTGCTGGTCTACTTATGGAGTGGCCTTCCCTTCAGCTCCTTCAATTCTTCCCCTAATTTCTCCATGAAGGTCCCTGACTTCAGTCCAACGGCTAGGTAAAAGTATCTGCATCTGTCTTAGTCTGCTGCTGGTAGGGCCTCTTAGAGGGCAGCCATAATAGGCTGCTGTCTGTAAGCACATGATAGCATCAGTAATAGTGTCAAGCCTTGGTGACCCCATGAGATGGACTAGTCATTGAACCACCTTTCCTTCAGTCTCCTCTCCATTTTTTTCCCTATAGTTCTTTTAGACAGGAACAATTCTGGATCAGACATTTTGACTGTGATGTAGTAACCCTGTCCCTCCACTTGGGGCCTTGTCTATCTACTGGAGATGGATACTTTGAGTTCCCTCTCCCCATGGTTGGGCATTTTGGCTAAGGTCACCCTAATTGAGTCCTGGGAGTCTCTCAGATCTTAGGTCTCTGGTATTTTCTACAAGATTCCTCCCACCTCCCATGCTTGGAAGCTGTTTATTTCAGTTCATTCTCCTGGCCCTCTGGGCTTCTGTCCTGCCCCCTCCCCCATACCTGATCCTACTCCCCCTTTCCCCCTTCTCTCCCCTACCTAGGCCTCTCTCTCCCTCCCTCTACCTCCCATGATTATTTTGTTCTCCCATCTAAGTGGAATTGAAGCATCCTCACTTGGGCCTTCCTTCTTGTTAAACTTCTTATGTTCTGTGGTTTGTATATGGGGTGTTCTGTACTTTTGGACTAATATTTACTTATCAGTGAGTACATACCATATATGTCCTTTTGGGTATGGATTACCTCACTTAGGATGATATTTCTAGTTCTATTCTTTTGCCTGCAAAATTCATGGTGCCCTCATTTTTAAAAGCTGAATAGTATTTCATTGAGTAAATGAACCATATTTTCTGTATTTATTTTTCAGTTGAGGGACATCTGGGTTGTTTCCAGCTTCTGGCTATTACAAATAAGGCTGCTATGAACATGTCTTTGTGGTATGGTAGAACATCTTTTGAGTGTATGCACTTTTTTGATTTTAGGCCGTAAGGTGCTTCTCAGCCATTCGGGTCTCTTCAGTTGAGAATTCTCTGGTTAGCTCTGTTGCCCATTTTTAAACTTGGTTTTTAGTTTTCTGGAGTCAAACTTCCTGAGTTCTTTATATATTCTGAATATTAACCCTCTAGCAGACGTAGGCTTAGTGAAGATTTTTTTTCCCAATCTGTAGGTTGCTGATTTGTACTGTTGATGTTGTTCTTTGCCTTAGAGACGCTTTTCTGTTTCATGAGGTGCTCTTTATCAATTGTTGATCTTAGAGCCTGAGCCATTGGTGTTCTGTTCAGGGATTCCCTGTTCTTGTTCCAGCCCATTTTTAAATTTGGGTCATTTCTTTCCTTGACTGTGCTTTTTGAGTTACTTATGTCTTGCAGATATCGCTCCTCTATTACTTATATAGTCAGCAAATATTCTTTCATATTTTAAAAGAAATATGAGTTTCTTTATCACTCCAGAGGATATTTCCTAATCTGTACAGAAGATTATTAGTTTTATGAGGCTCCATTTTTTAATTGTTGGCCTTAATTCCACAATATCCTTTCTTACATCTTGATTTCATAGGTAACCGTCTATGCTTTCTTCTATCTGTTTTAGCATTTTAGGTTTCAAATTGAGGTTTGTGATCTACTCTACCCATTTTTAAATAAAGCAGAATAAAGATAGATTTAATTGAATTCTTCTGCCTGTGGATATCTAATTTTCCCGGCACCATTTCACTGCTGTATGGTGTTTTACCTTATTTTCACTATCAGATGGTTTCGGTTATGAGTTTTTATAGTTGTGTCTTCTGTTTTGTTCCATTTGTCTGTGTGTCTGTTTTAATGTCATTGTGTACTGATTTTGTTGCTACATTAGATCCTTAAATTTGGAATAAAAATTTCTTTTAAAACTGTTCTTTCTACACAAGATTGCTCTGGAGATGTGAATTCTGTCAGGTTTTGTATGATTTTCAGAATTTTTCCCTTTACATGTCAAGAGTGTTGTGGTAGTTTAATTGTGTATGCACTGAATTAGTAAAGTGTTTGTGGTAGGATGGTTTCCAAAATATCAATTCTACTGATCCAAGAACATGGGATGTCTGTCTATGTCTATTTTCTAGTTGTTCCCCTTAATTTCTTTTTTCAGAGATTTTTTTTTATAGCAGATATCTTTCACCTTCTTGGCTCAGTTTATTCCAAGATACTTTGTTGTCTTTAATGTTACTGCAAATAGGAATATATCCATAGTCTCTTTCTTAGTGTATATTGTTGGTTCATAGAAAGGTTACTGATCTTTGTAAGTTGATTTTGTACTTTGTCACTTTGCAGGGATTTTTCATTGTTTCTAGAAAATTTTCTGGTAGAATTTCTGAAATACCTTATGTATAACATATTATCTGGAAATAATGATAATATTACTTTTCAATTCCTATTTGTGTGCCATTTATTGACTTATTATCTCAGCTAATGATTCCAGCATTGAGGAGGAATTTTAACCCAGCACCATGGCTACTCTGGCAAAGGGTCACATTCAAAGAGCTTCTAGCTTTATGTGATCAGGCTGGAATTACAATATGATCTGGCAGAAATACAGACATACCCTTGGTACTCAGCTTTAATTCCAAACAATGTAGGAAAGTATCCAACTGGGTTCCATATTAATCAACAATCAAGAAAATACCCAAAGGCTAATCTGCTGGAGCATTTTCTCAGTTGAGGTTTCCTCTTGTTTCATGATTCTAGCTTGTGCCATGGCCCATCATCTATTTTAGAGCAGCTAACACGTGCTGCTGAGGTGAATGAATATTGTTAAGTGCTTGGGTGGAAGATGATGTTGATGCTTTTAGGTTCATTTGATGTAAGATACAATTGAATTCTGAGATTTGTCTGTTATTGATCCAGATGACTTATCCATTGAAGAATGTGGGGTGTTACCATCATCTACTATTAATTGGGTTTGTGTTAATCTATGTTTTTCATTCCATTATAGTGTTTCATGTTTTGTTTTTGTTTTATGGATGTAAGTGTACCAGAGTTTTGTGCATATATGTTTAGTATTTGTTTTTGGACATAATGAATTGCCTTTATTTTGATATGCATCCACACTTCAACATTTAGTGGTCCTGAACAGAGTGGGGAATATGTCAACAAGCCAGAAGACCAGGCCCACTGATTTGCAAATACGGTGACACAAAGCCCCTCCTGGTTCCTGCCAAAAGTCTTCTGTTAAGAATTTGGCTTAACTAGGTATGGGAAGAGACAGGAGAGAAGTCCAGAGGGTCAGGAGAATAAATAGAAATAATAGCAGTGGGGTGTGGGGAACTTGGAGAACCACTAGAAAGTCCCAAATGCCAAGGATGTTTGATGCTCCCGGGACCCAATGGGGATGACATTAGCTGAAATACCCAACATCAGGGAGATAGAACCTGAAGAGACCACCTCTAGTACACAGACATGGCTCCCAGTGGAGCCATGGATGGGTAGGACCAACACACATCTAAAAATTTTTACCCCAGAATTGTCCCTGTCCAAAGGCAATATAGGGACAAAAATGGAGCAGAGATTGAAGGAAAGGTCATGCATAGATCACCTCACAGTGTGATTCATTTCATCTGTAGACACCAAACTCTGACACTATTGCTGATACCAAGATGTGCTTGCAGACAGGAACTTGGTATGGCTGTCCTTTGAGAGGCTCTGCTAGTAACTGACTAAAACAGATACAAATACTCACAGCCAACCACTGGGCTGGGTCTGGGAACCCCAATGGAAGAGTTAGGGGAAGGGCTGAAGGAGCTGAAGGGGATTCTAACACCACGGGAAGAACAACAGTGTCAATTAACCAGACACTTCAGAGCTTCTAGGGACTAAGCCACCAGCCAAAGAGTATACATGGCCTGGTCCATGGCTCCAGCTACATATGTAGATGAGGATTGCCTCATCTGGCATCAGTAGGAGCAGAGGAGCTTGGTCCTGTGGAGGCTTGATGCCCCAGAGAATGGGGATGCTAGAGTGTTGATGGGGAAGTGTGTAGGTAGGGTATAGGAGCAGCCCTTTAGAGGCAAAGGGGAGGGGGAAGGGGAAGTTTGTGGAAGGGATAGTGGGAATGGGGATAACATTTGAAATGCAAACAAATAAAATGATTAATAAATTAAAAAAAGGGGAAAAGAATTCAGTTTAGATCTGTACTCTATTTTTAATTGGGTTATTTGGTTTGTTGATGTCTGGTTTCTTGAATATTTTCTTTATATATTTCAGATATCAACCCGATGTCAGACATGGATTTGATGAAAAAATTTTCCCATTCTGAAGGCTGCCATTTTTTACTTTTCGAAATGTTCTTTGCTTATAGTAGGTTTTCAGTTTTATGAGGTCCCATTTATTAATTATTGGTCTTAGTGCTTGAGCTGTTGGTGTTCTGGTCAGGAAGTTGTCTCCTGTGCCAATGAATTCCCAACTTCTAA
This sequence comes from Rhabdomys pumilio, assembly GCA_030674055.1. Classification (NCBI taxonomy): domain Eukaryota; kingdom Metazoa; phylum Chordata; class Mammalia; order Rodentia; family Muridae; genus Rhabdomys; species Rhabdomys pumilio. The sequence continues at coordinate 113,061,487 of JANHMN010000004.1, read as the reverse complement.
CATGTTTAGTATATCTGGTTTTATGTTGAAGTCTTCGATCTACTTGGCTTTGAGTTTTGTGCAGGGCAATAAACAGATCTATTTGCATTCTTCTACATGCAGACATCCAGTGAGACCAGCACCACTTGTTGAAGATGCTTGCTTTATTCCATTGTACAGTTTTCTATTCTTTGTCAAAAAACAAATCTCCATAGGTGTGTGACTTTACTTCTCGTTCTTAGATTTAATTTCATTGATCAACCTGTCATTTTTATGCCAGTAACATGCTGGGTTCTTTCTTTCTTTCTTTTTTCTTTTTCTGTCGTACAGTATGAGATCAGGGATGATGATACCTTCAGAAATTTTTTTATTATACAGAATTGTTTTAGTTATTTTGTTTTGTTTGTTTGTTGTTCTTGTTGTTTTGTTTTTGTTGTTGTTGTTTTCCAACAATGGTCTTTAGAATCTGGGTTTTGTGGTTATTATAGATTTATATACTAACTTATGTTACCTTTGTTAGATCGGTATTTTTTTGGATTTTTTTTCTATTTTCTGTCTGTTTTCTGGCCTAGATAACTAGATAGCTAGTTGCCTAAGGGTTCTGGCAACTAACAGGTCTTCAGATCCATTAAGATGTCTTTCCTGTTTTTTTTTTTTTTTTTTTTTTTTTTTTTTTTTTTTTTTTTTTTTTTTGTGTGTGTGTGTGTGTGTGTGTGTGTGTGTCCTAGATGGCTTCTGGGCTTTGGATGCTAACATTGCCTCTGGGTTCTTAGTATCAGTGTTGTCTGGTATGCCTGGGGCCAAACTGGCCTCTGGGAAAACAGGAAGAGTTGTGAGCCAGAATATGGAGTCCAGGTGGTGGGGTTCACTTTAAAGCTGTGTTTTAAGGACAGGACAGGCTATAATTTCAGTTAACTCAGTCATTCTGGATTTCTGACAGATTTGAAGACTTATAGTCTCATAACCAATCCCAGCTATTTACTTTGAGAGAAAAGGTTTGAGAGGATGGTTTTCAGCTGACATTCATTCTAAAGCCAAGAAAAAAAAAAGCCAGGTTCAGAATTAGTCTTTTAGTTAGGAGGGACAGTCTTTTAGTTAGGAGGTTCTGTTTAGTCAACAAAATGATGGACTGGATATTAGGTCTATCTTGTACCTTATTGATACAAGTTGGTATAGTTATGCTCTAATTGTATTCTTGGAAAAAAGTTTTATTTTAACAGGAACGGTGATATGTAGGAGGAGCTAAGGTGGAAGGAGTAAGGAGTGAAAGATAAGGAGGAAAGAGAGGAGGAGAAGGAGAGGAGGAGCTAGGTGACAAGGGGGGACACTAAGGTGGATGTTTGCGTGTCCCCCCCAGTCAAAGATAGTTGATATATCTAGGTTGGGTATTGGGTTACACTTCTGATTGATACTGAGCATTACCAAACTTATAAAGCCTTTGATTAACATTAAAAAATAGTATAAAAGCAAAAAGGAGAAGTGAAAGTGGGATAGGGGTTTTCTAGGGAGGGGAAATGGGGAAAGGGGATTGCATCTGAAATGTAAATAAAATATTCATAAAGATTTAAAAAAAAATAAAAAAGGGACAGGCCAGGGCTTGAGGTAGGGGCAGAGTTTTACCTGGATGTTTCTGATACAAGCAAGCTTCTGGGAATGAAGACCGAGTTGTGTGCTAGGAAACAGAGCCCAAAGGACAAAGTACAGGTCTTTTTTTTTTTTCTCTTGGGTCTGCTTTAGAGAGACTTGGATGACCTTTCCTTTAGTTTCTGCTTTGTCTGGGGATCCACCCCGTAAACAGACACCAAACCTAGGTACTATTGTGAATACTAAGAAGTGCTTGCAAACGGGAGCCTGATATAGCTGTCTCCAAGACAGTTAGTGACAGAGCATGTCAAATACAGATGAGGAGTCTTGCAGTCAACCATGAGACTGTGTGTAGGGACCCCAGTGGAGAAGTTATGGAAAGGACTGAAGGAGCTGAAGGGGTTTGGATGGCTCCAGATGCATATGTAGCAGAGGATGGCCTTATCTGGCATCAGTGGGAAGAGAGGCCCTTGTTCCTGTGAAGGTTTGATGCCCCAGTGTAGGAGAATACCAGGTCAATGAGGTAGGAGTGGATAGGTGGGTGGGGGAGCACCCTCATAGAAGCTGGGGGAGGGGGACTGGATAGGAATTTCATGGAGGAGAAACCGGGAAAGAGGATAACATTTGAAATGTAAATAAATAAGATACCCAATTTAAAAAAGAGAGAGAGAAACTTAGCAGGCAGTTGAGTATGGAAGGACAGGTCTTATCTTGTCCCTGATGCCAGCAGACCTCCAGGAATTCAGACAAAGTTGTCGATCAGAAAATGTAGTACAGGAGATAGAATGTAATTTGTAGCTGTCATGTGTTCCCCAAGGGGACCTGATGAGCAATGGGCCTTGGGCAGGGTCTTACCTGGTGTCCCCAGTACAGGCAGACCTCTGAGAATACAGACAAAACTGTGGGCAAGGAACAGTGAAGGTGTCAGGGCACATCTCCCAGGAGGACCTGGCAGGCAGGGTAGGTAGTTCTTATTAAACAATACTTCTATAGGACTAGTGGCTTTTTTGGAAAACATACTGTCTTGGACATGCCTGTTGTTTAGTTCTTGAGATTTGACCTAGACATGTGGAGTTTTTCTTTGATTTGTATCTGATGTTAGTTTGAGTCAGTGCAGGAGCTATGTGTTCTGATCTGGGCTAAGTGCAGCTGGTGGATGAGGTGTTGGAGGCTTATCTCCTAAGCTACAGGTCTAGAGCTAAGGTCTATGAGTACAGAGATAGCAGGAGTCAGCAAGGAAAGTAGTGTCTCACCAGTCAAAGGTGACATTTGAACAAAGCAGCTCAGAGTCACTGATGTGGATGTAGGCTTGTAGAGATGCCATAGGTGGGAGAGGAAGTGAAGGAGAATGTGGGTGATGTGGGGTAGATCGAAAAGAAAATAAAGGGCTACCCAGTAATGCTGGCTCATAATTGAAGGTAGTTAAAGGGCCATAGGTCTGTGGGTTTACAGATGGCAGTGGGTTCTGTGAGTACATTTTATAAATGTATCTGTCTTCATAATTTTGTTTCTAAGCTCCTACAGGTCAGAAATTTGTCCCAGATAGCTTTCCAGCCAGCACGGGGGTAACAATGCCAGGGGACTTTCAAAAAGGGTCTCTTGGTGGCAAAGATTATATGACTTTAGTTATGCAAGACAATACTTTTTTTTTTTTTTTTATTCTGTTTGGTTAGGCTTTTGTTTTAATTGCCAATGATCTACACTGAGACTAAGGTGGCCAGATTAGGTTTTCTCAATAAGTGGTCAGTGCCCTCACTGTTGGTTGGTAGTAAACTCAATGGACTCCCTGAGGACACCAACTGTCAGATAATCAACATCAGGAATCCAGATCTTATGACAGCACAGTCCCTAATCATTATGGCCCGCAAGCCTGTGGAATTTCCCACCTCAGGGAGATGGTCTGTCATTTCTATCACTGTCTCAGAGAGGTCAGGGTCTAATGGATGATAAGAAAGCATTGCTCTTTGCTCCTAAGTTGGGTAATTGGCTTGTTACCAGTGAGTTTTGAGAACAGTATTGCCTCATTAACTTTGTCCCTGAGAGCTTGGCTGCTCTGGGGAGGGAGAGGAAACTCTGGCCAAAAGTAAAGTGTTCTTTGCCCTGAAGCTCCGATAGCTTCAGAGGCTAGTGTGTCTTTAGTTGCTCTGGTTTCATTCTATCCCTTGTCATACCGTAGTGGTTTAAATAAGAATGGTACCCATAGGCTCAGATATTTGAATGCTTGTTCATCACGGAGTGGGGCTGCTTGACAAGGATTAGGGGGTTGAAATAGGTGTGGCTTGTTGGAGGAAGTGTGTCACTGAAGATGGGCCTTGTGGTTTCAAATGCTCAAGCCAGGCATAGTGTCATTCTCTCTTCCTGCTGCCTACTGATCTAGCTATAGAACTCTCAGTTACCTTTCCTGTACCATGTCTAACTACATGCTGCCATGCTTTCTGCCATGATGATTAGGGAATACACCTCTAAAATTATAAGACATCTCCAATGAAATGTTTTTTTTTTTAAACAGTTGCTGTGGTCGTGGTGTCTATTTTACAGAAATAGAACATGGACTAAGACATTTATTCAGAGGGTTGATCAGGGCTTTAAAAGAGGAGGTTTGTTTCAGAGGCAGTCCAAGATTAGGTTTCTAGTTTTTTTCTTCCCCCACTTTCTGGCATAATCTGATTTAGTTTTGACTTATATGTTTAGAAAATGCTTTCTTGTATTACTCTGTAATTATATGAGTCCAATAGGATCATATACTTTTTATTTATTCATTTAATTTTTGCTTTGCCTGAAAATAGTATTTGGTTTATGGTTCTTAATCAAACAAGATATGTTTTTAACTAATGAAAAATGATGTTGAATTTTGACAGAATTAAATATATCCATTTAACTAAAAAATTTAAAATGTACCCAAAATGAAGACAGAACGTATTGATGTGTCCACTCACAGCCACGCTGTACATTAAATGTGCAGAGCATCTAGGGATCTGAGATTGAAAATACAGAGCTCATAATTTTTATACATTTCTCCAAGTTCGTTCAAGGAAATTCCAGTTCATTTTATGGACATATAATACACATATATATATATATATATATATATATATATATATATATATATAATTGATGCTAAAAGCATACACTTTATGCCAATCTAATCATTGAAATGATGATGATCATTCTTAATTCTTTTTAATTATTGGATATTTTATGTACATTTCAGATGCCATCCTTTTCCCTCAATTCCCCTCCCTAGAAAACCTCTATCCCATGCCCCCTTTTCCTTTTTGCCTTTATACATTTTTTTAAAAAAAATGTTAATCAAAGACTTTATAAGTTTGGTAATGCTCAATCAGAAGTGTAGCCCAATACGCAACCTAGATATATCAACTATCTTTGACTGGTGGAGACAGACACGTGAACATCTGCCTCCATGTTCCCCTCTCTCTTTCTCTTTCTTTCTCTCTCTCATCACCTAGCTTCTCCTGTCCTTCTTCTCCTCCTCTCCTTACTCCTTGTCTTCCTCTCACTCTAGCTCCTCCTACATATCACCCTTCCTGTTAAAATAAAACTTTTCTCTCAAAACACAATTAGAGCATAACTATACCAATTTGAACCAGTGAGGTACAAGATAGTCCTAATATCCAGTCCATCATTTTGTTGACTAACGAGAACCTTTGTCATCTCTCCTAACTAAAACACTTAGTTCTGAACCTGGCTTTTTTCTTGGCTTTAGAATGATCATTCTTAATTTTGAAAGTCATAGTGGTAGCAACCATATTAATTGTCACTCAATAAGCAAAGTCCTTGAGAATTCATAATTTTTGTCTTGATTGGTAATTGGTGTTCTACAAAATGGAGGACTCCTCATCTCTTTTTTTTTTTTTTTTTTGTATACTTAAAATTTTCTGATTATTTGTCCTTCAGATTTTATTAAGGTCTAGATCTGAAGTAGTAGAAAATGGGAAGAAAAAGCAATGATACTGAACATAATGTTTCTTAGAGACTTCAATGCTAGATACTGGGTTGACTAGGTTAACATACAAGCCAATGATTATTTAGCTGTCAGTCAAGTAGCAGGAGGAAATGAACATCAGATTACAAGTACATATGAGATAGATAATTTACCTGCAGTGATTGTATTTCTTCCTGTTCAGGAAGACTAGGACAATAGTCACTTCTTTAATCTGAAACCAATGGCATTTGAGTTGGCAGTGCCTGTAAGCAAGACTAACATAAATGCTGTGGCCCTACTTTCCGATCAAGACACATGGTCTAACCCATGTTGACAGATGGATGGAATATTTTGGATTACCACTACACTAGAAAAACTTTTTACAGATGGCATAGGTATGGCACACAGACATGGACATGTAATTTGAGCAGGCTGGAGGAAATGCCATGCCCTTCTTCAAAATGTCACTTCCAGTGTGGTATATTCCACTATTAGAGCCTTAATTTTGTGTTTTTTAGAGGAGTTCAGATATTCCAGCTTGTCTTTTGCAAATGGAGGAATTTATGTCATTTAAGATCTTAAACATTTTTCAAACTCTGGCTTGTATGGAATTCATATCTGAAAGAAAAAGTACAATGAATAAGGAAGCTTTGAGGAAGGACAGTGGTAGGAGGAAAAAGGAAATAATCTCATACTGTGACTAGAGATAGTTTCAACTGACACTGAGGGAAGATATCAGATATATCTACAGCAGCTCAGTCTGATTGCAACATTCAGTTCCACTGTATAATATAGAATTGTATGTGTAATATTGATTGGAGAGTTGAAAACAAAGTAACAATAGTTTCTTCTTTTATTTCCTTCGTTTTTTCATCTTCTCTATCTGGGTTCTTCATGTATTTCCATTTTTAAACATCTATAATATGAGATGCTCTGCCACATGGGTAGTATAAAAAGTCACTATAGAGTTTCTGATTATTTTCATAAGTAACTTTTAAGAAACACACAAACTTAGCTTTTGAATTAGTGAAGATTTGATATTTATTTAGGTCATGTATATACTTTCATATGCACACACACATATATATACACATACACACACACAGACAGACAGATAGACACACACACACACACAGGAACCCTCTCAATGACTACAGACTCAAATTGTTAGTTACTAAAACAACAGCTTCTTGTTTTTATTAAATAATTATGATTTCTTCTTTTCTTATATAAATTAATAATTAAATAATAGAATGATGGTGAATTATTCTCAGAAGTAGGACATAATAGTTATCTACAACACATCAAGAGAAATTTAGAAACAGGACTACCTAAGTTAATGAGGGGCAAGAGGGAATTTGGGAGAGTAGAGAATTTAAGATATGGAAGTAATTATTTTGGATTTTAAATTATTTACTAAGTATAGCACTGTTGAGATGCTTTTGTTAGTCAACTTAGAAAATTTTCTTAAAAGAGAATATCAAAATATAGAACAACTGCAGGTATTTTACATTCTGAAGCAAAAGCCTCCAATCCTGTAAAGCTCTTGAGAAAACCTTGGCCTGCTCCTGGGTGTACATTAGTATCTGTTTTGTTGTTCCTTTGTAGATGATTATTCAAGAAAAAACTGTAAACCATGTGAGCTGGATGATCTGGCATGTCCTACTGTATAATTCTTTGCCCAATACTTTCTTGTTTTCTTCACAAAAGAAAAATAATATTTGTGTGCTGTTTACAAAGACTTTGGGGTACTACTTAGCATTTCAGCGACTAACACAAACAACCTTGACAATCATAATCTATTTTTTTTAAATCCCACTTCACCCAGACAAGTCAGCAGTCATCAATTACAGGCTCTCACGTGAAATACAAATTTAACACCATAGAAATGAAAACTAAAGCAATTTGTACCTTTACTGTTCCAAGGGGAATCATTCTTGGTCTGTTTACTATGAAATATTTCCTCTATTGCATCCTCTTCTAAGTTACGCCAATGTCACCAACTATAACCTCAATCACAGTGAGTAGATGATACCCTCACATGACCAGAACTATGTCATCATTATTAGATGACCTAGTTAGCATATGTGGTTAAGAATGCCACCTCCTTTTTATTTATTGACTTATTCAGAATGGCATAGGTTATGTGCTGACTGGGAACTTGGTGTGTTATAAGAAAATGGCATAATGTTTTATTTGATTTTTTCAAACTCTTATTCACTAACCATGCAGAGACATCCACATTTCTTTAACTATTTCTTTAAAAACCATATATTTGCATCCATGACTTTTTATCATCAACAGCCTTGGAAAACACATTAAAAAATAACAAAAATGTGATAGAAATGTTTCCAAAGAACAGTAGACATTAGAAGAAATGTCAAGTCAGAAAGGATGCCAAGGAGAGAAGGTAGACACACAGTGTGCATGCTTGCTCACTTTGATTGTTGTCTGCACGCAGACACCAAGCATAGGTTGCATAGATTTGTATTCCTCAGGCAAGTTTTCTGATAATATTCTGCTAAGGTCAGAAACCTTGTTGTCATTTCACCCTTGGCTTAGAAATTCCATTGTGCAAAGGAAGAGAGTTGTCTTAAGAATGATGCTAGAATTTGCCCTTTTGCCAACATTTTCTCTGCTCAGACTTTACTTGGCATTCAGTCATCGCTTCCCATTACTGTAGTTTTTCAGCCCAAAATCTTACTAAGTCATGACCTGCTCTCCAGTAATGACCCAAATACTAATTTTTCACTTTTGGAGAAATGTATTGTCTTATCCTTTGACTTCTCTGATGTTTTGTTTCTTTTCAAACCCCATGAAACTATCCATTGTTATCTAAGTATTCTTTGGATCTCAATGGGTCCAATCACTTCCTAAATTGGTCTGGATTATGTTTTAGAGGAATAATAAAAACAAAAACAAAACAACCCCAAACCCATACCAAACAAACAAAAACGCTAGTTAAAATAACATGCCCAATAAACAATAAAGCATTTTATTTTAAAGATGTTTCCTCTGATACATAGTAATTAAGAAATTTAATTTTGTAAGCGAACTTTGAGATTTTCTTTTAAAAGAATATTTTTGCATCCTTAAGGCACACACAACAGCTTTAGGCTTCACTCTATCCCCTGGGTTCCATATTGTAGCACACAACTCAGGCTGTAACACAACCCTGGGCAACACCTCTTGCACTCCTACTCCTCTTAAAGCAGATACAACAGCCCTCAATTGCACTCAATTTCTTGAGCTCCTTATTCTGCTTTCCCAGAGGCCATGTTTGTTCTAGAGTCCCCAGAGGCAATTTTGGCACCTGAAACCCCAGAGGTCACACAAGCCACAAAAATCTCAAGGGAAACATCCTACTGGACCTGAAGACTCACTGGTGAGCAGAATCCCAGTCCACTCAGATTAGAAGACCAGAGAAGAAAAAGAAACCAAGGCAAAGAATCATCAAAAACCCATCCATCTAACAAAGTTAAACTCAAAAATTAGCACCTAGGCTCTGCCAGAGCCTGACAAATACAGAGGCAGATGCTTATCACCACCCATTGGACTGATCATGGGGTTCTCAATGGAGGAGTTAGAGAAAAAACTGAAGATGCTGAAATGGTTTGCAGTCCCATAAAAAGAACAATAATATCAGCCAACCAGGTATCCCAGACCTCCCAGGGACTAAACCATCAACCAAAGAGTACACATGGAGCAACTCATGGCTCCAGCCACATTTGTAGCAGAGGATGGCCTTGTTGGGTATCAATGGGAGGAGAGGCCCTTGGTCCTGTGAAGGCTTGATGCCTGAGTGTAGAGTAATGCCATGGCAGCTAGGTGGAGTGGGTAGGTGGGTGAATGGGGTTGCAACCTCATAGAAGTGGAAGGAGTATGGGACTTCAGAGAGTGGGGAACCGGGAAAGGGAATAACATTTGAAATGTAAATGTATGCTCCTGGATCTGAGGCCTGGTGCAGACCCCCACCCGGTCTGCTCCTGTGTGGACACCAGATTCCTCCTGAGACATTCTAGAGGGTCCACTGAACCCAGAGTAGTAGGTAAGAAGACGCATACACTGCCCTACACCCATAGCTGGGTGCAGGGAGCTTTCAGATTCCAGCAGAAACCCAAACCCTGCCCCTGCAGAATAGCACTCCCCTTCCTCCCCTCTCTTAGATCTGAGGCCTGGCGCAGAACCCCTTCTGGTCCACTCCTGTGTGGACACCTCACACCAGTCAGAATGGGTAAGATAAAAAACTCAGGTGATAGTAGATGCTGGCAAGGATGCAGAGAAAGAGGAACACTCCTCCATTGTTGGTGGGAATGCAAGCTGGTACAACCACTCTGGAAATCAGTTTGGCGGTTCCTCAGAAAACTGGACATAGCATTACCTGAGGATCCAGCTGTACCACTCCTGGGCATATACACAGAATATTCTCCAACATATAACAAAGACATATGCTCCATTATGTTTGTAGCAGCCTGATTTATAATAGCCAGAAGCTGGAAAGGACCCTGATGTCCCTCAACAGAGGAATGGATACAAAAAATGTGGTACATTTACACAATGGAGTATTACTCAGCTATTAAAAATAATGAATTTGAGAAATTTTTAGGTAAATGGATGGAACTAGAAATTATCATCCTGAGTGAGTTAACCCAATCACAAAAGAACACACATGGTATTTACTCACTTATGAGTGGATGTTAGCCCAAAAGCTTGGAATAGCGAAGACTCAACTCACATTCCACATGAAGCTCATGAAGAAGGAAGACCAAGTGGGGATGCCTCAGTCCTATTTAGAAGCAGTAACTAAAATACTCAAGGGAGCAAATATGGAAACAAAATGTGGGACAGAAACTGAAGGAGGGACCATCTGGAGACCATTTCACATGGGTATCCATCTCATGTAGAGTCACCTAAACTAGACATTGATGTGGATGGCTGGAAGTGCATGCTGAGAAGAATATGATATAGCTGTCTCCTTAGAGGTCTGCCAGAGACTGACACATTTAGAGGATGATGCTCACAGCTAACCTCTCATATAATCAAGGGTTACCCAATGGAGAAGTTAGAGAGAAACTGAAGAAGCAGAAAGGATTTGTGACCCCATGAGGAGAGCAACAATACCAATCAACCAGAGCTCTGCAGGGTCTAAACCACCAGCCTGGGAGCACATAGGGAGGGATTCATGACTCCAGCTGTATATGTAGGGGAGGATGGCCTTGTCGGGCATAGGTGGGAGAGAAGAATCTTGGTCTCATGAAAAGCAAACACAGAGTGTGTGTGGGGGAATGTGAGCATGGGGAGGGGGAGGGGGGTAGGAGCTAGGTGGCAGCACAGCCTCATAGAAGCATGAGGAGGGGGGATGGGATAGGAGGTTTCTGGGTGGTCGGGGGAAGTGGGGTAATGGAATAAAATCTGAAATGTAAATATAATACCCAATTAAAAAAAGAAATGTAAATATATAAAATAATCTAATAAAAAAAAGAAATCAACACCTAAACCTATAATAACCCCAAACCCATACAACTAGAGGCTAGCATAATTACACAGTCAACAGCAACCAGTGCAATATGTCAACTCTAACGCCCAGCTATTCTTCTACAACCAGACTTGAATATTCCAACACAGGTAAAACACAAGAAAATAAACATAAATCTAATATTATTAAAGTATTATAGGCCCATAAAGAGGAAATCAATAAATCCATTAAATAAATCTAAGAAAATACAAAGTGGTAAAGGAAATGAATAAAGCTGTTCAAGACCTAAAAACAAAACAAAACAAAACAAAACAAAACAAAACAAAACAAAACAAAACAAAAAAAATAGAAGCAATAAGGAAAACCCAAATTGAGAGAATCCTGGAGATGGAAAATCTAGTGAAGCAAACATGAACTATAGCCACACTACTAAAACAGAGTACAAGAGATGGAAGAGAGAATCTCAGGCATAGAAGATACTTTAGAAGAAGTTGATACATCAGTCAAAAACATGTTAAATATAAAAAGTTTCTTATTCAAAACATCCTGGGTCCAAACCTAAGAATAATAGAAATAGAAGAAGGAGAAAATTCCCAGCTCAAAGGCCCAGAAAATATTTTGAGCAGAAACATAGAAGTTTTCGTAACCCAAAGTAGGCGATGCCTTATAAGAGTACAAGAAGATTAGAGAATATCAAGTAGATTTTACTAGAATAGAAAATTCTCCTGCCAAGTTCCTCAAAGGAACAATACTCAACTTCATATGGAAAACCCAAACTAGCTAAAACAATGTTGTACAATAAAAGATCGTGTAGACCATCCCTGATTTCAAGCTGTACTACAGAGCAATAGTAATAAAAACACATGGTGTGGGCATAAAAACAGACATGTTGATCAATTGAATTCAATCAAAGATTCAAAAGTAAAACCTCACAGCAACAAACACTTGATTTTTGACAAAGAAGTCAAAATTATACAATAGAAAAAAGAAAGAGCCTTCACCAATTATTTCTGGTCTAACTGGATGACTACATGTACATAAAGAATAAAAATAGATCCATATCTATCACTCTGTACAAAAGTCAAGTCCAATGGATCAAACACCTCAACATAAAACCAGATAGATACACTGAACCTGATAGAAGAGAAAGTGAGAAATATCCTTAAATGCATTGGCACAGGAGACAACTTTCTGAACAAAACATTCCATCTTATACTTTATCTGTCATAATAAAATAATAAAAAACCCACTAGTGACAGCTCATGCTGGTGAAGGTATGGAACAATGGGTAGGATCAGTTCTCCATTTCTGGTAGAAATTTAAACTTATATAACCACTTTAAAAATCAATATGGCAGTTTCTCAGAAAAATGGGAATTTACCTACTTCAAGACTGAGCTATGCCACTATACCCAAAGGATACTTTATCATACCACAAGCAGACTTGCTCAACTATGTTCATAGCACCTATATTAATAATATCCAGATACTGGAAAGAACTTAGATGTGCTTCAATAGAAGAGTGGATAAAAATGTGGTACATTTACACAATAGACAATTACTTACCTATTAAAAATAATGAAAATCATAAAGTTTGCATGCAAATTGATGGAATAAAATAAAAAATCATCCTGAGTGAGGTAACTCAGACTAAGAAAGACAAACACAGTGTGTACTCACTTATCTATGCTACAATACATAGACAGAAGCTGAATGACAAGAAAGGCTCAAGGTGGAGGGGCTGCATGAATCTCATTGAGAAGAGAAAGTAGAACAGACATTGTGAGTGAACAAGGTTGGGGGTTGGAGGAGAGGACTGGATAGGGGTTACAGTGCTGACGGAAATGGGAGGATTTGGGAGAATAGAAGAAGCACCGAGAGACCACTGGAATGGGGAATATATCTGCTATGAGCTAAAAACTAAGGGCCGTGGAATCCTTGGGAAATCTATGAGCTATCATACTAGCTAAGAGTCTTAGCAATGGAAGATATGGAATCTAAACTGGCCATCTCTGTAACCAGGCAAGACTTACAATGGCGGGAGTGGGACACCAACCCATCCACAACACCTTTGACCTATAATTTGTCCTGCCTACAAGATGTACAAGGATAAAGATGGAAAAGAAATTGAAGAAAAAGTCAACCAAATGGTTCAGCTCATGACCTATACCATAACACTATGAAGGAGACCACACCTGATACTATTAATGATATTCTGCTATCCTTGAAGAGAGGAGACTAGAATAACTGTCATCAGAGACTTTATTCAGGAACTGATGGAATCTGATGCAGAGACTCAGCCAAACATTAGGTGGATCTTGGGAAATCATGTGGAAAAGCGGGCCGAGGATTGTTGGAGTCAGAGGGATCAAGCGCACCACAAGAAAACCTACAGAATCAACTAACCCGGGCCCATAAGTGCTCACAGAGACTGAACTGCCAACCTGAGTGTCTGCATGGGTTTGACCTAGGTCCTCTGCACATCCGTTACAGTTATGTAGCTTAGTCTTCAAGAGGGACTTCTAACAGTGGGAGCAAAGGCAGTCTTTGATTCTGTTGCCTGTATTTGGGACCTTTTGCCCTTACTGGGATAGCTTCTCTAGCCTCAATGGGAAAAATGTGCCTAGTCTTTCTCCAATTTGAATATCCCAAGGCTAGTTGCTATTTACAAGAGGCTTCTCCTCTTTTGAAGAAAAATGGAGGTGAATGGTGTTGGATAAAGGACTCGGAAAAAAGGACAAAGGGGAACCCATGGTTGAGAGGTAAAGAAAATAAATAAATTACTTAACAAAAAAAAATTTGTATGTGTTAGCTATCTATTGCTAGTCTTAACTCCTTCCCTTAAGAGTTGTTTGTATGTCCAGGGAGATTTTATTGGAGAAAACTAATTTTCCATTTGTCAGTGGTTGTCTGGTGGAGATTGTTCATAGGTTAGGTATGGGGGCTCGAGTCCATTTCCTCTATTAGCACTGGAAGCCCACCCGATCCAGATCTGTCTTGTGCATGCTACAGGTGTGGGTTTGGGTGGGTGAGAAAGTTAGGAGGATCTGTGAGGAGATGGGGAAGATGATCAGAAAATATTGTATGCAAAGAAAATCGATCTTAAATTTTAAAATTGTTTTAGATTTTTAAAATTATATTTTACTTCATACTTCAATAAATTTTATATTTATCTAATCCCTCTTCTTCTTTCCAACTTCTTAGTGCCTCTCTTCCATATCCTCCTCTGACTTCATGTTCTTTCTTCTTTTTTTATAATTATCTATCTATCTATCTATCTATCTATCTATCTATCTATCTATCTATCATCTATCTATCTATCTTCATCATCATCATCATCATCATCATCATCTGTCTACTATCTTATCTATTTATGTATATACCTATCTTATTGAATCTAATTATTGTTGCCCATGTACACACAGGCACAGGCAAGTTACTGGGGGACCCATCCATGAGCAGAACCTGACATTTTTTTCTGTCAGAAGTTATCAAAATGTCTGTAGCTTCTGAACTATGAATGTGGGCTTGTGAGTCCCCTCTTGCACATGCAAGAATATTGACTAGGTTGATCTTGTGCAGGTTTTTGTTGTAGCTGTTGAGCCACAGCTGTTGTGAGTTCATGAATTTCCCCTTAATCCTTAACTTCTGGTTCTTCAAACCTGATGTGAGGTAAGAGATAGGTTAAAATATGGACATAAGAATAGATATTTATAAGGCAAATTAGATACTAAATAAGTTTAGCAAAATGATAGTAGTAGGTTCTCCCCTAGAGTCTATGACATCTGTAAACAACTAGTAACTTGGAGTATCTCATTTCTGGCACTGGATGTTTTTGTTTGATAGTTTATAGTCTCTGGGCGGGGTTTTCTAATATAAGATGATTCTATATGTTAATTTCTGGGCTATTTGATGATCATGGCAGATTAGTGCATGATGATGACATAGTTGGAGTCCTACCAGAAAACTTAGGGATAAATTGTTAACTGCTCAGATTAGTTGCGACACCATCACACAGTTTGCTTTTTCTTTCTGATCTAAACTGTAAGTAATAACAGCAAATGAGAGACTGTGAATGAGCAGCATTTCTGAAGGCAAGGAGGCAATGCACCAGGATAAATAAATGGATTCAATTTTTAGTTCTACTATTTAGTTGAACAAAAATATTTCTTGAATCATCACTTGCACGATAATATTTAATATATCCTAAGTATTTCATCCATCCATCCATCCATCCATCCATCCATCCATCCATCTATCCATCCATCTACCCCCATCCATCTGTTTGTTTTGAGATGTATCTCCATATGTAGGCCAAGCTGACCTTGAACTCCATGTACAGCTTAAGTTGACCTCAAATCTTCTGTCCTCTTGTCCTTTCTTTCCTAAGTTTAATTTTGTCATAGTTTTTTTTTATCACAATAGTAACCCTAATGAAGACACCCCACAATTTCATGTCCTCTGTTTTTTTTTTATGACCCATATTAAAGTAAGATCTCCCTATGTACGTTTGTATGTGGGCCATTCCCTAAGACTAGTTGGTCAACTAGGGGCCACACTCTTAAAAAGATTACTCCTATTTGCCAGAAGCTATCACCTGTCAGTAGCTCCTCAGTTGTATAGGTAGTGATCCTCTCCCTTCTTTTCAATACTAGAATGTTAACTGATTTTTTTATTATGTGGGTCTTGTGCAGGCAATCACAGATGCTATGAATCCATGAGTGCAAAGGTACTATGATATCCAGAGGATACTGCTTCCCTGTGCACTTCCCCTACCTCTGGCTCTTCAACTTTCTGTGATGGTCACTGAGCCTTGGGATGAGTGTGTGAAAAAAATGTCCCTTTTGTGGCTTAGTACTCACTCCTTTGGCATTTACTATCTGCACTTTGACCAGTTGTGAGTTTCTGCATCAACCACTGTTCACTGTACAAGGAAGCTTCTCAAATGGGTTCTGATGTTGTAGTAATCTATAACTATAGAGATGTATCTTTTGATGGTAGTTTGATAGTAGTTCTATTTAATAAAATAGTAGGAGTAGATTCATTCCTTCCTCTGCAAGCTGCCCCACCATGAGATCTTGACTAGATTTACAACACTAGGAGTGCATTTCTCCTTTGGAGAAGGCATTGAATACATAAAAAAGTAGTTGGTTACTCTCGTAACATTTCTACCCTCTACTGCACGTAAGAATGTACCTTGTCACACCAGTCATTCTTTCAGTTTGCAGGCTTGTTTTTTATGTTAAAAAACCATTTTCTAATACTGTCTCTTTTCATGAACTAGAACTGATGCCATCTGAGACTTTCTGCTTCTGAGACCCATGAGATTACTCTTAATATAATCTCACATTAACCACAGTGTAGATATTATCATTCTAAACTTTTATGAACAATTCTAAGTAACAAAGTTTAAACAGAGGAACCAAAAGATGGTAAAAATCCTTTATGTTTATATGCACATAAAATTTAGTATTTTATTTTATACTACTTTATTATTAAATCATAAATAATGTTCTTCCTTGGAGGGAGTGGATAGACATAATTATTCTCATGCACAATAATGACTGATTCTGTTTCTTAAATTTTTCTTGTAGTAGATTATTGCAGTAAAGGACTCTGGAGACTCAGGACATTCTGTCTGTCATATTTTATAATGTGGCACTGTTGCTTCTGTTTTTGAAGACTTGAGCTTTTCCCCTTTGCTCTGTTGAATCTGGATTGTTTTTGTGATTAGCTTTGACCAACAGAGTTTAGCAGATGTGATGGGTGTATGGCTTTCAGCACTTTAAGACACTTTAATGTGTCTGTCTTCACATTCTTGCCAACTTAAGTTCACCATGGAATGGAAAATACTGAAATCATACAGCAGGAAGGTCTAGGTCTACCAGCTAACTGCTTATACTAACTTCTAGAGAGGATATTAAGGCCTCTTTGAAATTTTCCAGCTAAAATTTTAAAAAAAAAATTTAGCTGTCATTTCACTCTATCCAAATAAGCCAAGTCAAGACAGCAGAAAAACCATACCATGAACACATAGATTGATGGAAAGACACATGACAATGTTTTGATATGAGCTACTAAATTCAGGGTTATCTTATATATATATATAGCAAACTTGTACTTACAGACGGCATCAGTTTTAGTTTTTCATAAGAGACATTATTAGAAATGTTTTTAACATAAAAAAACCTGTGAACTGTAATAATGACTGGTATGGCAAGATATGTTCATATGTGCAATAGAGGCAGAAATGATATGAAGTTAACCAACTACGTGTGTACGCACGTTCATGCATGCACACATACACGAGTATACCTGGACTATCAATATATATGTGTACACACACACACACACACACACACACACACAGAATAGCAATGATATATGTATATAATCGTTGAATCAGGCACATTTCAGCCCTGCGACATTTTCTAAAGAACACTCTCAACTTTTATTCTTATGCCAGCTAAACCAAAATAATTTAGCTTGTGGGAGAACTTCACAATTTTGTAAAGATATCTTGACATTTTAGGACTATGTGTCTGTGTTTGTTTGTTTTTTGCTGTTGTTGTTGGTTCTTGGTTGCACAATGGTATTTGCTGTGCTTAAATTTTTTAACATATCCAAGGTAACCAAAATTCACAAAGTCATATTCTAGAGGGCAGATTCTCTGCAGGACAAAACAAAAACAATAACTTAACAGCTCATATCACACTTACGACTGTAGTGTTTTACTTACCAAAAGAAAATATGAAGGAAAAAAGAGTAATTAATAAGTACCCAATCACAATTATACAGAGGAAGCAATAGAGTAATTATTATAGCATCTCAGCATTCTAATGAGCTTCCAGCCAGAAACTCAGTGTACTATACTATACTTAAGGTTTAACCAATGCTCTGTGTTCTACAGTAAGCAAATCTGAGGACCCTGTTGTACAAAGTGCTTTATTTTCTCATTGTTTTAAAAATCACATTCTACATCTTTTAGATATTGCTTTCATTTCAGACTTCCTTTTTACATGTTTTCTTAAAGTTTTATCATTGCTAAGTATCTTTTTAAGGTGCTCGCCATAAACTCGAGGACATGATCTCAAATCAGTAACATGTTACAGCAAATGGTAGAGAAATGGACAAAGCACTAAGCATGTAGACAAAGGGAGGTCTATTGATGATAAGGCTCCTGTACAAGTTTGCTATCTAGGAAAGAGGGGCTGGAGCCTGGGGCTCAGCTCACTGGGAGGACAACGACAACAATTGAAACCTCAACAACTTATATCAAGGGAATGAAAATTAAAACTGTCAGGAAGGCAACTGACAGATAGTGTTGGAGAGAATGTAGAAAAAGAGAAAGCCTTATTCACTGATATTAGAAGAGTAAAGTTGTTCAGCCACTGTTAGAATTAATAAGGAGAGTTCTATGAGAACTACAAATAGAACTACCCTCTGACTCAGCTAAACCATTTTAGGGTATATATACAATGACTCCAAGTCAACAACCCACAGAGATTTTAGAGCTGCGTTTGAGTATGTGTTTGTGTGTGTGTGTGTGTGTGTGTGTGTGTGTGTGTGTGTGTATGTAATAATACAAAAGGAGGAAGTGATCTTATGGGAGATGATGAGAAGTTATGGGGAAAGAATGGTTGCCAACCAGCAGAAGGGAGGGGACAGGAGTGCAATGTGGTAGATGAAACAAGTGTGAAGAGATGTAATGACACATGTATGAAGTTACCACGTTAATTCATAGTGTAAAATAAATTCATAGTGTAAAATAAATAAATAAATAAATAAGAACAACATGTATCAAGTTGAAAGTAAAACAGATACCAAGCAACAGCTGGAAACTGGTTACATAGAAAATTACAAGATGCCTCCTGTGAGTGGTTAGGCTTGAATTTTTTTTCAGTGAAGAGTTTGACAATTTTTAAACTTGGAGGCAGAATGCAATTGGACTGTGAAGAGACATTATGTTTTAATGAGGAAGAAAATTGTTTATTATCTTTTTGATAATCGTGTAATAGTAACAGCCTCTGATTACTGTATTTGATGCTTTTCTTCTTAGGAGATTTCTCCTCCTTGTGTATAAGGGTCAGGTAATACATTCATAATTCGTTGACATAAAATAGTTTGCTGTTCAGTTATATTAAATCGTGATTGTAAGCATTCAAGAATTTGGCTTTTTAAAAAACTGAAACTTGAATAGCTAAAATGATACATAACATATGCAACAAATTAAAAG
Source organism: Rhabdomys pumilio (assembly GCA_030674055.1). Taxonomy (NCBI): domain Eukaryota; kingdom Metazoa; phylum Chordata; class Mammalia; order Rodentia; family Muridae; genus Rhabdomys; species Rhabdomys pumilio. The sequence goes on along the minus strand of JANHMN010000004.1, from coordinate 113,042,270 downwards.
CTTGTAATGAATAGATCTGACACTAGTGCTCACTAAAGGTAATTAATGAACAGAGTGTCACAGTTGAAATGAGGAACTGAGGTACACCTAGAAACAGTTGATACTCACTCGGTATCATTGTTGACACAAATTACCTGAAGATTTCAACTTTAATGATGTAATTGTCTGCAAGTCCCATTTTGATTTGCCTGTGGAGCATTGCATAACACTGGTGTCACCAAATTGTGGACCTAAATTACCTGAAGACTTGGGTTTTAATGATGTAATTAATTGTCTCCAAGCCCTCGTTTTGCTTTGCCTGTATACCACTGCACAACACTGTCATCACCAAAGGGGAATGCAGTTTAAAGCAAAGATGACAAGAAATAATTTCAAAGTGTACCTGAGACAGAAAAGAAACAATAGTTATGCAGTGAATTATCAAAGAAAAACTTCACTTAAGAGGGAGTGAGGAAGAAGAGAAGCTGAAAGTCATCTTGGGTATATGGTGGCTTGCTGGACATTTGGAGCCATGTAAGACCCTGTCTCAAACAAACAAACAAAAACAAACACAAGGAAGGATGAAGAAAAATAACACTTAGATTTTAAAAGACTATCAACTTAAGATAAAATTACTCTTTAAAAAAAGTAATCATTTTAATTATGCTTAAATTGTTATAAACATTTAAATTGCTCCAAACCAAATGAGAATAGATTTCTTTGCTTTCTGTTTTCTAATATAACTTTATGTATAGGAACATTCCTATGTAGACCAACCCATGAGAGTTGGTTTCTGATGTAGGTCTTGAAGGTGTCCTTGTTCCTTTGGAGGGTCTGCATGGGGAGCCCTGGTCTCCTAAATCTTACTTAAATGCTTAAACAGAACTAGGATTATTGAGAAATAGCTATCGGATGTTTACAATCTACAATAGATATTATACATATGTGCACACACAATGCATATGTATTTTAAAAATAACTATTCAAAAGTGTAGTAAAAATAATATACTTCACAAATATTTTTCTTGTTTCATTGTAGTTAAAACCTGAATATTATTTCAGTGTGACACAATGGTGGCAGCATGAAGACATCAGCAGAGCAATTAAAAAGCCATAGTTAGTAGCTATTTTCCAGGTTTTACACCCAACTATCCTTAGGCATGTATGAGGCTTGTAAAATGATTGAGTTTTAGTTATATTTGTATGTAGCAAAATTAAATTAAAAGTTGTACTGTAGATTGTTACAGTTGTATTATTCTACACTTCTCTAAGCTTCAAATTTTGTTTGGGAAAAAAAAAGTTTAGCAGATTCTGAAAACATTAATTCATAGATTATTTTCGCCAGCTCCACTACAGTGATGGGAATTTCCCTGATTTAACTCAGAATTCCTGCTGTTTCTGAAACTTAAAGACAGGTGCCTGCTTATGAAAGAACTTGTAGGAAACAACAATAAACTTCGGAAGATTTTTGATAAGGTGTAGTCAGACTCTTCAGGGAGCTTTTCACCGATAATTTAATACCTAATGAGACCTTGCTACCTGCTCACAACTTCTACGATACACTTCAGGATACATTTCAGAAAGACGGAGGTATGCATAGAAGCACAGGAGTTGGAAATCGGTTTCAGCAGCAGCATCAATCCCAACAGACTGTTAGTGGCGCCCTGGTTGAGACGATCAGCAGGAAAAAGTGGCACAATTCATTAGCGCTGCCTTCCAAGCATGCAGGAGCGGAGGGGACTGCAGCCATCCTCGCTGGCTCATTAGAACAGGCTTTTAGGAAAGCTTTTCAAAGTGAGGCTGGAGATTCGCATCATTTTGTCTTTCTTCTCATCATCAGGAGCCAATTTTTTCTATTTTACCTACAACGCCTAGAATAATTCTTTGAAGACGGAGATAAGTGGCAAACTCTCCTTTGATCACTTTGGAGTGTTAAAGTAGAAACAATATCCTTGCCATTGATTTGCCATAAATGCCCCAGGCTCTGAATGTGTATTATATGTAGTGTTATATTAAATCCTTTAATTTCTGGATGTCTATATTATTATGGCAGGGATATTCAGTATAGTTAAGCTGGTAGAAGAAAAAACGTTTACCTAACTATAAGTACTGATAATCACCTTTTATATTCTTATTTTCTTATTATGTTGCATATATAAAGAAGGTTTTTTTAATCAGCTATCAGAACCTATTAAGTCAACTTGGAAGTTTTCTAATAAGCTAATTCGCTTTATCATTTTCACCTTAAAAGGCTTAAAGTTAGTCCTAAGAGAGAAGGCCTCCGGGTTGGTTCCAGCTCGGTCTACTTCTGAAGTAAGTCCAGCAAGTCCTGGAAGGTGACAAAGAGCAACGGAAATAGTCTACACTGTTCTGAGAATCACTTCCAATTCCAGACCAACAATTTGGAAAGGATTTTCCATGCTAGGCATAGCTTTTGTTGTTGTTTTTGCTTGCTCCTAAATGAGTAACTAACTTTAAATTGTGTGTGTATCTGTGTATATATGCACATATGTATTATATTTGTATATTTAAGTAATCATATACAATACTTTCTTTTCTATAGCTTTTTCAAATTATCTTTAGTGTTATTTATCTCTCCTACTCTTCCTCTGCGTTACTGTCACATCCATCTCCACAATTAAAATATCCCTCCTTGTTTCTTCTTTCCTCCCTTCACAGCACATGTATGTTACTATTTTTCTTTCATAAACTTTTTCTATGTTCTTGGTTTCTGTGGTTACTTCAAGTCATATGTTCAAATCAGAAGATAAGGAGCTAAAATCCACAAATAAGAAAGAACATTGGCTTTTGACTTTCTGGATCCAGTTTAATCAGTATATTTTCCACTTTCATACATTTATCTGCAAATTTTATTATTTCCCTGTTTCTTTATGTCTGAATATAACTCCATTGTGTATGTGGATTCCATTTTCATTATCCACTCGTTGATGGATGACATTTAGGTCGTTTCCGTTTCCTAGCTAATTG
>JANHMN010000004.1:112997629-113039293 GCA_030674055.1 Rhabdomys pumilio | reverse complement strand
TGCGTGTGTTTGTATGTGTGTACCTATGAATATGTGTGTATATGTGTATGTGAGTAGTCTGTGTATATGTGTAGAAGTTTGTGTGTGTGTATGTTTTTGTGACTGTATGTGAGTATATGTCTGTGTGACTGTGTGTGTGGTGTATGCATGTAAGTGCATCTGTGTGTGTACATGTGTGAATGTATGCTTATGTTTGTGAGTGTGTATGTGTGACTATGTGAGTATGTGTGTGTATGTGTGACTGTATGTATGTGTGTGCTTGTGTGTGTGCACATGCTCACGTGTAAGTTTCTGGTCTTGTTTAACAAAAACAAACACAAAAGAAAGCAAAAAGACAAAGGTAACATTTATGAATGACTAGAACATATTTGTATCAGGAAACAATAGCTCATTCACAACAATAAAGAAAAATTATAACAATGTTTTATCTGCAATCATTAGTGGAATCATGGTTGTTTGTTTTATGAGCCACTCTGTATTTGGGTCATCTTGGGTTCAAGGAGCAAATGCTGTGCAAGAAGGAAGTCTGACCACTTACCTGGCTGCAGGCCCTTGGCCTTTGCTGTAGCTAGAGCACTTTCTTGACATCCTCCTTATCTGGAGACTTCTGATTAGCAGCGGCCAGGAAGTCAAGGGCAGAAAAGATGGCTGACTGATTCATCAGGTAAAGCTCTGGACATTACATTACCCCTGGCTTGATGCATACGGAATCAGTCCTGAGGCTCTCAAAGGGGAGGAGAAAGAACCTTGCAAAGCTTGGCATGGACAGTCTGTGTTTGCTGAACCAAAAAACAAATGGCACAAAGACATCTAAATTTACAGCTTCAACTGAAGCACTGAGCCAGGCTAATTCAGTGTCCAGGAGGCTTAATTCAAAATGTAGTTTGTTTTATAGATCAGCATTTGTTTATTCCAGGGTGTGAAAAGTTTTTTCATTCTTTCTATAGGTCTACATCTATGAATCTATATTTTTATAGCCATATGCCTGTATCTATATATGTACCTAAAGTAATTCATTCTTTTCATCTAACTGAAGCTGTCTCAACAAATTATCTCAAAAGTATAGATATAATTAAGTTAATTAACACTGTTTTTGATAGATCCTTTAACATTTAAATGATGCTTGTAAAGAAAAGTTCATATTTATTTTATGACAAGCAGTTTACTCATTCAAGAACATTGAATTTTCAGTACTTAAACTGCCCAGGTAGTCACTATAACATGTAAATACGAAGTCACTCTTTCTCTCATCCTTATACTTTCTCTCCTTTGTCTTGTAAATGTTATTTAGAAGCAAAGAAGACTTCTGAGAATTTGCTAATAAACCTAGATAATTATGAGGAATATTAGAATTTAAAAATTAAATTTCAATGTGTTAAGATAACTAAGTTAAAAAATTTCTGGTATTTCCATTTATTGGTGAAGAGTGTCAACCAAGGGACTGAGCCTCAGCCACCCAGTTCCTTCACAAAGGAAAAACTGTAAACCTGGGTAATGGCAATGTGTGTCTGGGACAGTTTCTAATACTGAGGTAATCTTTAAAACAGTGCTAGACACAGCACTATTTAATGGTTGGCTATTGTAATTACTATTTCAGGCTAAATATTTAAATACCCTCATACCATTTTAAAAACACAGACATCACTGTAATTCAAGAAATGAATACTATTTTTTTCTCCTCTGAAAATTGCAGAAACTCAAGTTGTTTTCTTTTTTAAAAAAAAGCACATAAAGGGTTTTAAAAAAATTTTCCCCCTCAAAAAAAAAAAGCCTATAAAAGTTTTAATTAAATAGATGATCTTGGTATATGGTGATTTAAAATAATGTACCCTTCTCATCTTTTTTATTTTCTAAATGTGCATTATCTTAGATTTGTAAGTAAATTTTTGACAATTTTTATTTGAGTTGAATTTTATACTTTATGTAATATTTAAAAAAAATGTATAATGTCCAGATTTCTGAAAGGTTAACTACATTTAAATGCCTTTTCCTTTTAAATATGCACCTTGCATTTGACACATTTTTTTAAACATAACCTTTAGTTTGACACTTGTTATATAACTGTTATTTGTTTATTGTAGAATCTTGGGAAAAATAAAGTTCAAAAAACCAAATGAAAGTCACCTTGATGTTAGTGCCCAGAGATGACAATCTTCCATTTTCAGTGCTTTTTGACACTCTTTTGCTCCATTAATGTGTGTGAATCAATGTGTGTGTCGCATTGCTGAAACAAGTGGCTGGGTATCATTATATCTCCTTCTAGAGACATCAATACAGGGAGGCAAAGTCACATACTGTGTCCAGATCTTGGCTCTCTAATCATTAATAGTCTGACAAAAGAAATCGCTAATCACTCCCAGTCTCTGCTCCCCCAGTTCACGTAGGAACAGTAACACCGGGTAGTTGTAAAGCTCCACAGTTTCTTCAGTAACACATTCAAAATAATATTTTGGCAGCATACCATATGTTATTAAATAACATTTGGAACAGATTTGAAGGGATGCAGAGAGTTTTTTTTTTTTTTTTTAAAGATTATGTTATAAATAATTTAATTAGTTTCAGTTAGTTAGCTTTTGACTCTAGTTGACAAAAAAGCCAAATGGCTAGCTATAATAAACATTCTTAACACACCAAGCAATCCAGAGATGAGCTAGCCCAGCATCTCCACTGGAGCTCTGGGGATAGCTGAAGTTGTTCTCTCTTCTCTTTCCTCAGCATACAGGCTTTGTGCCTGTGGTTTCAGACTGTGCTTCTGGTTCCTAGGTGCTGCCTCCTATATTTGCATGAGGGACCGCACACACGTGGTGATGAGAAGCAGCAGAAACTCTCTGACTACTGCAACTGATGAAAACAAGGTGAAGATTAGAGAAGGCTCACTTACTTTCATATTTTATTGGCCAGAAGGGTGTCAAATGCTCATATGAAGCCACCAATAAGACTAACATTATTCAGACATGTTTCTTAAGGTCTGGCTAGCCAGTGGCTCTCAATAAGTACCATTCTCAACCAAAGCATCTACAACATGAAAGGAATCAATGGCTGTAATGTAATACTGTAAGTATTCCCATAATCCCGTCTCTAAACAAACTACACTGTGCATATCTTTGTATTCTAAATTCAAGGTTTTTAGAAAACTGGTTAGGTAAATGTCTCATTGATTTAAGTCTCTGGATATACATTGTCAAGTTACCTACAAAAATATATCAATAACTTTAGTATCTAATCATAAATTAGTTGATACATATCTATCTCCAAATCCCCAAACAATACTCCTGCAACATACCAAGCACTGTCCAGTGACTGAAGTTCTCATCAGTCAACCTTTGTTGAAGACTTAATATAAAACATGCCATACTTCTTTCTTCTCAGAGGTTTACTCACATGTTTATCTATACTCTTACATGCCAGCTGACATAGATCTACATGTCTTTGTAAGGTAAAATTGATATTATTTTATTAACTTGCATTGACAAAAAATTCCCTTGCTGAACTCTGTATTTCTAACACTTTGGTCACAGATTTTAGAAATTGTTTCTATGTGGATAACCATATATGTTAACATTTCATTTTATATTTACATTCTTTTCTTATTTAAATAATGCTCTTGTTCATACTTTCAAGTACCTCCAGGATAATGTTGAGAAAAGTGAAAATTACAGGCATTTTTTGGTTTTATTTTTTATCTTTACTCAAGGAGCATGCCTCTAATATTCAGTGTTTGTGAGGTCTCTTGCTTTGTGTAGTTTAAGATGTGGGCTGCAAAGTTAAGAATACAAAAGGTTATGTCTTTCTTTATTATCTTCAATAATATTTATTGTTTACAAACTTGTCTTAATTATCAGGATTCAGTTAGTTTTGTAAATTTGTGCCACTTGCAGAAAATTTGGCAAACGACAGTTATTACCTCAATATTGGTAGCAATGAAAACTCTCTGGGCTCTAGGGGAACCCTGTGACAATGGAATGATCACCTATGCTTAGAGTTGAAGGGTCATTCCTCTGTCATGTGAGGGCATGCCAATCCTAAATCAATGTGGTGTGAGTAATACAATAATGACAAAGTGTCAATTTAATGGTCTCTCTGAAGGGCTAATTGGTAATCATTTCCTGAGAAGACAGGCCACTGTTTCTTTATGGTGAAGGATAGTGAGAAGGAAGAGAGGTCTGTTTGGAGTCTTAAAAAGAGATGTTAAGACTCATGACTCCATCTGTATATGTAGGGGAGGATGGCCTTGTTTGGCATAGGTAGGAGAGGAGATCCTTGGTCCCATGAAGGCTGAACCCCGAGTGGGGGGGCAATTCGAGGGTGGGGAAGTGGGAGTTGAGGGGTAGGTGGGGGGGGCACATTCTCATAGAAGCAGGAGGAGGGGAATGGGATGGGAGGTTTCTGGGTGATTGGGGGAATGGGGTAAAGGATAAAATTTGAAATGTAAATACAATATCCAATAAAAAAAGATGATGAGTACTAATTTGGAATAAAGATCAGCTATAACTAAGAAGGAAAAACTGAGGAGACACAATTACTATTGTCCAAGAATCTATTATGCACAAGGAATTTTATGTTCTAATTGATCAAAAATTATCATTGGCAATGTCTTTATAGAGGAGAAATTGAACTTAAGAAAGTGAAGCATCGTGATAAAATTGTGTAGCTGGTAAGGGTTTGAGTTGAATCATATGCAATCAAGTCACCCTTAAAGCCTGGGACATTTCACTTTACCTACCTAGAGCATGTAAAAGGAACAGTCAAAAATAAGAAGTTCATGTCACTAGGAAGCATATGCCTAATAAAAAGGTCAGGACAGAAATTGATTTTTGACATTCTCAGAAATTTTATATCTAGAGATTGATTTTAAAGAGAGAGTTATGGATATGATGAAATATATACATATATACATCATATGTATCATGTATATACATGATATTCAGTGTTGTATAAATAAATTATATACAACTTCAATAATACAAAGTAGATCATTAATATTAGTCATGAAATATTAAGGAATCACTGAAAATGAGATTACTTGAGAAAAGCTAAGAGCTATTAACTGTGGTTGGCAATGAGGTTTTAGATACAAAACCAAATATGCAATTCAGGAAAAATGTGTAATCTGAAACTAGTTAAAATTATATGAAATAAGCAGGTTGTATTTATATATTTAGGAATATGTAAATTTAGGAATACATAAATGCAGCCTGCGCAGTTGTGCTCAATTGCTTCTACACACACACGCGCATGCGCGCACATACACATACACACACACCCTCACACACACACACACACCCTCAGACATATGCATACATATTTATGTGTGCATCTGTAATAACAATGAAAGAAAACAAAGCCATGAATTTTAAAGAGAATAGGGTGGGGCACATGGCAAGGTTTGGTGGGAGGAAAGGGAAAGGGAAATTATGTAAATACCTACTTTGAGATTCTTTCTTACACATGACAGAATGGCTAATATCAAAAAATTCAAGTAACAGCTCAAGCTAGTGAAGATGAGGAGCAAGAGGGACAAGCCTTCGTTGCTGATAGAAGTGCTACTATGGAAATCAATATGGAGATTTCTTGGAAATTTGGAAGTCATTCTACCACAAAATATCACGCTTGGATATATACCCCAAGGATACTACATCCTACCACAAGAACAATTGCTCTATTATGTTATTATCAGTTTTATTCATAATAGGCAGAAACTGTAAAGAACCTGGGTGTCCCCTAGTAGACGAATATTTAAAGAAATTTGTAGAACATCTACACAATGGAGTAAGACTCGGCTGTTAAAAACATTGACATCACGAAATTTGCAGGCAAATGGATGAAACTAGAAGAAATCGTACTGAGTGAAGTAACCCAGACCCAGAAAGATACACATGCAATGTACTCATTTAAGTGGATAGTGGCTGTTAAAAAAAGGAGACTCATTTTACAATACACAGGCTCAGGAGGCTAAATAACAAAGGTCTCCACTGAAGATGCATGAGAAGGAAAAATAGAATAGATTTTGCTCGTGGACTAGTGGTGGGTGGAGATGGTTACAGGAAGATTTAGGCAGATGTGCCATAAGGGGAAGAGATAGCTGGATTTATTATTTTTTTTGTCCTTTTGTGTGTGTGTGTGTGTGTGTGTGTGTGTGTGTGTGTGTGTGTGTGTGTGTGATGGTCTTCATTTGTTATAAAGATAGACTTTTTTGATGAGGGGTGGTAGCTACACTTATCTTTCAAAAGGTTGGTTAAGGTAGTCCAAATGACTACTGATTTTGCTAGCCCATGGCTGCCTCTCATAGGTGGAGTATTGGCCCTTATTGCTTAAGGTACCACACCTTTAGAACATAGGACTCCAATGACTGATATGGATCTCACATGAATATTTTCTTCCCTTTCTTCCTTTTTTGTTGATCTAGCTTCCATGCTACTAAAAATATTGTGCAAGATCCAAAGGGTAGGAAACAGTTAAATAATCTTACTCAGATGCAATAACTGTGAAATACAGTAACAAGCATGGTTATCTCTTAAAAGTGCCATAAATGGCACTCACATGATAAAGGTAACTAATAGGTATCTAATTAGAATTAAGGACCATCAACATGAGGGAAATAATGCCCAGTACTGGAAATCTAGCCAGCTTATCTGGCTAGTGAGGTCATAGATCTTTGAAAATAATATACTGGTGCCATTTTGCTCCAGCAGCATAATTCCTCAATACATTCTTAGTCTTATCCACATACCTCCAGATAACTATACCTACCATGTCTCTCAAATAACTGCTTTAACTTTTTGACAATTTTATGCTTAAATATGATATAATGTGAGCATGTTTACAATGATCAGTAACAGAAGTTAACTTCCCCTTTCCTCTTGCTGGCTCCCTTTATTTTTCTTTTACTCCTCCAACTTTTATGTCCTTTTTAAAAATTCATGTCTTACACAGGTGCTTTGGGTTCTTGGTTGTAATGATTAATGACCATGCCACATCCAAGAGGCAGAGTTTGGGATCACCCCTAGTCTTCAGTTTTTTCAGCCTCACTTCTGTGAAATAAAACCTTTCAAATAATCGATTAATTATATCATCAATAAACAAAATATCATGCAGTTTTAAAAAATTCTTTGAACACATTGTTGTTCTAAGGATTAGGATTCATGTTACAGTTGAGAATTTGAAGCTCACATTTCTTTTTAACTTTTTAGGTATATTTCCTAGGATAGCCATGTTTCTCCCCAATTTTCCTACAAAAGATGCCTTTTATTTTTACTATATGATATAGAAAAATTATTTTTTACTATATTATATGTATAAGAATACATATAATATAGTAAAACTTGCTGTTTTACTGGAATTTGCTGCTCCTCCATATTTAATGTCTTTTAACTCCTGAATTCCTTTTTTCTTCAAGAGTTTAATAAATTTTTGCAACCTTTTCTGTTTTATTTTATTTCTATGAAAATCCATCCATTTCCTTTTCTTCTAGAACTGTGTTAAGACTCCATTATGGCATTGCTAATAATCTTCTTTGTGTCCTGTCATGTGACTGATGCTTAGATTTGTTTTTCCTCTGTATACCAAAATATCCTTTAAGATATAGCCTATGCTTTGTGTCACCTACAATACACCAAGCGCAGTTCTTTGCACAATGAATGGCTGCTAAATTGAATTGATTTAAATTATATTGTCATTTGAAAGTTCTAACAAAATACCACAAATGCTGTCCATGTGAGGTGCTTTGAATTAAATTTGAGTACAAATAAATTAATGCCAACGTGTTCTGAAGTAAACATCACCTGCTCTGCAGTGAAGATTATCAAGCATCAGCTTCCTTGTGTAAGAACTGTGATTGGAATGCCTGATCTGTAAATTAAAGGTAAGTGTTCTTTCTTATTTGCAACAAGAACATAAAACAAAATCATAAGATCAGTGTCACAAGAACTCTAATAGGCATACCATGTAAGATGAAGTGATTTGAAATCATTGTATACGCGTGAACGTGCATGTGTTATTGTAAGTAAATGTTGAGGAAACAATCAAATAATAATGCTCTAAAATGTTTATTTAATCACTGTAATATCGAGGAAAATATAAAATATGTTTTGACATTCCTTTAGGAAAGAAACTCATCTTAGTACTTCAAGATTCTGTGTATATTTAGAAAAATTTTAATAATAATAATTTTTTCTTAAAAGTGTATTTATTTATTTATTTATTTATTTACTTATAAACTATCCTATGTACATGTACACCTGGATGTTGGAAGAGATCACCACACTAGTATTTGAACTCAGAACCTCTGGATGACTAGCCAGTGCTCTTAAGTGGCTGAGTCATCTCTCCAAGCCAATAATTACTATTTAAAAAATTCATTAGTAACACAATAAACATCAAATGACATTGTTTATGATGCATTTTGAATAATCTATTATTATTTCTTATAGATATGTGCAGCACTGTGTAAGCACATGACACTGTCCATGGTCCTTAAGCTTGTATAACACCTGAGCTGCAAAAGCTTAGACAGGAAAACAGGGTTTCTTTCCCATGCAGCATCTTCTCATAGTAATTTTCCAGTCTAATCAAGACAGAATACTCTAATTTCTTATTCATTTGCATATGAAGATTTGGTCTATGTAGACTGTAAACTATTGGTCCCTTTTCTACTAAATGCTTGATGTCATATATATATTGGTCTAGTTTTATGTTGCTGAAAAATAAGCTTTGTATGATAATAAAATAATGAAACAAATCATTAACTCCTCAGAAGGCCATAATAGCCTGACAAGTATTTCATATGGGTGTGTGTGTATGTATTTGTGTGTGTGAGAGAGAGAGAGAGCGAGGAAGGAAGGGAAAGAGAGGGAGGGAAAGAGTTATCTTTATGGGCTCAGATAGATTCTTACTCTGTTATATACAGGGAGAGAGTGAATGACATCTCAATAAAGAGCTTTTGTATACAACACACATGAAAATTTTTTTGGCTACTTTTAGACAGAAAACTGACTTCCTTAGGATTCAAAGAAAAACCAAAAAATATTCTAATCTACAATTAGAAGGAATGTGTTGGCTTTCTTGATAGTAGTGCTATTAATATCTATTGATTTTGCTGTAATTCTAATATGAATCATAATAAAAAATCCCAAACACAACAATAACAGCTGAACAAGTAAAGAAAATGTTTTTTAAGAAAGAAAGAAGACAGAGGACCTAATTTCTTTCTCTGTGATCTGATATTTAGGCTGAGATTGGACTAAACAGGTGACACAATGCAGAACTAACTAAAATCTAGCAGTGCAATAAAATCAGTGTTAAGTATATTACTCTTAGTTTGAACAATTTCTATTTATTATCTTGTGTCACACTGAAATACTACTAAAATTCTGTGTGTATTTTGTGTGTGTGGCAATCTAAATTTACAGTGAATAGTCTATGATCCTCATTTACTATCAAGATGTAACACTGGTGATTAAATTACAGATGACATACCACATCAATTCTTATTAGAGTTGTGCAGGCAGTAAATGTTTATGTTTCACTAGATGATTTGAGTTACTTTCTTCCCCATTTCTCATTATATTAAATTTGACTAAGTTGTACATTTGGCATGTTATTAAGGTCAAGTTTTGATATATTTACATGCTAGTCTTTCTCTGTATGTCTATAAATTATAAGCATATTAGAACCATTTGTATAATCTAAAGAATATTATAAAGTAAGATGGAACATTATATTTCTGCAGCAAATATTTACTTAACACTTATGTTATGTGCTCCCCATTCTTGTAGGTACTGGTGATAAATTTATAGAAAAATCTTCCTGTCTTCAAGAAGCTTATAATCTACTGAGAAAGGTAGAAAACCAAAACAAACAACTAAATCAAATGAACAAATCCCCCAAATTAATAGACTTCACCCCTTATCAGTATGCTCTACAGAAAAAAGAGAATAAAAGATGCTGTGTAGAGATTGTCAAGGGAGGATAATCAAAGAAGAAATCCAAAAATAAATAAAGTTTTCACGAGAGTCTTACTCTTAGACAAAGAACTAGTTCACTGCATGTCTTTGTATATTTTTGAGGACAATTTTCATTATGAAGAACTGCAGTAGTGCAACAAGAAGAGTAAGTGGCAGAATGACACAGTAAAGGGGGCACAGAGGTCATAGAACAGAGGCTGCAGACATAGAGTCATGCAGGCTTGGAACTGATAGAGCTTTGGCCACTGAAATAACAAAGCACTGACATTACCATTCTGTGCATCCCATGTGTGTTTGGCTTTGGTCTTCTTTTACTCTGAACTACAGCACATAGTATTACTATTGATGGCTCCTACAAAAGCCCAAGTTTTAAGGTGACATGATGTGGAAATCAGAACTTTCCTGATCTATACAAAAAATGATATTAATAAAAACCATAGAAGTTGTTTGAGATCACTGGGGTTTGTTTTCCCCTTTAGTGCGGCAAAACAGAGCCATTGGATTTTAAAGGAAGTTACTGGAGGTGTTTAAGTACAGGAGTCATATAATTAGACTTCTTCATCAAGCACATTAGTCTAGCTTATGTGACAAATTAGACCAAAGAGAATATGGATGAATACAAGGCAACATAATTGTAGGATGTGATTGCTTTTTCTAGCCATGGAAATTGTGAGTTTGTTGGATACAGGCTATGAAACACAAAGGACTTAGAACTTTTGACTTAAACAACTGAAAGGATGGAGACTCTATTTACAGAAATGAGAATGTCTGTGAAGTGAGATTTGAGTGGTAGAATTTGAAGTTTAATTTGTACTGTCTTGGTTTAAAATGTAGGTTATCTATCTTTCTGAAAAGGTGATGATGGTGTAATATGGGTTAGATATCTTACTGAAAATCTGAAGAAGATGAAATTTGCACTGTCTATAAAAACCCAAGAGCAATCCACAAATATGATATGGTTTCCTAAAAGTGACCCCTTGTTGCTTCAAAGCATATTTAAAGACTTCTAGTTCTCAGACTTGGAACTGTGCTCAAAGTAAAATGACTAAAGAAATTAGATCACTTCTAGAAAGTTCTCAGCTCTTGAAAATGTTAGTACCTTAAAGTTCTTGCTACCTCAGCAGAGTTCTTCTGTCACTAAACAACATGTAATTTTATTTGGTTTTCATAGTTGTTCATGATATAAATTAAATAAAAAGAATTCCATCCATAAGTGGCATTGTTCAAATGTTTAAAGTTATGAGACTCAAATACCAAAGGGAATAAGTGAAATGTATGAGGACTGAGAACTGACATTTCCATCATTCTAAACTTGAATGATATTTACCTACACTAATAGGAAAAATATCATGTGGTATTGAACTGTAGCTATGACCATATCTTATCATTTAATAAGATTATTTTCTATTATCCTCTTTGTCATATTGTCAGTTTTTATAATTTGTGTTTCCAAAAAGTTAACCAATTTGTTTATTTAGTTTGGGACATAGTTGTTAAAACTTACTCTAGGATACTAATAATTTCTCCTTTATTTCTACAGAGAACACTTTAAGAAGATCATTTTATAGATAATAATTTGTGGATTAAAGGTAAAATACTTCCAGTATGAGTATTTTGTCAAGTAAAATTTAAATATTAATAAAGTAGTTAAAGTTTGAAAACCAGTACATTCAATCTCTGAGAACTATTATAGCTACTGATATTTGAGTAGATTTAAAGTATTCCTGATAAATCATTTATAGATAATTTATAAAATAAAAAATAATTTATAAAGTAAAAAAATAGATAATTTATAAAAAGAAGGTAGAAAAACACACAAAGAACAGTATTATATCCTATGGCTAAAAAACTTAGCTATCATTTGCTTTAGAGAGGCAAAGTCAGGGAGCAGGTACCAGAACTGGAAAATACTACCAAGAACAGGTATCAATGATACCCACAGTTATTCCTTAGGGACTGAACTTAGGAAATGAACTCTTCCTGCAGTGTGTGTGTGTGTGTGTGTGTGTGTGTGTGTGTGTATGCATACATACATATGTATATTTATATGTATGTGAATTTCAAACATGAACAATGAATAAGCTGCCTAACTCCCCCCTTAATTCTTGTGTCTATTCTAGCCTTCCTGAATTCATGACTTTAAAACACTTTTTATGCTTACATACATACATGTAAACATATAATTGACTGAGTCCATTTCTAATTACCAGTATGTATTTAAGCTGATCACTTGGAATTGGATAACCTACTTGAGAGCTGAGCTCGTGTTAGCATGTCAACTGTTGTTGCCATTATCAAGTCTTGTTTAAGGCAACTATGTTGTTGAGATTTCAAGTGTATAGTTTCAATATATCTAAAATAAATTATCTTTCAACTAGTGCTTGGTTCTCCGCTTCCTACAATTTCTCTGACCTTTATTTAGTAATTTTTACGGTGCTTTAGGTATAGGTGTTGAGTTGACTTGCAGATGTATTACTTATGACTGGCCAGCCATAGCAATTATTATCTGTATTTTAAAAATGTGTGTTTTCTGTAGAAATCTCTGACTTCTGCAAAAAAGCTTTCTTTTTTTCTGAGAGATGAAACTACACTTATCTATGAATATAAAAAGTAGAATATAGTTAGATATTGTATTTACTCAACAAAATGGAAGAACCTGGCTCTCCTCTAGTGTCTATAGCGATTCCAGACACAGGTACTTGGGTATATTTATATTGTAAAACATAAATTTCCTCATTTTGAGTAGGTCTCAAATCCAATTAGATAGCTGTTGGTTACAGTCACAATAAAAGTTGCCACTATTGTATCATTCAGGATATGTTGTCAGGATAGTCATTGTTGATGCTAGTAGGCTTTACCACTGTTCAGGACTTTTGTTTCTATCCCATGGCAGCTTGCATAGCACCTTCTGATATCATAAAGCCTGTTCTCAAGAAGGACTTTTCCAGGTGGGATTCAGATAGATTATTCCACGATCTATGTCTTTAGCAATAGAATATTACCTTCACATTCTTGGAGACAACCAAGGAGAATAGTCAATACTGTTGAAGAGTCAAAGGAAGATTACTCATTACTCACACTTGAATATTTTTTTTTTACCATCTTTATGATTGATTTTTTCCCCAAATTTTGTTTCTGGGGTCCATGTAGGTAATTGTTTCTAAAGAATATTTATATAACACTTGCATGTTTGGGAAAACATACAGTCTTGGCATTTCATATTATTTGTGTTTTTGCTATGTGAATTGTTTGTGTGGAAAATTTTCATTAATTGTGCGTCTAAGTCAGATTCTAGAGTATATATGTTGAGTGGAAGTTTGGTTTTGTTTTGGTTATTTGACAAGCTTGGGTTTATTTCATAACAGGCATGAAGAGTTGTTGGATCAATCTTTCAAATACTCAGGAATACATTTTCTGAGGGATAAGGATTATGTCAAATCAATGGTAACTAAGTGTATGTGGGACATGCAACTTGCCTGTCTGGGCTGGTATGTAATTTGAGCGACTTGTGATTGGTTTGAAAGTCTGAGAATGGTAATAATGAACTAGGACCTAGGGCAATCAATCTCTTATGTCAGCACATAGGCTGTGCTACTAGAGTTAGGCTTGGGGGTTGGAGTGGTATGTCGTCATGTAGAGCTTGGGAGGAACTCCTTTACCTTAGATCTTCAGCTTGGGCTTTTCAATGAGAAATTAGAAAGTAAAGTTACCTACTAAATTATTATTAAAGTTCACCTTAAGGTACAACATTAATTTTTCCCAGCCTATCTCCATCTCAGAATTGACAAGTGGTTCTAGGGTGGATATATTCACTATACTTCTCAGTATTGCTTATAATTAAGAAAACTCTGATAACAAAGCTGATAAGACTTGAAAGATAATAATTGGACTTAACAATGTACTTTATAAACTTATCATTTATATAAATTTTTAGTATTTTTCCTTATAGGTATTCTTCATGATATTAAAATATACTGTGACACATAGCATATATACACAAGAGTTTGCAATAGTTTTCTAAAAATCTAAACACCAGAAAGTTAAATGAAATAGAACTCAAGATGCCAATGTGTTTAAATCATGTCCTTGGACACAGAGACTGACTGGGTTCTGTGTCCTCCTATCTAGAACATTAAAGGCTAATTTTTTTCTCTTTACATTTGTTTGAATGTAATATTTTTGCATAAATCAGTTTCAACTGACCTTTTATATGTAATTGATATTGTAATATAATTTTGTAATATATTGCAAGTATAAATACAACTATAAATATTGATTAAAAACCTAGAATGCTGAGGGACTCAGGTGTTTTGCTAGATATTTTAGTTTAGTGAAATAGTATGATTTCATAATTTATTTTGTAAACAATATAAATTCCTGACTCAAAAAGCTGTCTGAAATTCTCAAAATGTTGGAGGGAGACAGAGGCAAAACCCCTGACCCAGTTTCCTGGATGGGATCCCCAAATTCCAGCAGACATGGGCTCTGTGCTGCTCTGTAAGAGACCCATCACCCTTCCTATTTGCACCTACACCTACAATTGTGATATATCAGTGTGCCTGCCCCATAAACCCACATCCATGACTGTCCTCTCAGGAGGCACAGGAAGCCTACTTAAACCAGAGACACATCTCCACCTGCCTCCTGGGACTCCTGTTCCAATCCAGGACACCTAGGCCAGCTAACACCAGAGAAAGTCAGATGGCAAAAGGCAAGCTTAAGAACATAATCAATAGATATCAATGTAGTGTGGCACCATCAGAAAGCAGGTCTTCTACTAAAGCAAGCCCTGGATATCCCAACACATGTGAAGACCAGGATTCTGACCTTAAATTCCATCTCATAAAGATGATAGAGGCCTTGAAAGAGGATATAAAAAATTCCCATAAAGAAATACAGGAAAACTGAGTCAGCTTGATCTACCAAGTGAGTTCCAGTACAGCCAGGGCTACACAGAGAAACCCTGTCTCGAAAAACCAAAAAAAAAAAAAAAAAAAAAAAAAGTCCTAACCCAAAACATACAGGAAATTTGAGACACAATGTAAAGACCAAACCTAAGAATAGCAGGATAGCAGGATAGCAGGATAGCAGGATAGAAGAGGGTGAAGAATCCTAGTTCAATTGGTCAGAAAGTATCTTCAATCCAATTATAGAAAAATTCCTTATCCTAAAGAAAGAGATGGACATATGTGTACAAGAAGCCTACAATACTGCAAATAGAAAAGAAAATTCTCTAGCCACATAATAATCAGAACACTAAATGTACAGAACTAAAAATATGAGCTACAAGAAGAAAAAGCCAAGTAACATATAAAGGCTGACCTATCAGAGTTGCATCTGACTTCTCAACAGACACTCTAAAAGTTGGAAAATCCTGGACAGATGTTTTGTACACTTTACTAGACCATGGATGACAGCCCAGAGTAGCGTTCACAACAAAACTCTCAATCACCATAGATGGAGAAACCAAAATATTCCATGACAAAACCAAATTTAAACAATTTCTGCCTACTAATCCAGCTGATCAGAGGATACTAGAAGGAAGACTCCAATACAAGAAGGATAACCACACACAAGAAATTGATTATGTCACAACAAACCCAAGATTAGAGAATCACACAGACATATTACTACAACCCAAAACAAAGTAATGGGAAGTAACAAATCATTGGAATTTATATCTCTCAACATTCATGGACTTAATACCTCAATGAAAATACACAAGCTAACAAATTAAATACACAAACATAATCCATAATTCTGCTGCATATAAGAAACATATGTTAACAACAAATACAGATACTACCTCAGAGTAAAGGACTGCAAAAAAGGTCTTCCAGAAATATCAGTCCCAAGAAACAAGATGGAGTAGCCATTTGAATATCTAATAAAACAGATTTTTCAACCCAAAATAACCAAAAGACAAGGGAAAGGGACCTTCAAATTCATAAAAAGAAAAGCCACCAAGATGAAGTCTTAATTCTGAACACTTATGCCCCAAATACAAGAGCATCCACATTCATAAAAGAAACTTTACTAAAAGCTCAAAACACTCATTGAATCCCATCCAACAACAGTGGGAGACTCCAACAACCCACTCTAACTAATAGTTCACCAAACAGAAACTAAACAGAGACAAAATGAATCTAACAGAAGTTATGAATGAAATGGATTTAACAGATATTTACAAAACATTTCACCCTAAATCAAAAGATCTCAGCACCTCATAGAACCTTTCCAAAAATTAACCATATAATCAGACACAAAACAAGCTTCAACATAGACAAGACTGAAATAATTCCATGCATTCTCTCAGATGGCCATGGGCTAAGACTGGACACCAATAACAACAAAAACAACAGCAAGCCACACACTCATGGAAGCTGTATAACTCTGTACTCAATGATAACTTGATCAGGGAAAAAATAAAGAAAGACCTTCTAGAATTCAATGAAAAAGAAGATGTAATGTACTCAAACCTATGGGACTCAATGAAAGCGGTGTCCAGAGAAAAATTCTTAGCACTAAGTGCATTCATAAAGAAACTGGAGAGATCTCATATTAGGAACTTAACTATACTTAAAATCTCCAATACAATAAGAAGCAGACATACACAAGAAGAGAAGACAGCAGGAAACAATCAAACTCATGGCTGAAATCAACCAATAATAAATAATAAATAAATAACAATAGTAAAGAGAATAATATGAAGAATCAGCAAAATCAAGAGCTAATTCTTTGAGAAAATCAACAAGATAGACAAACTCTTAGCCAACTAATTAAAAGACACAAAGACAGACCATATCCAAATTAATAAAATCAGAAATGAAAAGGGAGTTATAACAATACTACCCACGGAAATTTAAAAAAAATGATCAGGTCTTACTTCAAAACTTTATACTCAATAATACTCGAAAATCTAAACCAAATGGGTAATTTTCTAGATAGATTCCACATACCATAGTCAAAACAAGATTAGGTAAAGTATCTCAACTGCCCTTTAACCTCTAAAGAAATAGAGACAGCCATTAAAAACCTCCCAACCAAGAAAAGCCCAGGGCCAGATAGATAGTTTTAGAGCAGTATTCTGCCAGACATTCAAAGAACTGCAAATACCGATACTCCTCAAACTATTCCACAAAATAGAAACAGGAAACACTTTCTAATTTATTCTATAAAGGCACAGTTACTCTGATACCTAATTCACACCAAGACCCAACGAAGACAAGTAACTTTAGACCAATTTCACGTATGAACAATGATATAAAAATACTCAATAAAATTCTCAAAAACAGAATACAAGAACACATCAAAAGTATCTTTCATCATGAAGAAATAGGCTTCATCCCAGAGTTGCACAATGGTTCAACTTATCAAGATCAATTAGCATAATCCCCTATATAAACAAATTCAAAGAAAAAGTAATATGATTACATCACTAGATGGTGAAAAAGCCTTTGACAGAAATCCAACATACTTTTATGTTAAAAGTCTTGGAGAGATCAGAATTCAAGACAGATACCTACTCATAAGAAAAGCCATATACAGAAAGCTAATAGTCAACATCAAATTTAATGTAGAGAGATTGAAAACAATCCCACTAAAATCAGGGGCAAGAAAATGTTGCCCAATTTCTCTCTGTCTATTCGATATAGTACTTAGACATTTAGCTAGAACAATAAGACAACAAAAGTTGATTAGGGGGATACAAACTGGAAAGGAAAACATGAAGGTATCACTATTGATGGATGATATAATAGCATATGTAAGTGACCCTCAAAATTCTACCAGAGAACTTTTACAGCTATTAAATAACTTCAGCAAAGTGGCTGGATATAAAATTAACTAAAAAAAAAATCAGTAGTCTTCCTTTATATAAATACTAAATGGGCTGAGGAAAATTTAGGTAAATAATACACCTTACAATAGCCATGAATAATATAAAATTTCTTGCTGTAACTTTAACTAAGTAAGTGAAAGACCTGTGTTTGAAGAACTTCAAGTTCTGAAGAAAAAAATTTGAGGAAAACCTCAGAAGTTGTAAAAATCTTCCATGCTTGGGATACAATAGGATCACCATAGTGAAACTGCCATCTTACCAAAAGTAATCTACAGATGGTATCTCATTCTCATCAAAATCCCAACAGAATATTTTACAGACCTTCAAAGAATTATTTTCAATTTTATATTGAAAAACAATTAATCCAGGGTATCTAAAATCATCTTAAATGATAAAAAAATCTTCAGGAAGAATTACCATCTCTGACCTCAATCTGTATATAGAGCAATAGTGATAAAAACTGCATGATATTAGTTTGCAAAAAAGATAGGTGGATCAATGGAATCATACCAAAGGCCCAGAAATAAACCTACATACTTAAGGACACTTGATTTTTGACAAAGAGGTCAAAACTGTAAGTGGAAGAAAAGAAAGCATCTTTAACAAATGGTGCTGGTCTAACTGGTGGTCTATATGTAGAGGAATAGAGTATAGAGCTAAACAAAGAGTTCTCAACAGAGGATTTTGAATGGCTGAGTAACACTTAAAGAAATATTCAACATTCTTAGACATCAGAGAAATGCAAATCAAAACAACCCTAAGACTCTACCTTACACCAACGAAAATGGCTATGATAAAAAACTCAAAGGACAACACTTGCTGCTGAGGATTTTGGGAAAGATAAACACTCTCCCATTGCTAGTGAGATTATAAACTTGTAAAACCACTCTGGAAATCAATCTATTGGTTTCTCAGCAAATTAGAAATAGTTCCACCTGAAGACCCAGCTATACCACTCCTGAGCCGTAGCCAAAGGATGTTCCATCATACCACAATGACATGTGCTCCAGTATATCCATAGTTGCCTTATTTGTAATAGCCAGAAAGTGGAATCAACTCAGATGCTCCTCATTATAAGCATAGATACAGAAAATGTGGTTCATTTACACAATAGAACACTATTAAGGTATTAAAAACAAGGACATCATAAATTTTGCAGGTAAATAGATGGAACCAGAAAATATCCTGAATGAGGTAACCCAGACCCAAAAGGATATGCTTGGTATGTACTTGCTCATAAGCGGATATTAGCCAGAAAGTATACCCATGATACAACCCACAGACCCAAAGAAGTTTAACAAGAAGGAAGGCCCAAGTAAGGATGCTTGAATCTCACTTAGAAGGAGAAACAAATTAGTCATGGGAGGCAGAGGGAGGAATGAACTTGGGTTGCAGAGGGGAAGAAGAGGGGTAGCAGAATTGGAGGGGGCAGGGTCAGGTGTGGGGATAGACAAGAAAGACGCCAGTAATGCCAGAGGAATGAATGGCAATATGCAGATGCCAGGGTAGGGGGTTTGTGGCATTTATAGGAAGTCCCAGAGACCTGGGACTGGGGAGGCTCCCAGGACTCAATGCAGGTTACCTTAGCAGAAATGCTCAATGGTGGTGGTATGGAACCCGAAGAGGCCGACTCCAAGTAGCCACACAGGACCCACAGTGAAGGCATGGGGACACCAGCTTACCTACAAAATTTTGGGCCTAAAATTGCTCTAATCTAAGAGAAATGCAGAACAAAAATGGAGCAGAGACTGAAGGAATGGCTGATGATTAAATGGCCCAACTTCGGATCCATCTCAAGGGCAGGCACAAATACTGACACTATTACTGATTCTTTGTTGTGCTTGAAGATAGGAGCATAGCATTGCTGTCCTCTGAGAGTCTCTACCCAGCAGCTGATTGAGACTGATGCAAGTATCCACAGTCAAGCATGGGCTGAAGAATTAGGGGAAAGACTAAAAGAACTGAAAGAGATGGCAACCTCACATAAAGACCAACAATGTCAACTAACCTGGACACCTGAGAGCTTCCAGAGACCAAGCCACCAACCAAAAAATATAAAGGGGTTGGGCTGAGGCCCCAGGCACTTATGTAGCAGAGGTTTGCCTTGTTAAGACTCAGTGGGAGAGGATATGCCTAATCCTGTATAGACTTGATGCAACAGAGTGGGGAGTGCCCAGCAAGGTCACCTTCTCAGAGATGAAGAGGAGGGAGCAATGGGGAAAGAACTCTGGGAGGAGGCGCTGGGAGGCAAGGCGGCATTTGGGATGAAAATAAAAAAAATAATTTACAAAAAAAAAAAAAGAAAAAGAAAAAAGGGAATTCAAATGTATATTTTGAATCATGTGAACATTGTTTAATTAACAGATCAGACTAGATATAAAGTCTAGCTGGATCTGACATTAACAAATTTGATGCTTGGTGGAGTGACATTGGAAAGGCATGGAACTTTATATTTAATATGTTCAGGCATATTTAAGGCACATGTCAGTGGAAGAAACTGAAGTACAATTCACATTAAATAAATATAACAAAAATACTATTAAAATATTTAACAGTCTTTCATGTTTCCAGATGCCTAATGAATTTCATACTTTTGAAATCTAGATGTTGCTTTTTTGTAGTCTTAATGCAAGGTGCTTTAATTTTTTATTATTTAAAACGTAGTCGTCGTTTCAGTTTCATGTAAAATTATCATGTGTAGTATATTTTAAAAGACAAACTCCTTAACTCACAAACAATCCGTTTCTTCACTATGCTGAGCTGTCAGCAAGAAGTAAAGATTTGGTAAACTGCATGTCACTATTGGCCATTTATAGCCAGTGATTTGTTCCGAATCCAAAGGCTAAACCAAACCTCATGCTGCTGTATGTCAGATACAATTGGTCCACAGTCAAAGTTTTACAGCTTAGACAGGGCACACTTTATCCTTCAGGCTGCTACTTAAGATAGCCATGACCCTGAGGAGAACCAGTCAACAAAACTGGCAGACAAGAGGATGTGATTTGTATGCATTCCTGAGCCAACTCACATCACCCCTGACCTGACTGGTCAGACTGCAAATGACAGCGGGGTGCACGCACCTGATCAGACAGAATATTCTCATTATAAATCCTGAGAAGAGAGACAGAATCCTCTGTGTTTATTCAGTATCCAGAAGCCATCTACTTAAGAAATGATAGGAAAAAAATGTTAACCCAATAAAAAAAATGACCAACATTAAAGTAGTTCATAAAATTTTAAACCAAGTCTTTATCCTGATAAATTCAGATGAACATGAAATGATTACACAAAGGAAAGTTTGTCAAATGGAGAATCAGTTTCTTTAATCAGAGTCCTATCCAAATAAAACTAACCTGAAATGAGTATCTTTGCAGAGCTGTACTTGGGGTGCAAGGCTAGATACGTGGTTTCAGAAAATTTGCAAAGAATGAGCCTGAACTGGGTTGAATCCTCACAAATATTTTTTGTTGCTAAGTTTTAGAGGTAGCAAGAACTTTCACATTTTTAGGAATAATATGTGTTTATAAAATTATCTGTACAGATATGAAAATGACTGCAGTA
Organism: Rhabdomys pumilio; assembly: GCA_030674055.1. Lineage (NCBI taxonomy): Eukaryota > Metazoa > Chordata > Mammalia > Rodentia > Muridae > Rhabdomys > Rhabdomys pumilio. The sequence goes on along the minus strand of JANHMN010000004.1, from coordinate 113,017,930 downwards.
CCTGGGCCAGACTACTCAGTCTGTTTACTTTTAGAAATAGAGGAGAGGATATCTGACTCACATTATTAGAAAGCATTTTGCCTGAGGCTAGAAGAAAAGCAGAGGTAACACCTCTAGGTCTCCTTGAGAATTTTGTTTCCTAATGCCTAAACATGACAAAGATTCATCACACAAAATTCCCTACAGAAATATACAAAATGCATGTAGATTATTTTACTATAGAAATTGTAATGATTATATTTTTAAAAGTTCATCGTCACTACAGATGGTCTTTAAATGGGTATTCACCAGTCTTCTGAAGTACTCGAGTAATTAGATTACACATATTTGCATTTTTATTATATCCTACACATACATGCATAAATGCATTCTATAGAATGCATATATTTATACCCTCTGTATGTGTGTATATATACACATACACATACACATACACATACACATACACATACACATACACATACACATACACATACACATACACATACACATACACATACACATACACATACACATATACAATGTGTGTATATGCTCAGCAATCATGATGGCCGGAATTCCTATTCTAGTACCCACTTAGCAAGACAGATGTCCTATGAGTGTTTTAACTCCAACCCCAAAAGGTATAATGCCTTCTTCTGAACACACATAGATACACACCACACACATATGTGCATGTGCACTCACTCTCTTACACATAAACATTAAGGGCAGTAAAGTAAGATAGAATTCAGTTTGGCTCCTTAAGTTTCTATTTGGTTAAATTCAACCTTTGTGTTGATATTAAGCTTTCATTTTGGTGACTGAGAGATTGAGCTGAAGTAAGTTCATGAAGATGAAGAAAAAATACTTAAGTGAGAATAGGATCTAACATTTAAAATTACTCAAGTGTCATGAGTCATTTCTATAAAATTAAAAGTATAACAGTAATTAAGCACATCTCATACAATTGAAACATGTCTTAAATATACTATTTGGGAAATTATTTGTAAATTTAAAATTCTTCTAAATATGAACTATATTATTTATTTCTGACTTGGTAGTATAAGATGTTCAACACTAATAAAACCTGTTATATGATCTATATGAAATAGTATGATGTTAACTAACATTAAATAGAATAAGAAAAATAATATCATGCCCCAGGCACAGAATTGATAAATTTAAGGTATAAAATATAGATACATATTTTAATATTAATCTCATATGAGCAATTAATTTTAGTATAAGGAAACATTTTATAATATAAAATGCTAACTTGCTGTCCTGTACGTTTACCTAACAACTGTTATTAAAAATCACTAATAAATACTCTAAATCTTGATTCTCTTTTTAAAGTTTATTCCTTCTAAAATTCCCCTTCCAACTCTCCTGTTGTTATGTTATCAAATTTTTTGATTACACATGTATTTCAATAATCAATATTAAAACCTACAGTAAAAGTGGAAATAATATATCTAAAAGAAATGAAAGATTTTATCAACATCAAAGCATCCCTTTCTTCTAATCAATCAGGTAAGTATCACAGAACATAAATTGGTGACAGGAAGCTCTGGGAAGACTGTAGATGATGAGGGAAGATTGAAGGGGGCTCTGAGAGTCAAAAGAAACAGCACTAATTTGAGGTTCTGGGTTGTGTGTTCTGTGTCAGCAGTGTAATTAAAGCAGTGTCAGGGGTGATGGCTGAGCCTCCTCAGAATGAGGCAGTGAGTGTGAAATTAAGCCAGTCACCTTTGATATCTTTGTAATTTCTTTTCTTAATTATTTTTATTGGGTATTTTATTTATTTACATATAAAATGTTACCCACTTTCTCAATTTCCCATCCAGAAACTCCCTATCCCATGTCCCCTGTCCCTGCTACTAAGAGGGTGCTCCCCCTCCCATCCACCCAATGCCTCCTCCCTGCCCTGGCATTCCCCTACACTGGGGCATCAAGCCTTCAGAGAACCAAGGACCTCTTCTCCTATTGATGCCCAACAAGGCCATTCTTTGCTACATATGTAGCTGGAGCCATGGGTCAGTCCAACTCTTTGGTTGGTGGTTTAGTCCCTGAGAGCTCTTGAAGGGTCTGGTTGACTGATATTGTTGTTCTTCCTACGGGGTTGCAAACCCCATCAGCTCCTTCAGTCCTTTTTCTAACTCCTCTGTTGGAGAACCCTTGTCAGTCCAATGGTTGGCTGCAAGCATCTGCCTCTGTATTTGTCAGGCTCTGGCAGAGCCTCTCAGGAGACAACTATATCAGGCTCCTGTCACCAAGCATATCTTGGCATCTGCAATAGTGTCTGGGTTTGGTGTCTGTATAAGGGATGCATTCTCTGTCCCAGTCCGAGCTGCTGCTCTGGTCTGTGGGTCAGGGGAGAGAGAGAGAGAGAGAGAGAGAGAGAGAGAGAGAGAGAGAGAGAGAGAGGATGAAGGGGAAAAGACTCAAAGAATGAAGACAAGACAGAGATTGTGATCAAGTCTCAAGTCTCAAGTCTTCTTTATTGTCCCTCTCATTGAAGGGAACACCAGGTATTTATAGGCTTTTGCCACGTGCCTTGCAGGCATGGATACCACGTGCACCTTGCAGCTGGGGGCACTGAACAGCAAAACAAGATATGTGGGATAAACAAGGTATTTATCAGAGTGTGCTCAGCTGTTGTAGGCTATTGAAAAACAAGTCTCTTGTCAGGGTATATGGTCTGAGATGGCTGCAAAGCTGATAGCTGCTTTCTGCTAAAAGTCTGCTCCCAACAATTATTATTTGGGGAAGTCTCTGGATAACCTTTCCTTTAGTCTTTGCTCCATACTTTGTATCCATATTTGCTTCCATGAATATTTTGTTCCCTCTTCTAAAAAGACCAAAGCATCTACACTTTGGTTTTCCTTCTTCTTGAGCTTTATGTGGTTTGTGAATTGTATCTTGGAAATTCTGAGCTTTTGGGCTAATATCAGTGAGTGCATAGCATGTGTGGATTTTTTTGTGACCTGGCTACCTCACTCAGGATGACACTTTCTAGTTTCATTCATTTGCCTAAGAATTTTATGAAGTTATTGTTTTTAATAGCCGAGTAGTGCTTCATTACGTAAATGAACCACATTTTCTGTATCCATTTCTCTGTTAAAGGACATCTGAGTCCTTTCCAGATTCTATTATAAATAAGGTTACTACAAATGTAGTAAAGCATGTGTCCTTGTTATATGCTGGAGCATACACCCAGGAATGATATAGCTGTGTCCTCAGGTAGTACTGTTCAATTTCCTGAGAAACCGCCAGGCTGATTTCCAGAGTAGTTGTACTAGCTTGCAATTCCACCAAAAATGGAAGACTATTCCTCTTTCTCCACATCCTTCCCAGAATCTGCTCTCACCTGAGCTTTTGATCTTAGCCATTCTGACTGGTGTGAGGTGGAATCTCAGGGTTGTTTTGATTTGCATTTCCCTGATGACTAAGGATGTTGAACATTAACTTTAGGTGCTTCTCAGCCATTCAGTATTCCTCAGTTGAGAATTCTTTGTTTAGCTCTGTACCCCATTTTTAAATAGGGTTATTTCATTGTCTGGAGTCTAATTTCTTGAGTTCTTTATGTATATTGGATATTAGCCACTTATCAGACGTAGAATTGGTAAAGATATTTTCTCAATTGGTTGCTTGCCGTTTTGTCCTATTGACAGTGTCTTTTGTCTTACAGAAGCTTTGCAATTTTATAAGGTTCCATTTGTCGATTGCTGATCTTGGAGCATAAGCCATTGGTGTTCTGTTCAGGAGCTTTTCCCCTGTGCCCATGTGTTCGAGGCTCTTTTCCACTTTTTTTTTTCTATTAGTTTCAGTGTATCTGGTTTTATGTGGAGGTCCTTGATCCACTTGGACTTGAGCTTTGTACAAGGAAATAAGAATGAATAGATCTGCATTCTTCTACATGCTGACTGTCAGTTGAACCAGCACCATTTGTTGAAAATTCTGTCTTTTTTTCAACTGAATTGTTTTAATCTCCTTGTCAAAGATCAAGTGACCATAGGTGTGTGGGTTCATTTCTGGGTCTTCAATTCTCTTCCGTTGTTCTACCTGTCTGTCTCTGTACCACTACCATGTAGTTTTTATCACTAATGCTTCGTACTACAGCTTGAGGTCAGGGATGGTGATTCCCCCAAAAGTTCTTTTATTGTTGAGAATAGTTTTCTATCTTGATTTTTTTGTTATTCCAAATGATCTGATAGGATGCATGAGATTATTTCAATTTTCTTGTGTCTGTTAAGGCCTTTTTTTGTGACCAATTATATGATCAATTTTGGAAAAGGTAGCATGAAGTGCTGATAAGTAGCTATATTCTTCTGTTTTATGATGAAATGTTCTATAGATATCTGTTAAATCCATTTGGTTCAAAACTTCTGTTAGTTTCACTGCATCTCTGTTTAGTTTCTGTTTCCATGAACTGTCCATTGCTAAGAGTGCAGTGTTGAAGTCCCCACTATGATTGTGTGAGGTGCAATGTGTGCTTTGAGCTTTAGTAAAGTTTTTTTTTTTTTTTTTGAATGTGGGTGCCCTTTCATTTGGAGCATAAATGTTCAGAACTGAGAGTTCATCTTGGTAGATTTTTCCTTTGAACATGTATTTTTCTTTCTTATCTTTTTGATAACTTTTGGTTGAAAGTCAGTTTTATTTGATATTAAAATGGCTACTCTAGCTTGTTTCTTGGGACAATTTGCTTAGAAAACTTATTTCCATCCTTTTACTCTGAGGTAGCATCTGTCTTTGTCACTGAGATGCATTTCCTGTATGTAGCAAAATTCTGGGTCCTCTTTATGTACTCAGTCTATTATTCTGTGTCTTTTTATTGGGGAATTAAATCTATTGACATTAAGAAATATTAAGGAAAAGTGAATTTTGCTTGCTGTTGTTAGAAGTGGAATTATGTTTGTGTGGCTATCGTCTTTTGGGTTTGTTTCAAGATTACTTTCTTGCTCTTTTTAGGTGAAGTTTCCATTGCTGGGTTGGGGTTTTACATCTATTCTTCTTTGTAGTGCTGGATTTGTGGGAAGATACTGTGTAAATTTGGTTTCGTTATGGAATATCTATGGTTTCTCTATCTAAAATTGAGAGTTTTTCTAGGTATAGTAGCCTGGGATGGCATTTGTGTTCTCTTAGAGCCTGTGGACATCTGCCCAGGATCTTCTAGCTTTTCTTGTCACTGGTGAGAAGTCTGGTGTAATTCTGATAGTTCTGCCTTTATATGTTACTTGACCTTTTTCCCTTACTACTTTTAATATTTTTTGTTTGTTTTGTGCATTTAGTGTTTTGATTATTACATGGCAGGAGGATTTTATTTTTGGCTCTAGATTATTTGGAGTTCTGTAGGCTTCTTATATCTTCATGGTAATCTCTTTCTTTTGGTTAGGAAAGTTTTCTTCTATAATTTTTTGAAGATATTTACTGGCCCTTTAAGTTGGAAATCTGAAGATTCCCAAGTCTTTTATATATCTATTGTCCTTAGGTTTGTTCTTCTCATTGTGTCTTAGATTTCCTGGATGTTTTGGGTTAGGAGCTTTTTGCATTTTGCATTTTTTTTTTTTTTTACTGTCGTGTCAATGTTTTCTACGGTGTCTTTTGCACCTGAGATTCTTTCTTCTATCTCTTGTACTCTGTTTGTGATGCTTGCATTTGTTATTCCTGACCTCTTTCCTTGAGTTTCTATCTCCAGGGTTGTCTCCCTTTATGATTTCTTTATTTTTTCTATTTCCATTTTTAGATCCTGAATGGTCTTGTTCAATTCCTTCATCTGTTTGGTTGTGTTTTCCTACAATTCTTTAAAGGAATTTTGTGTTTCCTATTTAAGGGCTTCTACTTATTTACCTGTGTTCTCCTGTATTTTTTTTAAGGGAGTTATTTATGTCCTTCTTAAAGTCCTCTATCATCATTAAATGTGATTTTAAATCCGAATCTTGCTTTTCTGATGTGTTGGGTTATCCAGGACTTGCTGTAGTGGGAGAACCGAATTTTGATGATGCCATGTAACCTTGGTTTCTGTTGCTTATGTTCTTGTGCTTGCCTCTCACCAACGGGTTATCTCTAGTGCTTCCTGCCTTTGCTGTCTCTGACTGAAGCCTGTCTCTCCTGTGATCCTGGTTGTGTCAGAACTCTTTGGATTCCAGATCTCACTGCGATCCTGTGATTCTTGGATCCCAGAATTCTGAGATCCTAGGTATACCAGAGTTCCTGGGAGTTGTGCTGCCTCTTGGTGTTGTAGGAATTGGGTACAGAGCCAGCACCCCAGGTCTGCTCTGGGTACAGGTTCAAACCAGAAGGAATCTGTGCTACTGGCTAGGCAGTGGTTTCTGTGTTTCTGGATCCAGGGGTTTCCAGTTACTCTATGCATTGGGGCAGATGTTGTGTCCTCACCTGTGATCCTGGCATGTCAGAGCACCTGGGAGTTGGGCTAACTCTGGATATTGTAGGAATGGGTGTCCATTGTAATTTCTTAAATTTTAGTTAAATTCCCCTTTTGTGTCTATTTTCTTTGTCCATTATTTTATTTCTAAATAATTAAATTCTAAATAATTAACCTATACTAGTTTGTGTTCTTGATGTTTATAATAAATGGAGTTGTATTTGTTTTCTTGAATGGACATTTGTCTACACTGGGTTACTGATGAAAAGATTTAATAATACTAATGTCTTTTTAAGCTATATTTGGAATTATGTTATTGAAAACCAATGGAGACCTATAACATAATGTGCATGACACTTCTGAACCACAGAAGCCTTTTAGCATGAGACTTTGGGGAAGTCTGATGTAATCTTCAATTACTTCTGTGGTAAATGAAAATTGGATCCACGTGAAAGAAATACTCTCATGGAGAATAGGAAGATAAACACTGCTGATGAAATTTTTTGTCATTGTCAACCAAGCAACAGCTCAACCAGACTGTCAGTAATAGTAGCACACATGGGAGGAAACAAAGTCAATAGGTATTATTCACACACACAAAAAAAATCTCCTCTGAGGTCTTGTGATTTGAAGAAAACATATGGACAGGTATCTGCATAACACTTTATTGAGTCTAGTTTATGTAGTTTCCTTTCCATTTCCAAGTGTACCAAAACTTAACTACTACAAAGTTATAAATGCCTTTTGTTTATATTGTTGTGCTACGTCATCATGTTATAGCAAACCCATTATTTCTTATTCCCAACTAAATTTCTGCTTTTAAATTCTAGAATGTATGAATTTTAACTTTTCCTCATATGAGAAGAATGGGAATGCATATAGGTTTTTCATTACCACTGTACATTCTAGAAGATAGTTGTCGTCATTGTCACCATCATCATCATTGTAAAAAATCTTAGTTTCAGAAGTTGAATAGATTATTAAGTATTTAAGAACACTTGCTGCTCTTGCAAAAGACTGGGGCTGATTCCTGGCACCCACAAGAAAGCCTAAAACTACCTAAAATTCCAGTTCCGGTATAAGGAAAGAATCTGATACCCTCCCCCCCTTTGTCCAGTGTGGATAATTGGCACATAGGTAGTGCACATACTTGTATGTGGAGAAGCACTTATGAACATAAAAATAGATAAGTCTTTATGAATTTTCCTATATTGAACCAACCTTGTATTCCTGGGATGAAGCCTACTTGATCTTAGTGAATGATGTTTTTGATGTGATTTGGATTTGGTTTGCAAGAACTTTTTGAGTATTTTTGCATTGATATACGTAAGCAAAATTTATCTGAAGTTCTCTTCTTTGGTGTTGTATCCTTGTATGGTTTAGGTATCAGAGTAATAGTGGCTTCATAGAATAAATTAGGTAGTGTTCCTTCTGTTTCTATTTTATGGAATAGTTTGAGAAATATTGGTATTAGGTCTTCTTTGAAGGTCTGGTAGACTGTTTCATCAAAGCCATCTGGCCTTTTTTGTTTGGGATGTTTTTAATGACTTCTTTTATTTCCTTATGGGCCTGTTTAGAAAGTTTATCTGCTCTTGATTTAACTTTAGTATGTAGTATCTGTCTAGAAAACCATCCATTTCATCTAGATTTTCCAGTTTTGTTGAGTATAGGCTTTTGTAGTAGGATCTTATGATTTTTTTGAAGTTCCTCCATTTCTGTTGTTCTGTCTCCCTTTTCATTTCTGATTTTGTTAATTTGGATAGTGTTTCTGGGCCCTTTAGTTAGTTTGGCTAGGGGTTTGTTTATCTTGTTGATTCTCTGAAAGAACCAGCCTTTGATTTTGTTGATTCTTTGTATTCTTTTTGTTTCTACTTTGTTGATTTTGACCCTGAGTTTGACTTATTTCTTACTTTCTACTTTTCTTAGATGTGTTTGCTTTTTTTGTTCTATAGCTCTCAGGTGTGCTGTTAAGCTGCTAGAGTAGGATCTCTCCAGTTTCTTCTCCAGGGAATTTAGTAGTATAAATTTTCCTCTTAGCACTGCTTTCATTGTGTCCCAAAATTTTGGATATATTGTGTCATAATTTTCATTGAATTACAGGAAGACTTCAATTCTTTATTTCTTCCCTGACCAAGTTATTACTGAGTAGAGAGTTATTCCATTTCTATATGTATGTTATTTTGGTTGTTATTGAAGACCAGCCTTAGGCCATGGTGATCTGATAGGATGCATGGAATTATTTTAATCTTTCAGTATCGGTTGAGGCTTGTTTTGTGCCTAATTATGTTGTTAATTTTGTAGAAGGTATCATGAGGCTCTGAGAAGAAGGTATATTCTTTTGTTTTAGAATAAATGTTCTATAAATGTCTGCTAAATCCATTTGGTTCATAACCTATATTAGTTTCACTGTATCTCTGTTTAGTTTCTGTTTCAATGACCCCTTCATTAGTAAGAGTGGGGTGTTGAAGTCTCTCACTATTATTGTGTGGGGTTCAATGTGTGTTTTGAGCTTTTGTAAAGTTTCTTTTATGAATGTGAGTACTCTTGCAGTTGGGGCATAGATGTTCAGAATTGAGACTTTTTCTTGGTGGATTTTTCCTTTGATGAAGATGAAGTGTCCTTCATCTTGCTTGATAATTTTTGGTTGAAAATCTCTTTTATTGGACATTATGATAGCAAATGTTTCTTGGGACCATTTGCTTGGAAGACCTTTTTCCAGCCTTTTACTTTGAGGTAGTAACTGTCTTTGTTATTGAGGTATGTTTCTTGTATGTAACAAAATGCTGGATCCTGTTTACATATCCAGTCTGTTAGTTTATGTCTTTTTATAGGTGGGTTGAGTCCATTAATGTTGAGAGATATTAAAGACAGATGATTGTTAGTTCCTGTTATGTTTGTTTTTTGTAGTTGGCATTTTGTGCATGTGGTTCTTTCCTTTTGGATTTGTTGTGAGATGCTTAATATCTTGTTTTTTCTTTGGTGTAGGTACCCTACTTGTGTTGGAGTTTTCCTTCTAGAATTCTCTGTAGGGATGAACTGTTAGATAGATATTATTTGAATTTCATTTTGTGCTGGAATACTTTGGTTTCTCCTTCTATGTTGATTGAAAGTTTTTCTTGGTATGGTAGCCTAAGCTGGCATTTGTATTCTCTTAGACTTCTGACCAGGCTCTTCTGGCTTTTAGTGTCTCTGTTGACAAGTTTGGTGTAATTCTGATAGGTCTGACTTTATACGTTACTTGGCCTTTTTCCCTTGCAGTTTTTAATATTCTTTTTTTTTTGTTCTGTGAATTTAGTGTTTTGATTGTTATATGACAAGAGGATTTTCTTTTCTGGTCCCTTTTATTTGGTTCTATAGGCTTCTTCTACCTTTATGGCCATCTCTTTCTTTAGGTTGGGCAAGTTTTTTCCATGATTTTGTTGAAGACATTTTCAGGTTCTTTGAGCTGGAATCTTTGTTTTCCTCTATTCCTTATTCTTAGGTTTGGCCTTTTCTTTGTGTTCTGGATTTCCTGGATATTTTGGGTTAGGAGTCTTTTTATGTTTTGAATTTTTTTGACAGTTGTGTCAGTCTCTTCTATGGTATCTTCTACACCTGAGATCCTCTCTTCAATCTCTTGTATTCTGTTAGTGATGCTGCTTACATCTGTAATTCCTGACCTCTTTCTGAGGTTTAACATTTTTAGGTTTGCCTCCATTTGTGTTTTCTTTATTGTTTCTACTTCCACTTTTAGGTCTTGGACTGCTTTATTCAATTCCTTCACCTGTGTGATTGTGTTTTCCTGTACTTCTTTAAGGGATGTATTTGTTTCTTCTTTAATGGCTTCTACCTGTTTACCTGTGGGCTTTTTTTTTTATTTCTTTCAGTGTCTTATTTATAGCATCCTTAAAGGATTCTGTTATCTTCATGAGACAGAATTTTACTTCAGCTTCCTGATTTTAAGGTGTGTTGGTGTATTTAGGACCTGCTGTGGTGGGAGAACTGGGTTCTGATGATGTCCATGTATATTGGCTTCTGTTGCTTATGGTCTTGCACTTGCCTCTCACCATCTGGTTATCTCTGGTCTGCATTTCTCTGTCTGGAGCCTGCCTCTTTTGTCCCTGGGTTGCTTCAGGTCACCTGATAGGCCTGCAGCCCTTGCTGTAGCAGACCTTTTGTGGGGCCTTCTGACTGTGGGGTCTTCAGAGGGGCAGAGGAGCTGCCGACCTGTTGCTGTTGCCCTGGCTGCAGTAGATATCCTGGGAGGCCTTCAGACTGCTGGGTCTTCAGGGGAACAGGCAAACTGTTGTCCTATGTGAAGCTATTCACCAGGGGAGAAGGGCTATGGACTGTGGTTTCTGTTTCCCTGTGTGCATCAGAACTCCAGGAGGCTTTCAGTCTGTTGGGTCAGTTGCCCTGCATGCTGTGGAGCCCCTGGGAGGTCTTTAGACTGTGGTGTCAGTTGACCAGTTGCCTTATGTGCAGAGAAACTCCTGGGATACCTTCAAGCTGTGGTATCTTTAGGGGAGCAGACAAGCTGGAGATCAGTTGCTCAGTTGCTCTGTTTGCAGCAGATCTCCTGGGATGTCTTTAGGCTGTGGTGTCAGTTGCCCTGTGTGCAGCAGATCTCCTGGGATGTCTTCGGGCTGTAGTGTAGGTTGCCCTGTATGCAGCAAATCTCCTGGGATGTCTTCAGGCTGTAGTGTAGGTTGCCCTGTGTGCAGCAGATCTCCTGGGATGCCTCAGGCTGTGGTGTCTTCAGGGGAGCCCTCCTTTGGCTTTGTCTTAATCATGTCCTGTTAATTAGACTCTTGGTTAGAGTAGTCACTCTAAAGTCTATTTGTTAATGAAATATTCAAAATGTTAGTAATTTTTTTCTGAAAGATTCAAGTAATTTATTGGTTAAATTCTAAGAAATTTTCAGTTTTAAATGTGAGAAACCTCAGACTATAAAAAGTATTATGTCTAATTTTAGCACAAGTTTTAAAAACTAGATATATTTTTCATAGTCATACAACAGAAAGAAATTAACTTAATTTTTTTTAAAAGTTAGGTACATCTTTTACCACTTTTTAAAAGTTTCAATTAGGGGATTCCTTTTCTAGTCCTTATGAGGTAAGGCAGAAAAGCATAAGGTATAATTTATGAATCTGGAACTCAACATGACTTGGGCTGTATAAACACCATTCTCTGAACAAAACATTTAGGAAGGTATTCACAACCTAAAATACATTCCTGGTTCAAGATACAAGTACATCTGCTTTAAACAATTGAAACAAGTTAGTTTGCTTTGTAACTTTTTGATAGAGCCTGATTGTATTCAAGTGCATCAACAATACATCTAGAAATTAATAATGAGATAATCCAGTATCACTGGCTTTGGGTGCATTCTTAACAAGGATGCTAAATGCATCATTAAGTGATAATGCCCTATTTATAATCATATGCCTATTGGATGTGTATATGATGAAAATCAGATGAATTATTGCAAAGGCCATGCACAGTGAGCAGGGGCTTATATAATCAACCATGTCAGTCCATATAGAGAATCACTCAAACAGCCCTCCTCAGTCATAAACCCCTTAAAATCTGATGCAGTAAGAAATCCTTGAATACTCACCTGGCCTGCTGTCAATCCTGTTTTTCTTTGAATAAAGTTTTCTTAGTACTTTGCAGTTTCTATGAGCCTTGATTTCATTCTTGAGTCAGGGTCCCCAAATCTGGAAATACCTAGCCCCAACTCTGATCCCTACTAACACCCAGAAGTTACAATAATAATAAAAAACATTTGAATGATGGTTCTAGGTAACATTAAAATTACCTATTTGAAATTCGCTCTTATATTGAATAAATAGTCTTTTATTAAAATCATATGTGGCCATTGACTAATTTTTTTCTATTTTAAAGTCATATTTTCAACTCTTTGTAATATCTTAAAACTTCCATATAGATTGTCAAGCTCATGGTTCTGCCTGCATTCCTGGAGGACTACTGGCATCAGAGACATCTAGCTCTGCTTGCAATCCCTGAGACCTACCAGCACTAGAGCCAACCAGGCCTGCTGACATCTGGCACCACCAGGCCCACAACTCTAATCACATTCCTCATGGCCAATGAGCACCAGGGACAACAAGATGGCCAAAGGCCAACTTAAGAACAAAACTCAACAAAAGCTAGGGCAATAGACTGTCAAGAGTCCAGCTATACTAGAGCAAGCCCTAGATATCCTAACACAGGCAAAGCTCAAGAAAATGACTTCAAATTCAATCTTATGAGGATGATTGAGGCCATAGTAAAAAAAAATGAAAAAAAAAATCCCTAATGAAATACAGGAAAATACAATAAAAATGTAAAGAAACTGAACAAAACTTTGATCTCTGAAAAGGGAAATAGAACCAATAAAGTAAACACAAACTAAGGGAATCCAGGAGATGGGAATCCTAGGGAGGAGAACAGAAAATCTAGACACAGTCATCACCAACACAATACAAGAGAAAAAAAGAGAAAATCTCCGGCATACAAGACACTATAGAAGAAATTGACACATCAGTTAAAGAAATTGATAAATCTAAAAAGGTTCTAACACAAAACATCTAAGAAATCTGGAATAGTACGAAAAGACCAACCGTAAAAATAATAGAAATAGAAGGAGAAGAATCCTAGCTCCAAGGTCCAGAAAGTATTTTCAACAAAATCATAGAAGACAAACATTCCCAACCTAATGAAAGAGATGCTTATAGCCATAAAGAAAGCTTACAGAACAGACAATGAATTGGAACAGGAAAAAAAAAACCAAAACAACTCTGTCACTTAATGTACAGAACAGAGAAAGAATATTAAAAGCTCTAAAAACTAAGGACCAAGTAACATATAAAGGCAAATCTATCAGAATTTCACCTAACTTTTTAACTGAGACTTTAAAACCCAGAAAGGCCTAAGTAGATGTCTTACAGTCTCTAAAAGACCAGTGATACCCAGCAAAACTTTCACTCCCCATAGATGGAGAAAACAAGATATTCCAAGACAAAATCAAATTTATATAACATCTATCCTCACATCAATCCCTATGAAAGATACTAGAAGGAAAACTTCAACCCCTATAGGTTAATTATGCCCAAGAGTACACAGGAAATAAATAATTTTACATCAGCAAAACTAAAAGAAGGTACAAAAGCATGTGTGTACATGTCACACACACACACACACACACACACACACACACACACACACACACACAAACACACACACTCCCACCACCAATATCAAAATAACAGGAATTAAAAACCATTGGTCATTAATATCTCTTAACATCAATGGATTCAATTACCCAATTAAAAGGCCCAGGCTAACAGAATCAATGCAAAGACAGGATTTATCATTCTGTGGCATAGAAGAAACATCTCTTAGCAAGAAAAATAGACATTGCCTTAAAGTAAAGACCTGGAAAAATGTTTTCTGAACAAAAAGACCCAAGAAGCAAACTGGAGTAGTCATCCTAATGTCTACTAAAATAAATATTCAAATGAAAATAGTCAAAAGAGATGGGGAAGGACACTTCATACTCACCAAAGAAAAAATTCACCAAGATGCTATTTCAGTTCTGCACATCTATGTCCCAAATGCAAGGGCACCAATATTTGTAAAAGTAACATTACTAAAGCATAAATTACATCTCAGACTCAACACATTAATGGTGGGGAACTTCAAAACCCCACTTTTACCAATGGACAGGTCATTAAACCAAAAACTAAACAGAGCAATAATGAAGCTAACATGTTATAAACCAAATAGACTTAGCAGATATCTACAGAACCTTTCACCCAAACAAAAACGAACATATTTTCTTTGGAGCATCTTATGGAATCCTCTCCAAAATTGACCACATCCTTGGTCACAAAGCAAGGCTCAACAGGTTGAAGAAGATTATAACAGCTCCTTGCATCTTATCAAATCACAATAGATTAAAGAAAGACAGTAGCAGCAACAGCAACAACAGAAACAACAAAAAGTCTACAATCTCATGCAATCAATGACCAATGGGTCAAAGAAGAAAGTACGAAAGAAATCAAGGATTTTCTAGAAATAAAGGTGAAGGCACAACATACACAAACGTATGGTACAAAATGAAAGCAGATTTTAGAGGAAAGTTCATAGCACTAAGTGCTATTATAAAGAAATTGGAGCAATCTTGTATTAGCAACTTAAAAACATACCTGAAAGTTGTAGAACAAAATAAAGCAAACACATCCAAGAGGAAATAAACAAACTCCAGATTGAAATTAATCAATTAGAAACAAAGAGAACAATACAAAGACTCAACAACATCAAGAGCTGGTTCATTGAGAAAATAAAAAAGATAGATAAACCCATAGCTAAACAAACTAAAAGGCAGAGAGCATGTCCAATTTAACTAAATCATAAATGGAAAGGGAGACACAACTACAGACATTGAGGAAATTCATATAATCATTGTCTTCCTTCAAAAACTTGTACTCCACAAATAGAAAAATCTAAATGAAATGGATGATTTTCTAGACAGATACATTTACCAAAGTTAAATCAAGATCAGATAAATGATTCAAAGAGTCCTATATAGCATAAGGAAATAGAAGCAGTCATTTAAACTCTCCCAACAACAACAACAGAAGTCAAGGGGCAGAAGATTTTAGTGTAAAATTCTGTGAGATTTTTAAAGAAGAGTTAATACCAATATGCCTCAAATGCTTCCAAAAATAGAAGCAGAAGGAACACTGCCAAACTCATTCTATGGAGCTACAGTCACCCTGATACCTAAACCTTACAAAGAGTCAACAAAGAAAGAGAATTTCAGACAAATTCTTCTCATAAACATCAATCCAATAATACTCAACAAAATACTTGCTAACCAAATTTGAGAATACACCAAAATCATTCACCAGGTCAAGTACTCTTTATCCCAAGGAGGCAAGTATGATAGTTCAATAAATGAAATACATCATATAAATAACTGAAAGAAAAGAATCACATGATCATCTCATTTAATGCTGTAAAAGCCTTTGACAAAAATCCAACACCCCTTCATGTTAAAAGTCTTGAAGTGATCAGGAGTACAAGGCACATGACTAAACATAATAAAAGCAATATACAGCAAGCCAATAGCCAAAATCAAATTAAATGGAGAGTAACTTAAAGCAATCCACTAAAATTAGGGACAAGACAAGACTTCCCACTCTCTCTCTATTCAATAAAATATGAAGTAGAGCAATAAGGCACCTATAATAGATAGAGGAGATACCAGTTGGAAAGGAAGAAGACAAAGTATCAATATTTGCAAATGATATGATAGTATACATAAGTGACCTACAAAATTCTACCAGAGAATTCCTATAGCTAATAAACACTTTCAGTAAAGTGGCTGGATATAAAATTAACACAAAAAAATCAGTAGCCATTTTTATATAAAAGATAAATGGGCAGAGAAAGAAATTAGAGAAACAACACGCTTCACAAAAGCCACACATAAAATACAAAATATAAAATAAATTAAGTAAGTGAAAATCCTATATGACAAGAACTTTAAGACAGAAAAGTTCCTCAAGAAAGAAACCGAAGAAATCAGAAGACGGAAAAATCTTTCATGCTCAAGTATTGGTAGGATTAACACAGTGAAAATAACCATTTAACCAAAAGCAGTCTACAGATTAAAATTCATTCTGATCAAAATTCCAACATAATATTTTGGAGACCTTGAAAGCGCAATTCTCAACTTCACATGGAAAACAAGCAAATAAAACAAGCAACAACAAAAACAGAATAGCTGAAACAACAATAAATAAAGTTCTGGAAACAACACATTCCCTGACCTAAAGCTGTACTACAGAACAATACTAAACAAACAGAAAAACAAAACCAAAACAAAACACTGCATGGTACTGGTATAGAAACAGACAAGATGCTTAATGGAATTGAGTCAAAGATCAAGAAATAAACCCACATATTTTTAGACACTTGACTTTCGACAAAGAAACCAAAACCATACTACCGAAAAAAGAAAGTAATTTCAAGAAATGGGCTGGTCTAACTGGATGTCTGCATATAGAAAAATACAGATAGATTCATACTTATCACACTGCATAAAATGCAAGTCCAAGTTGATCAAAGACCCCTCAACATAAAATCCAATATATTAAATCTAACAGAAGAGAAAATAGAAGTAGTCTTTAATGCAAAGGCAAGGGACACAGGTTCCTGAACAGAACACCAGTTAGCTTAGGTACTAAGGTCAATTATTAATAAATGAAACCTCATGAAACTGTAAAGCTTCTGTAAAGCAAATAACACTGTCAATACATCACAATGCCAGACTAGAGATTGACTTCACTAACCCCATCTCCGACAGAAGGTTAATATCCAAAATATATAAAGAACTCAAGAAGTCAGATACCAACAAACCAAATAATTCAATTTAAAAAAATGGGGTAGAGAGTCAAACTAAGAATTCTTAACAGAGCAATCTCAAATGACTGAAAAGCACTTAAAGACATATTCAACATTCTTAGTCATCAGGGAAATGCAAATCAAAATGTATTCTATCTTACACCCATCAGAATTGATAAGATCAAAAACTCAAGGGATAGTACATGTTGGTGAGGATGTGGAGCAGGGGAACACTCCTCCATTGCTGGTGGAAGAGCAAACTTGTACAACCACTCTGGAAATTAATTTGACTGTTTCTTAGAAAATTGGAAATAGTTCTACATTAAGACTCAGTTATACCACTCCTGGTCTTATACCCAAAAGACATTCTGCCATACTATTATAAAACATGTTCCACTGTGTTCATAGAAGCTTTATTTATAATACCAAGAACTGGAAACAACCTACATGCCACTCAACCAAAGAACAGATACAGAAAATGTGGTTCATTTACACAGTGAAATACTATTCAGCTACTAAAAACCAGGACTTCATGAAATTTGAAGCCAAATGGATGGAACTAGAAAATATTATCTTGAGTGATGTAATCATACCCCAAAAAACATGTGTGGTATACACTCACCTATAAGTGGATATTAGCCCACAAAAATACAGCTTCCCCACACTATCCTCCAGAGACCCATATAAGGTAAAGAAGAAAGAAGACCCAAGGGAGGATGCTTGAATTTCAGTTAGAAAGTGGAATAAAATTGCCATAGGAGGCAGAGGAAGGTTGGGAACTGGGTGGAAGAGGGAATGTGGAGGGAATTGAGAAGCTGGGATGATCAGGTGCACAAAGAAACAGGAGAGAGGGCCAGAGGGACAGGAAAATGAATGAAAATTGGCAACTGGTGAGTTTGTAGGAATCTCTAGGATGTCCCAGAGACCTGTGATGGGGGAGGTTCCCAGGAGTCTATGAGGGTGACTTTAGTTGATATTCTGAGCAGTGGATATGAACCTGAAGAGACAGGCAGGATCACCAATGGATTATAAAGATACCAGTGTTATGTCCAGGTCTCAGGATCCCTAGGAGAGCTCAAAGAATTGCTTAATCTGATGTAGTGAGACAAATAGCCTTTTAATAATTTCGAATCCAGTTCGAATTGCAATCTGTTCCCACTGTGCAGGGCAGGATTGCGATTCTGTGTCTAGGGGCTTAGGGTATTTGTAGACAAGCAGATTCCTGGGTTTCAGAGTTACTTGACAAGGGAAATGATAAAGAAAGTAATTTTTAAAACACCATCTGTTTAGGCGGTGGGCGGGTCACATAATTGGGGAGGGAAGCTCTTTTGGCCTTTATGGTCCTATCATGGGTAAGTGATTTTACAAACCTGTCATAGCTGTCTGGGAATGCTTGATTGCCCCCAAATATGGTGCTTTATTTTTCTAAGGATGTGTGGTTTTTCATTTCTCCCAAGGACAGGACCCACCTGCACTGGGGAGTGTCTAGCTATCCATCAGAGAGTGTACCAGCCTTGGCAACATGAGGTCTGGGAGTGGTGGCTGTTTATCTGTTCTCAGGATGGCATTTGCCATTCCCCAGAGGGAGTTTGCATTAGGGAGTGCTATTGGAATGGGGATTGCTGAGTTTCAGCACCAAATTTCAGCAGAATTTCAGAAGTGAATTTCAGCATGGATGTGGCTCCTAAGAAGGGCCAGGTGGGAAAGAGCAAGGGAGTGCTGAGGTGAGGAGAAGTGCTGAGGTGAGGGGGAGTGCTGAGGCTGGTGCTGGTTGTCCAGCCTCTTCACCAGCTCACCCACAAAACTTTTGACTCAAAATTTGTTTTGTCTGCAAGCAATTCAGGGACAAAAATGAATCAGAGACTGAGGGATGGCCAACCAATAACCAACCCAATGTGCTACCCATCCCATGGGCAAACACCAATTCCTGACACTATTAATGATACTCTGCTATGCTTACAGATAGTAGCCTAGCTAACTGGCCTCTGAAAACCTCCACACAGAGGCTAAAACAGATGCAGAGACCCACAGCTACATGTCGGACAGAACTCAGGAACTATTATGGAAGAGTTGGGGGAAGAATTGAGAGCCCTGAAGGGGATCAGAACTCCACAGGAAGATCAACAGAGTCAACTATCCAAGCCCCTGGTGGAATCACAGAGACTAAATGACCAACCAAACATACCTATGGGGTACATAGCTAAACCATGAATTCTCAACAGAGGAATCTCAAATAGCTAAGCACTTAAAAATGTTCAGCATAGTTAATTATCATGGAAATGCAAATCAAAATGACTCTGAGATTCCATATTACAACCTGTCACTGTAGCTAAGATCAAAACCCGAGGTACAGCAAGGATTTTGGCAAGGATGTGGAGTAAGGGGAACACTCCTTGAATAGAGTGTAAACTTGTGTAACCATTTTGGAAATAAATTTGGACGTTTCTCAGAAAATTGGGAAGAGTTCTATCTGAACACCCAGTTATACAACTCCTTAGCGTATACCCAATGATGGTCTACCACATGGACACTTGTTCAACCACGTTCACAGTGGCTTAACTCCTAATAGCCAGAAGCTGGAATCAATTTAGATGTCCATCAACAGAAAAATGGGTAAGTAAAATGTGGTATATCTACACAATTGAATATTACTTTGCTATTAAAAATGACATGATGAAATTTGCAAGCAAATGGATGGAACTAGAAAAAATAATCCTGAGTTAGGTAATCCAGACTCAGACAGACACACATTGTATATTCTCACTTATAAGTGGATATTTACCACAAAATACAAGATAACTATGCTACAATCCACAGCCCCCCAAAAGCTAAGTAACAAGGAAGACCTAGGAGAGAATGCCTTAGTCCCTCTGAGAATTGAAATAAATAAACATTGGGGGTGAGTGTAGTGAGGGATCTGGGTGAGAGAGGGTGTGGAGAGGGGAGCAGGGGTGATCTAGTGTAGGGATGACAGAGCAAAAGGGAACTGGGAAGGAGAACTGAAATTGGTGGGGCAGGGCTGCATCTCTGGGGCAAGCTAGAAACTTAAGACAAGGGAAACTCACAGGAACCTATTGTATACTTTCACTTATACTCCTAGCAAAGACTCCTAGCAAATAAGCTATATGGAACTTGAACCTGCCACCTCCTGTAACCAGGCAAGACGGAGAGATGAGGACACCAACAGGCAAACCCTTCGATCCTAAATTTGTTCCACCTACAAGATGTGCAGGTATAGAGATGGAGCAGAAATTAAGGGAATGGTCAATCATTGACTGACCCAACTTGAAACTAAGGCCATAAGAGAGATCCCACCCCTGACATTATTAATGATACTTTCCTATACTTTCAGACAGGACCTTAGCATAACTGTCCTCAGAGAGGGTTCACCCAGCAGCTGACAGAAAAAGATGCAGAGATCATAGCCAAACATTAGATGGGGCTTGGGAAATATTGTGGAAGAGGATAAGAAAGACTGAAGAGGCCAGAGAGGTCAAGGACACCACAAGAAAACAGAGTCAACTAACCTGAGCCCAGAG
>JANHMN010000004.1:112959112-112997529 GCA_030674055.1 Rhabdomys pumilio | reverse complement strand
TATATATATATATATATATATATATATATATATATATATTATCAGTATGTGGCTCAATAATTCTTTCTTTGGGACCACTTCATTTCTTTTTTTTTTCTTCTTGTGGGACCATCAGTATCATCCTAGTCTGAGATCCTAGCCTCAGATAGCACCCTTTTCTCCCTTCCTTGTCTCACTACAGAAAACCTGTGTAGAATCAAACTTGACTCTTTAAAAGATGCTGCAATCCCTTTGAATTTCAGCTGGAGATATGAGGAGTATGGTAATTAAGACAATTGCGAGCAATTAAAACAAATAAAAGCAACCCTGGAGTCACTCTCTTGCACAATGGCAGCTACAGGGATAGTTTGTAGTCTTTGTAAAACTGTGCTTTAGGGTTTAAGGTTTCCTCATTCTCTGTTATTCTTCTGAAATGAGTGAATATATATGTAAATAAAACATCTACCACAATCCTTATGTAAATAAAAATATAGCATTCAGAGAAAGAAAAGAGCAGTTGATAAAGGAGAGGCAGTGCTGTGGGGCTTTGTGAACAAGGGAGGGAAGGATTTCTTTGTGCCACAACAAAACATAACCCTGCTTGTGAAAGAAAGGAGACAGAAGGCTAGCGTTTGCTGGAAGCTGGGCTGCTTGTAACTGACCCAGTTGAGGAAATCCTGGTTCTATCTCCACAGCTAGCTAGCTGTACAACATGGATCTTGGGACCTGAGTCTGCTTTCCTGCTGAAAGAAGGCTCAGTTCGTTTAGAAAACAAAAGGAAAACCAATACCAATCAGCAGAACTATATTTGAAGTCCCTTCCACTGAGTTCTGTTATTATTTAAAAAGAAAGATAATCAAATAAACAAGTTGTGCCTTTAATGAGTTCTTCATCTTTGTTCTAATGCTTTTGCTTGCTAACCAGAGGAGCATGAATGTTCTTCTCCCCTGCCCTCTCTGATTACTGGATTAATTCTTTAAATGCATACATAATATAAAAGAGACAGTTTTTAAAAGAGTGAACAAAATCAGGGCCACTTGAGCAAAAATGTATCAAATTTTTATGGATCTGGATCTGTCAGCTTCTCATCAAAATGTTTTAATGGTGTATTACCCTACCTTTGACAAGCCACACCCACATGAAACCCTGAACACTTACATATAGGGAGTAGGAGTCTATTACATATGCACAAGAATAAAGGCAGTAATAGCAAGTCATGCATGTTAATGGCTTACTAGGGGGTCACAGTAGTATAGATAACCACCATTTTGTCTCTTTTATATAAAATCTCAATCTGAATAAAAATCATAAGTATATTACTTCCTTATTATATTTCTACTTTGTTACTTGGTACATAACAATTGTTACACTTCAGATATCTGAAATAACAGGCTTCTGTCAGAATTGTCAGCTACTGGGTTGAAAACCCAAGCAATATGTTTAAGATTGATTCTTCTCTTTCTAGTAATATAAGATAGTTGTGATACAAAAGTTAAACAAACTTGCAAAAATACTTTAATATCTTAAGCTTAGACAAATAACTTTATAAAATAATATCTTCATAATAATTATTTTGCAATTCTATTTGAGTGTTTTGTTATGCTTTTTTCTGTAGTTAGGAACAAGAAAACATAAAATTTTTCATATGACTTGAGAGTTAAGAAAATCAACAAACTGTTCGGCACAGAAAAGCTGTCATTCATCATAAATAACTTAATTAAAAATGTTAGCAAAAACTAACAGCTAAAAAGAGTTGTTTTCCGCTAAGTGGAAACAATAGAATAAAACCAGTCTCACCAAGGGCCATTACACACAGAAACAAGTTAGAGCCAGTTATTACTCGGCTCACACAAAAGATGTGAATATTTCAAAGTGCTGTTGAGACCTGCTTCGACTCCAGTGTAATTGCTGCCTGTGCTTTTTGAGTTGGGAGAAAATCCTATAGTAACGTTTTAGTATGAATCCCTGGTCTTGCTGTAACTCAGTTAATAGAAAAGGCATCCTGCTTTCTAAACAACACACCTGCAGTCTGATGCTCCTGGGAATCGCTCAATTCATTGGTAAACACTGCCACATACATCAAAAGTTTCCACTTTTCCCAGTTCTTTTTAACACCATCGTCCCTCCCCTCTCCCCAGGCTCCTTGCAGCTATCTAGGGAATCTTTCACTTTTTGTCCTTTCCCGACCCTTCTGGACCACATTTTCTCTTCTTATTCAGGCCATCTGCTCTCAAGGAAGGTAAAACTTCTGTTAGGAAAACAATCAGTGTCCCTAGCAATTAATTGCTTTTGTGAAACACCCTTTCAGCCACTGCCTAGGAAGACAGACATTGTGTAACCAAGATTCAGAGTATGATAGTAGTTTCAAAATAGTTTGCAATTGATACATTTTTGGACACAGCCTCCCCTATTCGCTGTGCTAGTGGTACAATCTTCTTGTTCCCAACAGAAGTCTTTCTAAATGCCTGCTCAAGCCTCACCGAGCAGCTGTGAGTTAGGTCATTTTCCCAGGAGTTTTACATGTGGAAAACTGGGCATTAGTAAGGCCTCAAAAAGGACACCATCTGGCCCTAGTGAAAAAAGGGATCATGACACTTCCTGTGGTACCAACAGACCCTGATGAACCAGAAAGGAATTCAGCCCCGGACTGTGATCCAATAGAGCCCGGCCCCACAATCACCTCCGTGACAGCCAACTCCATTCATCTTACCAGTTATCTCATAGCACAATGGACTTTTGTGCCATGCTGTTTACTGAAGGCGGAGTAAAATCCATTTTGATTTTTGTGTTTAGTCTCAGCGCCTGTCCTCTTTCCTGGAACACACACCATATCAGGAGTGAGGGGGCTGCACAAAGAATGCTTCTTTCAGCTCCCATTCAAACTTCTTGTGTCCCTCCCAGTGTACATGGGACACAGAAATAAAACGCTAGACTCTTCAGAGGCACCCACAAAGACGTTTTCCCGACATGAATAGCTGTCGGTCGTTCTTACTTTCAACAAACATATATCAAACTATACTTCTTAACTGTTGAGACCAACTTTTTTTTTTTTTTTTAATGTTTGGTCTTGGAGGAGAAAAATTGGCATTTAAATTGATAAAGAAAGCTTTCACAGATCTCCTCTAGATTTCTAACTCTATCAGGGTGTTGAAAGGTTCTGCTAAAAACCAGAAAAGTTTAATTACCTCCCACCCACCCCAATACCAGAATTACACAACAAAAGCCACAGGGAAATTGATGTTGTTGCATTGCATATTGTTTTCACCGGTCTCTCTCCATCCCTCCCTTCCTTCCTACAGTTTTTATGTTTCTTATATCAGAATATAAAAATTGGAATGTCTCATTCAAAACAATCTTTTAATTCTTTTTTTAATATTTTTGATCAAATTTATTATGCAAGCAAACCATATACAATCAAGTATATGTGTGCATGTGCTTTGTACATATGTCATTTGCAGTATATGATTGAAACTTGAAACTAGATCTCTTGAGCTGTTGTCAGTGGGGATAAACGGAGGGTCTAGGAGGCCTCTCTGCCCTTTGCAGGTGTTAGCTATGACTGAAGATACAGAAGGAGACCTCAGAGCTTCCATCAATTTTAAGTGCATTCATCTTCTTCATTATCCCTTCTCCATCTTCTTTTCTTTTGGTCATTAATTTTTTTTATTCTTTAGCTTGCTAAACCTCATCTTGCCTGCCGATGGAGACATCATCTGTGCACAGCTGTAAACTTTTCCTCACTTGGACCTGCCAAAAGAAAGCCATGTCGCTACACAAAGTAACTCTGGGATTAAAGAAGAGAATTAAGGTTCACTGTTTATCCCATTCTAAGAATTTAGTTTACAGGGGTAGAAGGGGGCTACTCTTATCATATACAAATCTCCTGCCTTTATTTTGAAGAAATTAAAAAGCTAACACAGGTTAAGCAGTGTGCACAGGGTGAGTAGAATTTAATGAAAAAAAATATTTCTTTGAGTCTTGATTCTGACAGGAACGAGCAGGTTCTATTGTGGGAAGACATAGCTGTTCTTCATTTATGAACAAGTGTGTCTAAGACCTAATTATACATGTCTTCTTTTCGCGTAGATTTGTCACCATTGGTGTGAGTCACAGAGAACTTGTTGAGACAAAAGCTCAAACCACAACCTTTACCTTCACCACCAGCAAATTGTCACTGGTTTCTGTGCTAATTACTAGAATATTATGAAGATAAGGGTGAAATTTTAGTGTATTAGGCAGCCATGAAAATACCTTTGAGGAGTGGATCAATTATGCTTGGTGGGGGGGGGGGAGAAAAGGAGTGAGGGAGGGAGAGATTGATTTTTGATTTAAAAAGCCAGAAAACAGAGTGTGACATATCTGTTACTTCATTGCTGCGACGTTTGCACATGTGTAGACAGAGTTCATCCTAGTATTGGTTTTGGTTGTTCAAGGGATTCTTATAATAACTTAAATACAAAAGTTATCAGGACTTTTGAGCCAAGGACCAGTTTTAAGGGACAGAGACAGCAGTGTCTGATGCTGGCTAAGGAGTGCAAAGTGCCTGAACCAGAAGCTCAGGGAGGATACTCGGCAACTTGGAAGATATATTTGAGGGGGTAGAAGTCATTCTCAAGAAGGGAAAAATGGAGACCCAAGATAAGGAATGACTCAGAACTTGAAGGAGGAGGCGAGGTCACCCCAGTGATAAACATAAAGCCCACTTGTTACCAAAAATAGGATGAGAGATCCAGCGTGTATCACATAGAAGTGTTAAAAATGTGGGACACAGATTCATTCTTTATTAATCTTCTGTGTGAGGGTTTCAGAAAACTTTATTTTGTTCTTTTTATCCAAAAGAACAATTGAAACCCTCTTGGGCCATAAGATAGTTAATTTTACCTATTATGTCTTCTGACACATTTCTTAGCATCAATGTTGCAGCATTAAATGTTGCCCAATATTATATGATTTAAAAAAAAAAAGAATTTACATGTTATTTAAAACGTACACGTGACATCTTAATTGCTAGGCAAGCTGTGGAGTATTGTTTTAACTGGTGGCATCTGCACCTTGTGGCCCCCTACATCCCAAGAGAAGTTCTGTTTTGAGGCAACAGCTCCCTAAAAAGAAAGTGACAATTTTCTCCTTTAAAAGTTAGAGAAATACTTACATTGAAATCTTACAAAAGTGGTGTTATGTCCTTGAATATTCTAAAGATCATTGTTAATAGGATCAATTTTTGTGTAACATTCAGCTAGATTGTTCATGGACTTTACAAACTATATTTTAGTCACAAGGACAGGGAAGCTGTTGGGGGTGGAGAATGGTGTGGTAAGAAAAAGACCCGCAAATTCCATGCGATCAGCTCAGCTGCAATAATCTCTTTTCTCCTCCTTGACGAAGCCACACATGAGAGCACTCTGGTGTCTTTCATCATTATTTGTCACCCTTTTGTGTGTAGCAACTTATATCCACAGCCATAGGAGCAATTAAAATGAAAAAGAATAAAACAGTATTCTTAGTGAATACACAGAAGCCAGAGCCACCGAGCACCAGCCGTCTATTGACTGTGGGTTTCTAATGTCATTAGTGTTCTGTTAACCGTTTGTGTGGGGGAAGCAAATAAATTGTTATATGCATAATGTTGGGATATTTTAAAAGATAAAATCACTTACTGCTTGGTAGTGGCTACGGTGCCTGTAGCAGACTCTTCCTTCATAAAAATATAGGACAGAGCAAATAACAAGATTCACATTCAGTTGAAAAGATCAAGATCATAGAATTTGGGTAGACAAACAGTCAAAATGAGAAGTCCATCCAGTGAGAAGTCAAGTGTTATTTCTGTTGAAAAGTTTCCTGAAAATTGCAGGTTATTATCTGATTACTTAGATATATTTTTCAAACCTCAATGTATCACTGTATTGTCAGGGAAGGTACATTTAAATCCCTGCCCCTCATAAAGTAAAAACTGAGGGAAAGTAATATAAACCAGATTATTTAAGGACACCCAGACAGAGGTTCAGAGGTCTGTATGTGACTGCTGTGTTGGATAAGGGTCATGAACTCTTTCTAATGAGAACCCAAAAGTAGCTCCCCGTTTTCTATGTAAAAAATAGTTCTATGTGATTTTTGTCAAAAGTTTTTGGAGTCACTACAAGATTAACAGTTTTGAATATGTGCATTTGTTCTTTTACCCAGAATAAAGGGTTTAGAAAATATTTCAGATAAATTTGATTAGGATACCAAGGATGTACTTTCCAATCATGGTTATATAAACTACCAATGTATATGTGTTATAATTTACAATTTTGTAAGGAAATTTTTATATTTCAAGAAGCAGTTGACCTTTAAAGTAGCAAGTTGTTAAAATTCTAAGGAGATAATGATTTGATTAATATTTTGATTAAGAAAAGAAACTTCTAGCAAATATCCCAATATCTAAAGAAAGAAAATGAGGTTCTGGGAGATAGAGGAGTAAAGATATATTTGAGATGACAGGAACTATGAAAAAGTAGTAGCAACATTACACAATGTATACAGATATGTGGAGAAACATCTAGAACATTCTTCATGCTCTCATTGAAAATTTAATGCTCAATAAATATTGAATGAAAACTATCCTGGAATGAAACCAGGATTCCTGAGTAGACTTTCCTTTTATGTAGCAAAGAAGTCTGAAGAATTTTCAGTAGTTTAGGATTGTCTTTTGCCAGGCAATGGTCATGTGTCTAAGGTCAGAGAAGGACACCTAGTGCAGTCTTATGTTACAGAGATGAAAATGATTAGTCCTCTCATGGGAGAAAAAGTTTCCAGGAAAAGCTCTTCTCCTGAGATCCTTTTTAATGCCTTAGGTGATCCTAGAACACAGTATGCTACAACCTGGATAACAGGGACTGACCAAGTTGTTGGTCAGAAAATGACTTTCAGAATTCCTTGTGATCGAGTAATACAGTAGAGAAATAATGATGCTTCCTTTACCTAAGCTAGAATTTAGTAGCAATTTCTTTAACCCCCCAAGAATGAAAAACACTGAGAAGTGGAACCGGAATGAAACTGGATAAAGTGCAGCTCCTATATATCACTCCCCACTACGATCTCATCAAGCAAGCTGTATGGATATCCACTGCAGCTTTCCTGAACCTTCTTAAAATAAACATACAATATATTACACACAAAAAAAGAATTTGAAATGCAGCACTATTAAGGTTCTCCAAAAATGCTTTTGTTTTCAACAACAACAACAACAACAACAACAACAACAACAACAACAACAACAACAGAATACTTTGAATAACTTAAACACCTGGCCTGGGTTGATCCAGTTAGTTTTGTTGCTAAATATTGGCTGGGGCTGTTTCTTTCTTTCTTTCTTCCTTCCTTCCTTCCTTCCTTTCTTTCTTTCTTTCTTTCTTTCTTTCTTTCTTTCTTTCTTTCTTTCTTTTTCTTCATAAGAGACTTTAATTTTTTCCATTGGCCAAGAATGTTTACACAGATGATTTCTTATCGGCAATATATATATAGAGGAGGAAATAAATAAATATTTTGTTCCTTCAGAATCTGTCTCAACCAAATTACAGAGAACTTCTCAGCAACTTCACAGAATTTAAATTACAATAGCAACAGCTTGCAAAATAGTTTATAAAAGTATATTCAACTAATTTGACAAAATATTTGTGTTTCCATTTCAGTTCATTTAGGCAGCTGAAACAATTATTACTTTATGTATTCTTTTTTATCGAGTATTTTATTTACATTTCAAATGTAATCCCCTTTCTCCCCACCCAGGAACCCCTACTCCATCTCCCCTCCACCTGCTTCTATGAGGATATGCCCCCATTCACCCTCCCTCTCTTATTTCCCCACCCATGATTTCCTCCACACTGGAGTGTCCAGCCTTTACTGGACAAAGGACTTTTTTATCCACCTATGTCTGACACTGTCATCCTTCCCTACATATATAGCTGGAGCCATGGGCCCCTCCCTATGTGCTCCCAGTCTGGTGGTTTAGACCCTGGGAGCTCTGGATGGTTGGTATTGTTGCTCTCCTCATGAGGCCACAAACCTTTCAGCTCCTTCAGTCTTCTCTCCCATTGCTCCATTGAGAACTCCATTATCAGCTCAATGGTTAGCTGTGAGCTTCTGCCTCTGTATATTTCAGGCTCTGGCAGACCTCTAAGGAGACAAATATATCAAGCTCCTGCTAGCATGCACTTCCTGGCATCCATATCAGTGTCTACCTTTGGTGAATGCACAAAGGATGGATACCCAGGTGGAGCAGTCTCTGGACAGCCTCTCCTTCAGTTTCTGTCCTACACTTTGTCTCCATATTTGCTCCCTTGAGTATTTTGTTACTCCCTCTAAGAAGGACCAAATCACCTACACGTTGGTCTTCCTTGTTCATGAGCTTCACGTGGTCTGTGAGTTGTATCTTGGATATTGCAACCTTTTGAGCTAATATCCAATTATCAGTGAGTACATACCGTGTGTGTTCTTTTTTGATTTTGTTACCTCACTCGGGATGATATTTTCTAGTTCCATCTATTTACCTAAGAATTTCTCAAATTCATTGTTTTTAATAGCTAAGTAATATTCCATTGTGTAAATGTACCATATTTTCTTTATCCATTCCATTGTTGAAAGATATCTGGGTTCTTTCCAGCTTCTGGATATTATAAATAAGGGTGCTATGAACATAGGAGAGTATGTGTTCCTGTTATATGTTGAAGCATCTGTGTATATGCCCAGGAGTGGTATAGCTGGGTCTTCAGGTAATGCTATGGTCCAATTTTCCGAGGAACCACCAGACTAGTTTACAAAGTGGTTGTACCAGCTTGCAAACCCACCAACAATGGAGGAGTTTTCCTCTTTCTCCACATCCTCGCCAGCATCTACTATCACCTGAGGTTTTGATCTTGTACATTCTGACTGGTATGAGGTGGAATCTCAGGGATGTTTTGATTTGCATTTCTCTAATGACTAAGAATATTGAACTTTTTTTTAGGTGCTTCTTGGACATTTGAGTTTCCTCAGTTGAGAATTCTTTGTTTAGCTCTCTACTCCATATTTTAATAGGGTTATTTGGTTGTCTGGAGTCTAATTTCTTGAGTTCTTTGTATACATTGATATTAACCCTCTATCAGATATAGGATTGGTAAAGATCTTTTCCCAATCTGTTGGTTGTCATTTTGTCCTATTGACAGTGTCCTTTGTCTTACAGAAGCTTTGCAATTTGATGAGGTTCCATTTGTTAATTCTTGAAATTAGAGCATAAACCATCGGTGTTCTGTTGAGCAACTTTTCCCCTGTGCCTAGATATTCGAGGGTCTTCCCCACCTTCTCTTCTATTACTTTCAGTGTATCTGGTTTTATGTGATGGTCTTTTATCCGCTTGGACTTGAGCTTCTAACAAAAAGATAAGAATGGATTGATTTCATTCTTCTACATGCTGACCTCCAGTTAAAACAACACCATTTGTTGAAAATGCTGTCCTTTTATCACTGGACGGTATTAGCTCCTTGGTCAAAGATCAAGTGACCATAGGTGTGTAAGTTCATTTCTGGGTTTTCAGTTCTATTCCATTGATCATCCTGCCTGTCTCTGTACTGATACCATGCAATTTTTATCATTATTTCTCTGCAGTACAGCTTGAGGTCAGGGATGGTGATTCCCCCAGATTGTTGAAAATAGTTATCATTGTCCTGTTTTTTTTGTTTTTTTTTTGTTTATTTTTTTGTTATTCCAAACAAATTTGCAAATTGCTCTTTCTATCTCTATGAAGAATTGATTTGGAATTTTGGTAGATATTGCACTGAATCTGTAGATTGCTTTTGGCAAGATGTTCATTTTTATTATATCAATCCTGCCAATCCAAGAGCATGGAAGTTCTTTCCATCTTCTGAGATCTTTGATTTCTTTCTTCAGAGACTTGAAGTTCTTGTCATACAGATCTTTCGCTTGCTTGGTTAGATTCACTCCAAGATAATTTATATTATTTGTGACTATTGTGAAGGGTGTCATTTCTCTAATTTCTTTCTCAGTCTGTTTATCCTTTGAGTAGAGGAACACTACCAATTAGGTTGAGTTGATTTTATATCCAGCCACTTTGCTGAAATTGTTTATCAGGTTTAAGAGTTCACTGGTAGAAGTTTGGGATTACTTAAGTATACTATCATATCATCTACAAATAGTGAAATTTTTACTTCTTCCTTTCCTATTTGTATCCCTTTGGCTTCCTTTTGTTGTCTAATTGCTCTGGCTAGGACTTCCAGTATTATATTGAATAGGTAGAGTGAGAGTGGGCAGCCTTGTCTAGTCCCTGATCTTAGTGGGATTGCTTCAAGTTTCTCTCCATTTAGTTTGATGTTGGCTACTGGTTTGCTGTGTATTACTTTTACTAGGTTTAGGTAT
This sequence comes from Rhabdomys pumilio, assembly GCA_030674055.1. NCBI lineage: Eukaryota > Metazoa > Chordata > Mammalia > Rodentia > Muridae > Rhabdomys > Rhabdomys pumilio. The sequence continues at coordinate 112,987,161 of JANHMN010000004.1, read as the reverse complement.
GGTCCTTTAATTCCTGATCTTTCTAAGACTTTTAGCATGAAGAGATGTTGAATTTTGTCAAATGCTTTCTCAGCATCTAGTGATATGATCATGTGTTTTTTTCTTTGAGTTTGTTTATATAGTGGATTACATTGATGGATTTCTGAATATTGAACCATCCCTGCATTCCTGGGATAAAGCTTACTTGACCATGATAGGTGATTGTTTTGATGTATTCTTGAATTCAGTATGCCAGATTTTTATGGAGTATTTCTGCATGGGTATTCTTAAGGGGGATTGGTCTGAAGTTCTCTTTCTTTATTGGATCTTTGTGAGGTTTAGGTATGAGCATGATTGTGACTTCATAGAATGAATTGTGTAGTATTCCTTCTGTTTCTATGTTGTGGACTAGTTTGAAGAGTATTGGTATTAGGTCTTCCTTGAAGTCCTGATAGTATTCTGCACTAAAACCATCTGGTCCTGCGTATTTTTTGTTGCTGAGACTTTTAAAGACTGCTACTATTTCCTTAGGGGTTATGGGACTATTTAGATGGTTCATCTGCTCCTGATTTAACTTTGGTACCTGGTATCTGTCTAGAAAGTTGTCCATTTCATCCAGATTGTCCATTTTTGTTGAGTATAGGCTTTTGTCATAGAATCTGATGATTTTTTTTTAATTTCCTCAGTTTCTGTTGTTATGTCTCCCTTTTCAGTTCTAATATTATTATTTTGGATACTGTCTCTGTGGCCTCTGGTTAGTCTGGTTAAAGTTTTATCTATCTTGTTGATTTTCTCAAAGAACCAGCTTCTGGTTTTATTGATTCTTTGTGTGGTTCTTTTTGTTTTTACTTGGTTTATTTCTGCCCTGAATTTGATTATTTCCTGCAGTCTACTCCTCTTGGGTGTTCTTGCCTCTTTTTGTTCTAGAGCTTTCCGGTGTGCTGCCAAGCTGCTACTGTATGCTTTCATCAGTTTCTTTTTGCAGGCACTTAGAGCTATGAGTTTTCCTCTTAGCATTGCTTTCATGAAGTCCAGCAAGTTTTGGTATGATGTGTCCTCATTTTCATTAAATTCTAAAAACTTTTCAATTTCTTTATTTCTTCCTTGACCAAGTCATCATTGAGTAGAGAGTTGTTCAGTTTCCACGTGGATGTGAGCTTTCCATTGTTTTTGTCATTATTGAAGACCAGCCTTAATTCATGGTTATCTGATAAGATGCAAGGGATTATTTCAATCATTTTGTATCTGTTGAGGCCTGTTTTGTGACCAATTACATGGTCTATTTTAGAGAAGGTACCATGAAGTTCTGAAAAAAAGGTATATTCTTTTGTTTTAGGATGAAATGTCTTATAGATATCTGTTAAATTCATTTGGTTCATAACTTCTGTTAATTTCATTGTGTCTCTGTTTAGGTTCTGTTTCTGAGATCTGTTCATTGTTAAGAGTAGGGTGTTGAAATCTCCACTATTATTGTGTGAGGTGCAATTGTGCTTTGAGCTTTAATAAAGTTTCTTTTATGTATGTGGGTGCCCTTGCATTTGGAGCATAGATGATCAGAATTGAGAATTCATCTTGGTATATTTTTTTTTGATAAGTATGAAGTATCCTTCCTTATCTTTTTTGATTACCTTTGGTTGCAAGTCTATTTTATTTGATATTAGAATGGCTACTCAAGCTTGTTTCTTGGGATTATTTGCTTGGAGAATTGTTTTCCATTCTTTTACTCTGAGGTAGTGTCTGTCTTTTTCACTGTGTTATGTTTCCTGTATGCAGCAAAATTCTGGGTCCTGTTTATGTGTCCACTCTGATAGTCTATGTCTTTTTATTGGGGAGTTGAGTCCATTGATGTTAAGAGATATTAAGGAAAAATGATTGTTGCTTCCTGTTATTTTTTTGCTATTAGTGGTGGAATTATGTTTCTGTAACTATCTTTGTTTAGAGTTGTTGAAAGATTACTTCCTTGCCTTTTCTAGGTTGTAATTTCCCTACTTGTGTTGAAGTTTTCCATCAATTATCCTTTGAAGTGCTGGATATGTGGGAAGATATTGTATAAATTTGGTTTTGTCATGGAATATCTTGGTTTCTCCATCTATGTTAATTGAGCATTTTGCTGGGTATAGTAGTCTGGGCTGGCATTTGTGTTCTCTTAGGGTCTGTATGATATCTGTCCAGGATCTTCTGACTTTTATAGTCTCTGTTTAGAAGTCTGGTGTAATTCTTATAGGTCTGCCTTTATATGTTACTTTACCTTTTTCCCTTACTGCTTTTAGTATTTTTGTTTTGTTTTGTGCATTTGATGTTTTGATTATTATGTGAAGGGAGGAATTTCTTTTTTGGTCTAGTCTATTTGGGGTTCTGTAGGCTTCGTGTATGTCATGACCATCTCTTTCTTTAGGTTAGAGAAGTTTTCCTCTATAATTTTGTTGAAAATGTTTACTGGCCTTTTAGTTGGGAATCTTCACTCTTTTATGTATCTATTATCTTGTGGTTTGGTCTTCTCATTGTGTTCTGAATTTCCTGGATGTTTTGGGTTAGGAGCATTTTGCATTTTCTTTGACAGTTGTGTCTATGTTTTCCGTGGTATCTTCTGCACATGAGATTCTCTCTTCTATCTCTTGCATTCTGTTGGTGATGCTTGCATCTATGACTCCTGATTTTTTTCCCTATGTTTTCTATCTCCAGGGTAGTCTCCCTTTGAGATTTCTTTATTGTTTCTACTTTCATTTTTAGATTCCGGATGGTTCTGTTTAATTCCTTTATCTGTTTCATTGTGTTTTCTTGCAGTTCTTTAAAGGATTTTTGTTTTTCATCTTTGAGGGCTTGTACCTGTTTACCAGTGTTCTCCTGTACTTCTTTAAGGGAGTTATTTAAGTCCATCTTAAAGTCCTCTATCATCATCGTGAGAAGTGATTTTAATTCTGAATCCTGCTTTTCTGGTGTGGTGGAATGTTCAGGGCTTTCTATGGTGGGAGAACTGAGTTCTGATGATGCTAAGTAACTTTAGTTTCTGTCGCTTATGTTCTTAAGCTTGCCTTTTGCCATCTGGTTAACACTATTGCTACCTGCACTCACTTTTTCTGACTGTAGTTTGTCTTTCCAGTTATCTTGCTTGTGTCAGTACTCCCCAGAGTCCAGATGTCTCTGTAATCCTGAGCTCCTGGGTGGAAGAACTGCTGGGACTCAGACCGCCTCTGGGATACTGAAATCTTGCTGCTCTATGTGCAGTGGTTTCTTCTCTGCTCTGAGTGCACTGGTTCCTCTAGGATGGCTCAGGATATGGTGCCTTCACAGGAGCAGACTAGCTAGGTGTCTGCCCCAGACAAAAGGACCAAGTGAGGGGCCTAAGGGGAGAGTCGGGGCTTTTTCTTTAAAGTGGATCATATTTACGTAGTGTAATTTTGGGAAAATAGGTGACTCTCAGATGATTGATGGGGAATAGCTGGTAATTTGGCTTTAAACTTTGTAGACTTTTTTTTTGAATGTCCTCTTGTTTGCTAAGATGTCAGCTGCAAGATTAGTAGAGTGGGGTCGGGGCTACCCATGCACTCACACTGGCCCTAAGTCTATTTTTATTGTGGAAGGAACGGGAATGAGAGTGTTGCAAAAGCTGTGAACTCTGCATTACAATAAAATGAGCTGTATTACACTATACCCATGGCTTTCCATGTTTTCCCCTTTAAGGAGTCATATCCAGACCAACTGACAGTAAAGTGAAAGCAACGAATGACAACTACTAGACTAGACTCAACACTAGAAAACTTTGACTTGGTAAATAATAAGATTGAGGACTACATAGATTTTTCTTAAAGGCAAGAAGGATGATCTGTCAGAATTAAAACAAAGAAACTTAACAAATACCTTTACATTAAAAGTATAGTACCTGGTGATGCCCCACAGGTCAAATGTGTAGAAGCCTGCTGATTTCATCATCATGTCATTTGATTTACTTTGGATTTATAGGAGATATGAGGTGTGTAGGCAGAGCTGAGTTCCTCATTTGATTCTTTTAGTTATTGTAAATGAGGGAGCATTGGGTTGTACTCCCTAGACTTCTGAAAGTGTTGTTGATATCTTGTCTCTCAGCAAATCTACTCTTAGAACCTAGCACATATCTGATGGACAAATAAAATGGATCAAAATTATGTAACATTTTTGAAAGGAATATACTTACAAATGCTATGTAACTTAAAATTCTTCATAATATTGGTGTTCATTGAGAAAGTGGAGTAATAGTGTCAGCATAGGTCTTTCTTTCAAATGTTTTGATCTTTAACTCCAAATTGAGCAGGAAAATATTTTGCTTTCTAAATCTTTAAAGAAAGAATGTATAATTACTGAAACTTATTTAGGGCAGATTTCTATGTCTTTGGTGTTAAAAGCCCACATATTTTTCTATTTAGTTTCTAAAGTGAGGAGTCTCTTTTCTTCTGCATTTCTGTAATATTACTCCAAGGCAGCCAGTAATTATTCTCTTTATGGTACTTTATTTTGCTTGTGTTTACAGGGATTTTTTTTTTATTAAATTACCTTGCCACAGTATGGCATGTAGCAAAGTGCTTAATAAATGTTTCTTGGGTAAAAGAATGAAAACTTAAGAGCCATGTGTGTATATTTGAGCTAAAGGATCTGCTAAGCTATGGAAGGTAGAGGAGATAGGCTTTCTGTACCTTGTTCTTGGTATCTAGTAACCTGCTGTAATGGAATCTGTATTGTAGCAATAATGGTACTAGGTAGGATCTGTCCTGCAGTGATGATACACATTTAATAGGATCTGTACTGCAGTGATGTTGCACACTTGTACTGCAGTGATGATGCACACCTGTACTGCAGTGATGGTGCACACCTATATTGCAGTGATGTTGCACACTTGTACTGCAGTGATGGTGCACACCTGTACTGCAGTGATGGTGCACACCTGTACTGCAGTGGTAGATCATCTTTCTACTGCAGGGATGATGCACACTTGTAGTGTATTGACAGTGACTCTTAGGAGAAGTGACAGGAGCTATGAGAAGGAGAGATTCCCAGAGAGAAATCAAACAAGAGGAAGGAAATCCAACAATAAAAGTTAGAGCAGAAAACCAAACTCAGTATCAATTTCTTCATTACAATTCCCACTGACTCTCCCCTTGTTTTCACAAAAGGTAAGGCAAGAGGTGTACAAAAAGAAGAATTCAACAAGTGGCAGAGTTCACATTGTGAGTGTATCTGATAAGAATTTATAATTTAACATATGGGCTGCTGACACATTGCTACCCTATTTCAAGGCACTAATTTTAGAAACTATAATTTTTCATTTTAAAATTATTTGGAAATTTATTAGATATAAGGATGTTATTCCTAAAAACTGAGAAATTATAATTAGTTTTCTTAATGAACACAATTATCAGGCCTCGAACTCTCAATGTGATACATTTGACAAAGAATAGGTCCTGCCATGGAACTCTAATAAGGCTGGCCCTTTATGAATCTGCTACTAAGGTAACTCTTTGGAGGCTTTAATGAGAGGACCCTAATGGGCTGAGGCTGGCCTACTTACCCAGAAACCAAATATATATTTTTAAGACTTGATGTTTCTCCTATTTCACCAATAGAGGGGGATTATTCTGTACACATTAGGATGTATTCATCAAAGACCACAGTGACTCCTGTGAGTAATTACCCTATAAAGATTTTAAATTATATATATTTAGCCATATGTATCAAAACTAAATATAAATGGAAAGACTAATTATTGAATTTAAAATGACCTTAACACTCAAAATAATCAGCACTTTCTCTTTGGTTGTTAAAAAAAATACAAATCAAGCTGGGGCACTCTAGTCTCCCGTGTTTTTAGGGATGACACAAGGGTCAAAGAGAGGATTGCTTGGTTGACATGACACTTGTTATTAAAGGGCCCATAGGTGCCTTCCTCAGTACCCTCTCTCAGGAGCATCAGCAATGCCAAATACCCCTTTCAAGTCAGGACTGAGGTGAGAAATTGGATGCAGCACAAGAGAGGAGCTAAGGATAAGAAGACATTAATTTACTATCACCTTCTGCAGACACCTGCTAAAATGTCCCATGCCTCTTTCCAGTACTATTGAGAGTCATGTCAAGAGCTATACTAATTTCATTATTTCTTTGTTATTTTGGGAGGAGTGCAAAAATAATATTTGAAAATTTTAAGAAAATAGTTTGTAGGTGAATGAATGGTATATTCAGGATAGTGGTGCCACCTCAGAAAAGAGGCATGGGGATAGGCGTGTGTTCTAACTGAGTTAGGAGATGCATGATGCTGTGAGGAACAAAAGGGTTAGAGAAAGGAAGGTAGAAGAAATAAAAGGCTAGATGACAGTAAGAGAGAATCAATCTAAGTCAAATCTGGGTCACGTGACAACCTGGCAATTCACTGTTGCAAAAAGTTTTATACACAAATAAGTCACGGGCAATCATTCTGTTCGAAAATGGGGAAAGATCAAATGGATTTCCTCAAGAAGAGCAAGGTGGAATTAATATAGAAATAAGGTAAATATTGGATAATTGAGGATTTCATTCCACCTGCTAATGATTAGACTTGCCTTCCTCTGACTCAGCTTCTGTCTGGAGTCTCAGACCCAGGGAGCTTGGATTGTCACTCTTGGAGTAATCACCAAGCTTCAGAAAGTGAGCAGGGTACAATCTTGTAGCCCCATACTCTTATACTGTGTAAATCACATAGTAAAAAAGTAAACAAAATACTCCTTATACTTTATAGATGTTCAGGGACAGAGAACATGAAATCACCAATGCCCCGTGTCTGTGTGTGGAGGGAAACAGTGACAGATCAAGAGGCAACAGGGTGCTGCGGCAGAGGCAGGGGATATTAGTGAAGAAGAAGAAATACAAAACAGTGTTTAAGAGTCAGAAACAACAGAAAAAAGAAATCTCTTACAGCAAAACTTGGTGACATAACTTGACTTCATGACAACTATATAGACAGGAAGTAGGTTGTGCACCTGGAGGCTTACTACAAGCTTGTCTGTTATTTTTCTTTCTCCTTAAATGTCACATCACTTATACTATTTTTTAATTCCTTGCCGATGGACAGATAATTGGCAGAGCAGGAACAGAAATTTTCTTAGAACATCATGGTTAAGATTTGCAAGCTTCTGATCTTGTCTGTCATGGAGAGCAGAAGCTGGGAAGTGCTCAGGTGATATCAAAATCCCTTCACTCATATTTAAATCTTCAGTACCCAATGTCTCTGAACATTCAAAATCAAAATAACACAAAACCGAAGCCTGTTTCTAAGAATGATATTTGTAAAACAACTAACTAACAGCTGAGTTAAAACTCACATTTCTAAATAAACCAAACTGTTACACTTTGGAGGTTATCATAGATTCAAAATAGAAAGTAATCAGTTTCCTTGTGAATTAGATTGATCAATAATTCATTTTCAACTTTATATGTGTAGGTATTTTTCCTGCTTATATGTCTATGAACCACATGTCTGCCTGCAGCCAGCAGATGCCACAAGATATTGTTGCATCTCCTGGAAGTGGTGTTACAGATGGTCTGAGCCATCATGTAGGAGCGGAGATGTAAACAGGCTCCAGGGAAAGAAAATTTAGTGATTTTAACAACTGAACCATCTCTGCAGGCTCCATCAACTACTTTTGAAACAACAATCTGTCCTGAAACCCACTTGTGTGGCTCTGTCACCTTAAACTCATGGCAATCCTGTCCTAGCTTCCTATCTGGTAAGACTTCAGGCTTGAACTACCATAAAAGCTTTACTTTGTTACTGTATGATTAAATGCAAACAGTACCAATTGTAACAAAAGGCAGTGCCAAGGTAACAATGAAAATTTTGTCCGTTTTCTTCCATTTTCAATGAGGCATACTGTATACATATTAAGGTGTGCAGCTTCCAAGATTTATGCTTACACAAGCATGAACAAACTTATCTATGCATGTACATTTTGCCTTCTGTGAAACTGATGCCACATTATGCAAATTTTTATGACACTTTGTTTCATGTTAACCTAACAGTAACAGTCTATGAACCACAGCTCAAAGTAGACATAGCACTACCATTCATAAAAGCTGCATACATAATATTTCACAGATGGAGGCACCATCTAATTAACCATTTTCCAGTGGTGTTAGTCAAGCTTTCTGTTCTTATGACACATGATCCTTATCCTCAAAAAAAAAAAAAAATAAATAAATAAACTGAAGTTTCTAATAAACCAAATAAACCAGATGATCACCTAACTTAATAAACCTAATAAACCAGATAAACAGGAAAGCTTTATCTGGTTATTGGTTTCAGTGTTTGACAGTAGAGATGGTGTGACATAGCCCATGGTGTCAGGCAAGCATAGTGTGAGAATGCCTGTACCAGGTGGTTTTCCAAATTTCCCCTCTTTACTCAGGCCCCAGGTTATGGTATAGTGCCTCCAAAATTCAACACAAATATTTACATTTCATTTAATCCTCTCTGAAATCGTACTCTCTGAGATACCCAGAAATATCTTAATCTCTGAAGTTGAAATTTCTAGTTTCTTTAAAAACTTAGTTGTGGACATCTGGTCTGCACTGGTGCCCTGAGCTGACCTACAGCACCAGCTCTGCACCCAATCCCAGAACACCCAGAGGAGGCTGGACTCCCAGGCGCTCTGACAAGTTCAGGATTATAGGATACGAAGGAGCATGGTGGCTTCCAGAGTGACACTGATGCCAGGACAAAGAATGACGCTTTGACATTGAACTAGAATGTCTTAGAATGACATTGAACTAGAATTGTCTTAGAATGACAAGAATGTGAGCTTGCTGAGTGCCCTGACAATGGTGACTGGGAAGCTGTATTGGACATATGTTAACAACCTAACGTTGCTTACCTATATCCCAGATGGGACAAGCTGCCTTGCCTCAAGTTTTTAGACCTTGTGTAACAGAGAATCAAAAAAAGAATTATAACGATTCTTGTATTTTTCTTAAATGTTACCAGTTATTCTGATTCAATCATGGACTGGTCTAGAAATCAATCCAATATTGGAAATTACAGTCTTAACTTGGAAGGCTGGTTCTGGACATTTTCAGAGACATATTTATAAGTTACTTGCAGTTCTTTATGGTGTTATGTTAGCAAGAGATAAAGTTGGGAGAGGATTTTGGTTTCAAACAAGTGTTAGTACCTGTGTTAAGGCTCTTTTAATTGTCAAGTTAAATTTACTTTTGTTTCTTCTACAGTATTTAATGTAAATTGCATTGAGTGGACACTTTCTAATTGTGTTGGTGTGTTGAAACATGGCGTCTGTTATGGAGGTCAATCAACCAGCTGTTGTTTTATTGCCCTGAGTATCAAAGTTGGTCTTCTAAAAAAAAGCTTGCAAGTACTGGAAGAAGTAAGTCAGACTTTAAGCAGAAGCAAGAGGGTAGTGGTCTTGATTATTGCTGGTATAACAGCTTTAATTACATTAATTGCTAGCACCACTGCTTTTGTAATTGCTGTGACACAAGAACTTAAGACAGCTACTTTTATTAATCCTTTAGCAAAAAAAATGTTACTAATACGTTCAATATATAAGAGGACTTAGATAGGCATTTGGAAGACTAGATTGATGCTCTTTATCCTACTTAAATTTTGGAAAGAGGTTCAAAGTTTAAGAGTAAGGAGCCATCTTGAGTGTCATGCCAAATACCATTGGATTTGTATTAGTTCTAAAATTTATAGTGGTAGTCATTATAATTAGGAAAAAGTTTAAAGACACTTGTAGGGTACTTGGCATAATTATAACACCTCTCTGGACGTTTTAACTTTGCATAATGAGCTTATGAATCTAAAGAATGCTGCTCTGCTGAGCATTGATGAGACAGATACTGCTGATAAAATTACCCATGGCCTGAAGTTAGTATTTTCATTTTGGTCAAGCTTCAAGAATGACATATATAGCTTGATCATGCTAGCCCATTTTGTCCTGGAAAGACGTTTTGTTGTTTTTTGTTTTCTTTTGTTTTTTATTTTTTTGTTTGTTTCTTTTCTTTTCTTTTAAAAAATTATTGGATATTATATTTACATTTCAGATTTTATCCCCTTACCTCATTCCTCCCAACACCTAGAACCCCCCATCCCATCCCCCCTTTTACTGCTTCTGTGAGGATGTGCCCCCACCTAACCCCATCCCTACTTTCCCCAACCTTGAATTCCCTGCCCCCACTCGGTGTTCAGCCTTCATGGGACCAAGGATCTCCTTTCTTGCCTGTGCCCCACAAGGCCATCCTCCCCTACTTATACAGATGGAGTCATGGGTCCCTCTCATCTTCTGAGATTTTCTTCGGTTTCTTTCTTCAGAGACTTGAAGTTCTTGTCATACAGATCTTTCACTTGCTTGGTTAGATTCACTCCAAGGTATTTTATATTATTCGTAACTATTGTGAAGGGTGTCATTTACCTAATTTCTTTCTCAGCTGTTTATGCCTTGAGTAGAAGAAGGCTACTGATTTGTTTGAATTGATTTTATATCCAGCCACTCTGCTGAAATTGTTTATCAGGTTTAGGAGTTCTCTAGTGGAAGTTTAGGGTCACCTAAGTATACTATCATATCATCTACAAATAGTGAAAATGTGACTTCTTTTTTTCCTATTTGTATCCCTTTGACTTTCTTTTGTTGTCTAATTGCTCTGGCTAGGACTTCCAGTATTATATTAAATAGGTAGGGAGAGAGTGGGCAGCCTTGTCTAGTCCTTGATCTTAGTGGGATTGCTTCAAGTTTCTCTCCATTTAGTTTGATGTTGGTTACTGGCTTGCTGTATATTGCTTTTTACTATGTTTAGGTATGGGCCTTGAATTCTTGATTTTTCCAAGACTTTTACCATGGAGGAATGTTGAATTTTGTCAAATGCTTTCTCAGCATCTAGTGAGATGATCTTGTGTTTTTTTTTTCCTTTGAGTTTGTTTATATAGTGGATTACATTGATGGATTTCCAAATCTTGAACCATCCCTGCATTCCTGAGATAAAGCCTACTTGATCATGATGGATGATTGTTTTGATCTGTTCTTAGATTCGGTTTGTGAGAATTTTATTATTTTTGCATCGATATTCATAAGAGAGATTGGTCTGAAATTCTCTTTGTTGGGTCTTGTGAGGTTTAGGCATGAGTATAATTGTAGCTTCATAGAATGAATTGAGTAGTGTTCCTTCTGTTTCTATTCTGTGGAATAGTTTGAAGAGTACTGCTATTAGGTCTTCCTTGAAGGTCTGATAGAATTCTGCACTAAAACCATCTGGTCCTGGACTTTTTTGGTGGGTAGACTTTTAATGACTTCATCTATTTCTTTAAGGGTTATGGGACTGTTTAGATGATTTATCTGCTCTATGTAATTTGGTACCTGCTATCTGTCTAGAAATCTTTCCATTTCATCCAGATTTTCAAATTTTGTTGAATATAGGCCTTTGTAGTAAGATCTGATGATTGTTTTTAATTTCCTCAGTTTTGGTTGTTATATCTTTCTTTTCCGTTCTGATTTTATTATTTCGAATACTGTCTCTGTGCCCTTTGGTTAGTATAGCTAAGGGTTTATCTATCTTGTTGATTTTCTCAAAGAACCAGCTCCTGGTTTTGTTGATATTTTGTATAGTTCTTTCTGTTTCTACTTGGTTGATTTCAGTCCTGAGTTAGATTATTTCTTGCTGTCTACCCCCTTGGGTATATTTGCTTCTTTTTGTTCTAAAGCTTTCAGGTGTGCTGTCAAGTTGTTCGTGTATGCTTTCACCAATTTCTTTTTGTAGGCACTTAGAACTATGAGTTTTTCTCTTAGTACTGCTTTCATGGAGTCCCACAAGTTTTGGTATTATGTGTCCTCATTTTTATTAAATTCTAAAAAGTCTTTAATTTCTTTCTTTAATTTTTCCTTGACCAAGTCATCATTGAGTAGAGCATTGTTCAGTTTCCATTTGTATGTGGGCTTTCCATTGTTTTTGTCATTATTAAAGATTAGCCTTAGTCCATGGTGATCTGATAGGGTACAATGGATTATTTCAATCTTTCTGTATCCATTGAGACCTGCTTTGTGATCAATTATATGGTCTATTTTGGAGAAGGTACCATGAGGTGCTGAGAAAAAGTTATATTCTTTTGTTTTTAGATGAAATGTTCTATAGATATCTATTAAATCCATTTGACTTATAACTTCTTTTAGTTTCTTTGTTCCTCTGTTTAATTTCTGTTTCCATGATCTGTCCATTCCTTTATTGAGTATGAAGTGTCCTTCCTCATCTTTTTTTGATAACTTTTGGTTGCAAGTCTATTTTATTTGATATTAGAATGGCTACTCCAGCTTGTTTCTTGGGATCATTTGCTTGGAAGATTGTTTTTCATCTTTTTACTCTGAGGTAGTGTCTTTATCACAGAGATGAGTTTCATATATGCAGCAAAATTCTGAGTTCTGTTTATGTATCCATTCTGATAGTCTATGTCTTTTTATTGGAAAATTGAGTCCATTGATATTAAGAGATATTAAGGTAAAATGATTGCTGCTTCCTGTTATTTTTGTTGTTAGAGGTGGAATTATGTTTGTATAACTATCTATTTTTGGGGATTGTTGGAAGATTACTTCCTTGTTTTTTTTAGGTTGTAGTTTTCTTCGTTGTGTTGGAGTTTTCCATTAACTATCTTTTGAAGTGCTGGATTTGTGGGAGGATATTGTGTAAATTTGGTTTATCATGGTATATCTTGGTTTCTCACATCAATAGTGATTGAGAATTTTGCTGGATATAGTATTCTTGCATTTGTGTTCTCTTAGGGTCTGTATGATATCAGTCCAGGATCTTCTGGCTTTTATAGTCTCTGGTGCAAAGTCTAATGTAATTAATTCTTATAGGTCTGCCTTTATATGTTAGTTGACCTTTTTTCCTTAGTGCTTTTTGTATTTTTTCTTTGTTTTATGCATTTGATGTTTTAATTATTACGTGATGGGAGGCATTTGTTTTCTGGTCTAGTCTATTTGGAGTTCTGTAGGTTTATTGTATATTCACGGAGATCTCTTTCTTTAGGTTAGGGAAGTTTTCCTCTATAATTTTGTTGAAGATATTTACTTGTCCTTTAAATTGGGAATCTTTACCCACATCTATACCTATTATCTTTAGGTTTGGCCTTCCCATTGTGTCCTGAATTTCCTGGTGTTTTGGGTTAGGTTTTTTTTAATGGTTTTGTTTAATTCCTTCACTTGCTTCATTGTGTTTTCTTGCAATTCTTTAAGCAATTTTTCTGTGTCCTATTTGAGGGCTTGTATCTGTTTACCTGTTTTCTCTTGTACTTCTTTAAGGGAATTATTTATGTCCTTCCTAAAGTCCTCTATGATCCTCGTTAGAAGTGATTTTAATTCTGAACCCTGCTTTTCTGGTGTTATTGGCTATTCAGGGCTTGCTATGGTGGGAGAACTGAGTTCTGATGATGCCAAGTAACTTTGCTTTCTGTTGCTTATGTTCTTGAGCTTGCCTTTCTCCATCTGGTTAACTCTAGTGGTACCTGCACTCACTGTCTCTGACTGGAGCCTGTCTTTCCAGTTATCTTGCTTGTGTCAGAACTCCTCAGAATCCAGATGCCTTTCAGATCCTGTGATCCTGAGCTCCAACTTCTCTGAGTGCAGTGTCTCCTCTAAGATGTCTCAGGATATGTCTTCACAGGAGCAGACTGGTTAGGTGTCTTCCCCAGACACAAAGACCAGGCAAGGGGCAGAAGGGGACTGGTATTCCTCAGGGGCAGGGTTTGTGTTCCTGGTGGGTTCTGCGCATCCCCTGCTTCCAATTGTAGCTCTGGGGCGTAGGGTAATGGGTGAGTGTTCTTACCCTCTGCTCTGAGTGCAGTGTCTCCTCTAAGATGTCTCAGAATATGGTGTCTTCACAGGAACAGACCAGCTGCGTATCTGCCCCAGCCACAAGGGCCAGGCGAGGGACACTGGGAGGAATTTTATTCCTGTCTATTGTGTGTAAACTTGTTTTTAAAAACATCAACATGTTGGCAGCCAAAGTACATGTCTTGAAACTGAAAATGGACTCCCAGACAGAGTTATTAAATTAACAGGCTGGCAAGCCAAGGACAGGTAAGAATCTGCACAGAGCCTTACCAACCTAAGACATAAGTGCATTGCTTTTGTTAATGCATATTCTACGATGGGTAAGGAAGGTACTTGACAGAATGCTCTAAGATAGGCTCAGTCTTGTTTATAAAATAAAAAAGGGTGAGAGGGGGAGAGCTTTTGGGGCTACTTGGCAGAAATCTGACATTGGTCAAGGACAAGGAAGTGGGCTTCTGGCAGGAATCTGACATTAGGTTAGAACAAAGAAGTAATCTCAGGCAGGAAGGTAAATATTAGGCCAGAACAAAGAAGTAATTTTAGACAAGAATTTAAATCTAAGGCTAGAACAAAGAAGTAGTCTTCAGACATTAAAATGCCTTTGTGCTAGGACAGGGAAGTAGACTCAGATAATTTGGTTGTCCTGATATGCCCTTAGAAATGGTGATCATGGGAGCAATCGCAGAACTTTGTTTATTGCCTTGCTTGTTCTTGACTACTTGTATTTATTGTCTTGCTTGTTCCTTGACTATTTGTATCTACTGTATTGCTAGCTTCTCAACCTAGAACTGACCTTAATATTTGTATGAAATTAAAATGGTACAAAAGCAAAATGAGGAAGGGAAATGGGATAGGGGTTTCTTGGGGGGGGGGGGAAAGGGATGACACCTAAAATGTAAATAAATACAATATTCAGTAGAAAAGGAAAGAAAAAAAACTTAGTTATGGCATGTGATTTTTTTTTTTCTCGAAGCTGTCTTGTGAGAGGGCATGTGATGTTTTGCTGAAAACAGACACTTGAGAGGGTGGGTTGTGTTTACATAGAATATAAATAGAACCCCACAGACAGTGAGAGTATTGCTCTTGCATTGTGCAACACTTGGCTTACTGGTCTTTTCTGGTCTTCATTGATCTTTACTTCATAGAAAGAAACATGCCAAAAAACTTCTTGCGGTATTTCAGCTGCTTCTGGTTGCTTCTGCTGACTTGTGCTGATTTGGCAGAACCTTGCTGTTTCTGCTGGATCATGCTGTTGCTATTGATTTATGTTTAGTGTTTGCTATTGAACTGGACTCCTGTTATCCTGACAATGAAGAGTGGAATTACCCCAAGGTACTAAACAGAAACTCAACCCCTTTTTCCTACTAGCCTTCTTTCTCCTCCACCTCTGGTCAATGGTCTAGAAGAGAGGTTGAAGCATTTAAGCATACTAAATAAAATAGGTTTTAAAAAAATATAAGCCTACAAAACTCCTACCTATCTCTTAATCTTGTTGATAATCTCAATGTTGGCAATCAAAATTAACCATAATTTCCTGGTATTTAAAGTTACAAAGTTTTCTTCTAATGTGTGTGTGATATGGTCAAATATTTTCTGCCTTGTTTCTGCTTCCTATTGGAATTAAAGAAGAAAAAAACTATCACACATGTGAACCTTATCTGGAAATCAAAATAGCCTTAATAGATGCTGTAATTGAAGTGTATGAAGTAGGGCGTTTGAGGCTCTGTTGTAAAATAAAATATGAACTGAAAATATAGATTATTGAAGTGTCATTTTTGGACTAATAAACCTACTGTGTAAAATATAACAGGTAAGGAAGATACTAAACTTTCGTAGTGCAGTGTTATTAATAAAGCCAGGTATATTGAAGCTAAATTAATTGTCATAGATTGGAAATGAAGCTACTTGTCTATCAGATAGTGGAAGAATGAAGAACAAATACTAAGTTTTCTGACAGAATAGAAAAGGCATGTACTATGTTATGATCTGAGTGTGAAATCTGTTCTTAAGTTCAAGTCTTTGAACATGTAGTCCCTGTTGCTGGTGCTGTTGGAGAGGAACAGCATGGAGCTTATAGGAATGGGGAATTAGCTGAAGTAAGTGATTCATCAGCTGGACTGAGCGTTAAGGTTGTAGCTATGTTCTGTCTCTAAACCTGAGCTCTCTGCTTTCTGTTCTGCTAAGATGTGAGGAACCCACAACATGTTTCTGTAACCACAAATGTTCCCATGCCAAACTGTGAGCCAAAGTGAACCATTCCTCTTTTAAGATGCTTTAGTGACAAGAAATGTAACTAACACACTCTTGTTGCTGAACAGCAAGATTCTATTCTCAAATTTTGAACATGGGCCAAGGGGAACCAATGAGGCCAGATGATTCATGTATCTCAGGGATTCTTTAGGGGATGAAGGAGGGAAGAGGGGGATGAGTAGAGTGGAAGAAACTATGTTTGGGATGTATTGGAAACAATAACAAAACAAGCAAAGAAAGGGACTTCAGACTGAATTCCTGAGAACATATGCACAGGAAAACTCCCAGAAGTAAGGCATTAAGCACCAGTGAATATGGACTAGGGACTTATTCCCAGACTTGATATCTAAGCAGCCATGCACATTCAAGATGAACAAATGGCAATATGGACTCCTCATACCCTCAATGCTCCAAGATGTCCTATAAGGAAGAAAGCTTTGTACATTAATTAGTAATTGATTTAGAACAGAGAATAAACCTAAGATAAAGTGAGGTATGTATTGGTTCCATATTACTGATCTGCTAGGATGAACTATAATGTCCCTGAAAAGGAAAGCTTCTAAAGTGGGGAACCACTCAGCTATAATGTTTGTAGTTGACAGTACTCAGTTAAATAGTCTAGGTGGGCCCATTCAAATTTCAATGCTGTCTTCAGGTTGATGATCTCATTTCCATCCTAGTTTCTTCTTTGTTTTCCTGTTCTTAATAAGTGGGAGTAGGAGGCATTTATCACAATCTTTCTTTCTGTGTGATGGTGAAGAAATGTGATGATCAGTCTTAAATATGGGAGTAGGGCTGAGGTGAGACTTTGGGAAGATGGTTCTATATTCTATAACTTTGTTTAGATAGGATAGAACAGGGAGGCAAAAAAGGAGCAGGGGTGTACTATGAGGATTCACTCTGCTTCTTGCCCACTCTGGTCTAGCCTGCCCTTTTCTCCAGACTCACTGGAATCTGCAGCTGCATTGGTGCTGATCCATATGCACATTAATGAAGAGCAAAGAACTAGGGAATCACTTTTCTCCCTGAAATCTTAGTGTCAAATGCACTGCTTGCATGCAGCCTGTTTAATGAGGTGGGTTCTGGGCCATGCTGCCTTCTATGTGTCTTTCTATATTTCTTTCTGTCACACAATGATGTGCAGGAAGCAGAGCCAGTGTGCTTTCTGATTTCTCTCTGTTCTCACTCCTGTAGGGTATTGAACAGCTCCATAAAGCTTACTCTGCACAGTTTTCATCAGCAGCTGAGTGACTTTTTCTTCTCTAGGCTTCTCTTCTTGTCTACTCTATCATCCACTCATTCATCCAAAGTTCATATCCAGAATGTACTATAAGATACGCACTGAGATGAGCACTGTGCATGTGGTATTGTAAACACTGAAATTTCTACATGTGAACCTAGAATAATGGAATTGTTTTTCTTAAACCATGTAGGTATTGGTCTTAATATCCATTTAACATTTCTTTTCTTCATCCAAGTAGCCATCACTTGGACTGTTTATTTCTTGTTTCCCAAATGTGTCTAAAGTATTCTACTCAGCCTGGGACTGCTATGTTTCTTCACTGAATTCAGTTCAATATTGCTAAGTCCCATGCTTATATTCCTGGCTTTATTGCTTTTGAAAATAAATAAGATAATTCATACACACACACACACACACACACACACACACACACACACACAGCTAAAATAATCAAGTTTACATATTTTACTTTATTTTTCTATTTTTAGTATTAAAGTATAAGGTCATTCTAGGTAGATGTTTTTTGTTTTAATGGAATTAATTAGACAAATTAAGAGTTAATGAAATTCTATGTTTTCCAGGAAAACATATTAGTCCATGAACTTTTACTGCCTGGAAATTCACATTCTAAATCTATTGTTTTGAACAAAGTCATCCTCCCTGATCCTCTGACAGGAGAGGTTTGCTGCCAGTTACCTTTGTCTCTCTTGAGCTTCTCCTGCATTTGTCACATCTGTTATTTATTTATTTATTTATTTATTTATTTATTTATTTATTTTTTATTCGTTAGAATGAAGCTTATATCTAGAATTTACAACAAGTCAGGAATTAAGTACTGTTAACTTTTTGTCCTCTAGAAATTTGGATTTTCTTTGGAAAATGCAACTACAGAATCATAATTGGGGCAGCTACAATAAGGAAACTAACGTAGATAATTTTCAGATGGAAAAATTCTTTGAAGAAAAAAATGTTCTGTAAAAAATATAATAAATGAGTTTTTTTAAATGTGTTTATTTATAGGTGGTTTTGGAGCTCTACAAGATGAAAGTTTGGAGCTCTACAAGTTGTTCAGCTGAAGTATGGCTATGTTAGTGGTGGTAAGTAGATCATAACATATCCTAGTCAGTAAATCACATGGAAATCAGAACTGGTTTTTACTATACTTTGTTTATTGTTGTCAGTTGTCATTACACTTCTAAAATAAGCTAAAACCTTTAATGTAGGTTTCTAGTATGGTGGAGGGAAGTCTAGCTAACCAGAGGACATTTTCAGGTAAGACATAATGTTCTTAGTATTTATTCTATATAGTTTACTTAGGAAAAAAATTGTTGAATTAAGTGTGTGTGGTTGAATAAATTGTGAATTATTTAAAAGAAATTCAAACAATGAGTAGGCAGCAGTAAGAATAGGATGCTGGGGGGATGAAGAGTGAGGTTGACATGTTACAGATAGAAGGAACTGCATGCGTAAGGGTGTAGAGATGAGAGAGGCCTGAAAAGAGAATATCTTATATATTGTATAGATGCATCAACTGTTGATTAAAAATAACCTATGACTCATAGGAAAGTGTAGAATAGAAGGTGGGACATTTGGAAGGCAGAAAGAATTCTTCCATAGAGCCAGGCACATGAGATTCTCCCAGGAAGATGTGAGGAGGTGGATACATGGTATCTAAGTACTGGTAGTCAGCTGCATAGTAGAATGTAGATAAAAATAAATGAAATAATTTAAGTTATGATCTAATAAGAGAAAAGCCTAGCTATATGGTCATGTTATTTGTAAATATATTTTGAGTCTGAGTCTTATTTCTGGGAGCATGGGGCTGGAAGGAAGAACCAGACTTAACTTCTACAGACATCAGTGTTGAATTAGAATCATTGGTTATGACAATCTGCTGTTTGTTGGTACATTCCAAATGGCTCTATGGCAATAACTTATAAGAAGATTTAGGGTACATGAGACAGATGCATCAGACTTAACTAGCTGTCTGAAACAGTGCATTGTGACCAGCTCATTCCAGAAGATGGCATAATGAATTGTTTCTACTGGGTCATGTACATTTTGTACTGGTACTCTTAATAATTAATATTCTTTTTTTTTTTTTACTTTTTAAGTGTTTTATTGGTTATTTTATTTATTTACATTTCAAATGTCCCCCTTCTCAATTTCCCCTATACAAATCCTCTATCATCTCCCCTCCCCCTGCTTCTATGAAGGTGCTCCCCCACCCATCTACCCATTCTTGCCTCACCACCCTAGTATCCCCTCACACTGGGGTATCAAGCTCCATAGATCCAAGGGTCTTCCCTTCCACTGGTGCCAGGTAAGTCAATCATCTGCTACATATGCAGCTGGACGCATGGGTCACATTTTGGTTGGAGGTTTAGTCCCTGGGAGCTCTGGGGGTTGGGAGAGAGGATCCTGTGCTCAGTCTGACGGTTTTCTGCTAGCATCCTCATCTGTATTGGTCAGGCTCTGGCAGAGCCTCTCATGGACAGCTACACTAGGCTCCTGTCAGCAAGTGTTTCTTGGTATCAGCAATAGTGTCTGAGTTTAATATGTGCAGATGGGATAAATCTCTAGGTGGAAAAGTCTCTGGATGGCCTTTCCTTCAGTGTTTGGTTCACTCTTTGTCCCTCCATTTTGTTTAGACAGGAGCAATTCTGGGCTCCTCATCCCTTAACTGGGGCCATGTCTAACCCCTGGATATGGTCTCTACAGGTTCTCTATCACCGTTGTTTGGTATTTGGGCTAATGTCATCTCCATTGGGTCCTGGGAAACTCTTGCTTCCCTGGCATCTGGAACATTCTCCTGGCAACCCCAAGTTCATCATCCCCCACTGCTACAATTTCTGTCTCCTTTCAATTTCTTTACCCTGTGTACTTCTCTCCTGTCTCCTCCACAAATGCTCCTGCCTCCCTTTTCCCCCTCCTTTCTCTCTTCCTTTCCTCTACCTCCTACGATTATTTTGTTCCTCCTTCTATGTATTACTGAAGCATCCACACTTTGGTTTTATTTCTTGAGCTTCATATGGTCTGTGAGTTGCATAGTGGGTATTCTGAGGATGTGGGGAAAGAGAAACACTTCTCCATTGCTGGGGTGATTGGAAGCTGGTACAACAACTCTGGAAGTCAGTCTTGCTGTTCATGAGAAGATTGGAAATAGTTCTATGTAAGGACCCAGCTATACCATTCCTGGGCATATACCCAAAAGATGCTCCAACATACAACAAGGGCACATGCTTCACTATGTTAATAGCAGCCTTATTTATAATAGCCTGAAGCTGGAAACAAGCAGATGTCCCTTAACAGAGAAATGAATGCAGAAAATGTGGTAAATTTACATAAAATGAGTACTACTAAGTTATTACAAACAATCACTTCATGAAATTCATGGACAAATGAATGAAACTAGAAAATATCATCCTGAGTGAAGTAACCCAGTCACAAATAATATACATAATATGTACTCACTGATAAGTCCAAAAGCTCACAGTAGTTAATATTCTTAATATGTTTTCTAGTTCACACTGCTTGTGTAGAGTCTTTGGGCTGTCAATCATATAATTGTTTGTACCCTGAGAATTGCAAGGTGCTAATTTTATAGTGAGGGCACAAAAATATAAATGTGGGGGAGCTGGCAAAATGGCTTAGCAGGTAGATGTGCTTTCTAACATGCTTGTCCATCTGAGTATGATCAAGTCCTCAAGAAAACAGTGAAGAGAACTGCCTCCTACGAGTTGTTAGCCAGGCAGTAGTGGCACATGCCTTTAATTCTAGAACTTTGGAACAGAGGCAGGAATATCTCTGCCTTCCAGGCCAGCATGGTCTACAGAGTGTTTCAGGACAGTCAAGACTACACAAAGAAACCCTGTCTTGGAAAAAAAAGTTGTCTTCTAACTTCTAAACGTTTTCATCTGACCTACACACATGTTATATGGCATGCTGATATACAAGTGTGCATGTATTCCTTTCCGCATGTCAGTAAATATATAAATAAATGCAATACAATATTTTAAAATAGGAAATTACAGATACCTGATAACTCCAAATGTAAACTAGATTATTTCTAGTGGATTCACAAGAGAATTTTCAACTACCAGGAAAAGGTAGAATGATAAATGCAACTGAAGAGAGAATCCAACTCCAAGTTAAGCAACCCATAGTAGAAAAGGTTGGATTTCTGAGGACTTTTCATGATGAAATAGTGATAGTAAGTCTTAACTACTAGAAACTAGGTTTGGCCACACTTTTACTCGTTGCATGTTTCTTGGATGTTCTTTTACAAGGACAGAACAATTCTTAAAATTAAAAGATTTATGGTATCATATATTTAAGTAGTTTTTGTGTTTCTTTTGTCCTTTTGTTAAGAAAAATTCTAAATTATTATTAAACAACCAATTCTCTTAAGTATATACTTATTATTTAAAGAGAATTTATTTAGATTCATAAAGTGGATGGACTTAATATTCATTAAGTCTGAATTATGCAAAGTAGGCTAATGCTTTTGGTTATTGCTCATGTTGCAAAATGTGAAAATAGAATTTGTTAAAACTCAGTTATTAAATGTGCAGAGTTGAAAATATTTTTGATGTTTTTAACAGTCTGTTTTACAATGGGGCAGACAGCTCTTTTATAGAACCCAGAAGATATAAGTGACTAGTGAAATCAGAAGTAATCTGAGAAATTCTTTAACAGAAAAGATACATAATCTGCAATCCTTACACTTCACACTTTCTTCACTTTTGTGGTAGAAAACTTCTATCAGTTAGAATAATTCAAGTTTCAAAACCAGGTTCTTTTAAACTTGCACTCACCTTTTGGTGAGAATCAACTTTTCCTATTTCTAAAAGCTGTGTACTTTATGATTTTCAGGAAGAAGTCAGTTTAAACTGGCAACTTGGGAGTGACAAAAAGATTTACAGATATGTTCAGTGATTTGAAATCCCACATTTGTTCCTAAATGTTTTCCACATAAATCTTAGACTTTTTTTGTCATCAGCTAATGCAGCAAAATAATTCACTAGACTTAGCTACAATTTTCAATCTTATTTTATCTCAATTTATGAATATTTTTGTTGTAATTAATACTTAAAACTATGTTTTAACTAAAACATTATACAAATTATTTCTTGAGATTCTAAATTCTAGTGCACAAGTTTGGTAATTGCAGTTAAAATGGTAATATTTACATAAAGATAGGACCCTTGGTCCCTTCATTTGACATCTGCACATACCAGAAACCAAAAGCTTATGTACATTGATCTTTACATAAGGAACACATACTTCATGTGTGTGTGTGTGTGTATGTTCCTATAGCCACACATGCACAAAGCTTATCAAATATTTTTTTAAGTAAGTGTTTAATTTGGTGTATTGATTGAAACCATTCATGATCTCAGAGTGCTTACACGACCTTACAGATCATTATGGCTAAATATGCTTACTTTTATTTGTTTTTGCATTAATTAATTGACTAATTAATTAAACAATTAATTAATCAAACAATTAGTTAATTGTTTTTTGTGCAGCACAATGAACAACATGTATAAAGGCTCAGATTATCATTTCATTCTTCTGTCATTCATTACATCTAGACTACAATTTTTCCTCCCTACACTTCTTCCAGCGAGTCTCCCACACCCCATCTCTCCCAAATACACTCCTCTTCTGTTTTAATAAAAAAGAAAAGAAAAAAAGAGCAGGAAGCAGGAATATCAACCAAACACGGTATAACAAGTTACAAAAAAGGCATAAACTCTTACATCAAGGTTAAAAGAGGCAACCCAGTAGGAAGAAAAGGGTCCCAAAAGAGGGAAAGGAGTTAGACACAACCCTGACTTCCATTGTTAAGAGCAGAGGACCTAGCTTAGAGCATACAGGGTCTGTGATATTCTCTTCAGTTTCTGTGTTCTCCTATCAGCCCACTTAATTGATTCTGTGGGCCATGTTCTCATGGTATCCTCCTATAATCTTTCCTTCTCATTTCTACAGGATTCCCCCGGTTCTACCTATTGTTATGGGTCTCTAGTGGCTGTGGGTCTCTGCATCTGCTTCCATCACTTGCTAGATGATGCCTCTTTAATTATGATTGGGCTAGGCATTGATCTGAGTATAGTAATATTATTAGGAATCATTTCATTGACTCCCCAACACACAATGTTTTTGTCAATTGGTTTGGTTCTATCCTAGGTCACTGAGCGGTCCTGCTTCTGAATTCTGACCACCCAGGAAGTGTGGGATGTGGGTTCCTTCTCAAGGCCTCAAGTTGGAGCAGTCATTAGTTGACCACTTTCATGAGTATTGTGCCACCATTATCCCAGCACATGTTGCAAGAAGCAATGATTGTAGGTTGAAGGTTTTGTGGCTGGGTTGAAGCCCCAGTCTTACTGCTGTTTTCCTGCCTAGTTAAAGAAGATGACCAGTTCATACTTCATATTGCCCATTACATGGAGACTTTGCTAGGGTCATGTTCATAGATTTCAGGAGATTTCTACTACATTAGCTTTCTATATTGACCCCCAAATGCCTACCAATTCGAGTTTTGTCTCCTAGTACTCTTCCACCCTAAGTAACTGATCACTCCATCTCCACCCAACCTAAGGCCACCTGCAAAATCTATACTATTGCTCCTTTCCAGGAATATCCATCATACCCCCTTGAGCTTTTTTTGGTACTTAGCCTCTCTTTGTCTGTGAACTCTAGCATGATTATCTTTTACTTAACAGTTAATCTCTACTTACAAGGGAGTGAAAACCATGTTTATCTTTCTGGGTCAGGGTTACCACACTCAGGATGTTTTCGTTGTTGTTGGTTTTTCTTAGTTTCAGCCATTTGCCTGCAAATTTCTTGATGTTATTTTTTAAATAGATGATTGAGACCCCCATCGTGTAAATGGACCACATTTGTTTAGTCATTCTTAGTTTGAGAGACATCTAGATTATTTTTAGTATCTGTCTAATATAAATAAAACTGCTATGATAATAATTTACCAAGTGTCCTTGTAGTAGGATGGAGCATCCTTTGGGTATATGCCAAATAGTGATATAGCTTAAATAGTGATGTAGCTTGATCTTGAGGTAGACTAATTCATTTTGAGGAACCATCATATTGATTTTCATAATAGCTGTACAAATTTATACTCCCACCAGCAATGGAGAGTGTTTCTCCTGCTCTACATCCTGGACAGCATGAGCTGTCAGTTGTGTTATTGATCTTAGTCATCCTAACAGGTATAAGACAAAATCTCAAAATAGTTTTCATTTATATTTCACTGATGCTTACCGATATTGAACATTTATTTAAGTGCTTCTTGGCCATTTGAGATTCCTCTATTGAGAATTTTGTTTAGATCTGGACCGTATGTTTTAATTTAATTATTTGGTTTGTTGTTGTCCAGTTTTTTGAGTTGCTTATATACATTAGATACTAGTTCTCTATCATATGTGAAGTTGATGAATTTTCCCCATTCTGTAGTCTGATGTTTTACCCTGTTGATAGTGTCTTTCCCCTTACAGAAGCTTTTCATTTTCATGAGGTCTCTTTAATCAATTGTTGCTCTGAGTCCCTGTGCTTTTGGTGTCTTGTTGTTATTGCTGTATTGCTGAGAATATAAAAACCCAGAATCTAAAGTCAAGCCATTTATTTCCAAATTACCTAATTCATGATAACATTTTTCTATTTCTTGATGTGCATGAGTGTATATGCTAGTGTGTGTGCGTGTGTGTGTGTGTGTGTGTGTGTGTGTGTGTGTGTGTACATTGGTTGTGTTCTGGGGAAATTTTTAAAAATTTTGGAACAGGACATTCAGGGGATATTTTACTTCCTATGTCTTCCCAGATGCTTGTAAGAATACTTGGCATTTCTTGACTCTTCGGAGAGACTGCTGCTCTATGAACTCAGACGTATAAAAGCTGTTTTGGCATGAAATCTATAAAGAATTAGGATAAAAATTTGAGCTTATCAAGCTTATCACTAGACAAAAGCAAAGATGTTTAGCCCATACATGTAAACAATTCTCTTTCTTCCACTGATAAAAGTTATCTATAACTTTTTCTTTTATTATTCCATAATAAAAGAAGACATTAGCAGAGGATGGCCTTGTAGAACATCAATGGGAGGAGAAACCCTTGTTCCTGGGAAGAATTGATGCCTCAGTGTAGGGGAATCTCAACGTAGAGAGGCAGGAGTGGTTGAGGAGTGGTGGAGCACCCTCATAGAAGCAGGGGGAAGGAGGATGGGAATAGGTTTTTTTGTTTTGTTTGTTTTTTTTTGTTTGTTTGTTTGTTTGTTTTTTCAGGGGACACAGGTAATGGGGATAACATTTGAAATATAAATAAATAAAATATCCTGTGGGTAGAGTGGCTGGAAGGCAAGGGATTCCTCCAGGCAGGAAGTTAGGCACGGCTGCTGTGGCGACAGCATTAAAGGCCTTCTTTATGGTTCCTCACGGAACTGCTCCAATGACGAGAGAAAGTCCTTGGATTTCCAAAATGGCTTTATTGTCATGATGGATGATAGTTGAATCTGGATGTGCACCCCAGTGAAACTCAGGGCAGACCTTAGTTAAATAGGGAGGGAGAGAGGTGGGAGGGGCTGGGGAAGAATGCTTAATTGGCTCCGCCTTCTGGTCTTCAGGCATCTCATTAGTATGTAAATTTCTCTAGGGCCTGTGGCCCATAGCCACGCCCTCTACCTCTGCTTTTTGGGCAGGGCTGCACTGCCCTGAATGTGACTGAACAGTGCAGGTCAATGGAGTTCCATGCCTGGGTTCTGGGAGCAAGGCAGAACAGATGCCCGTCCCTTACAGACAATGGACACCTGTTGGGTCTCCGGGCTTTCCAGCCAGCACTTCAACCAAAACCAAGACCCCTTTCACGGCCTTACAATATCCAATAAAAATAAATGAAGATATTGCCTGTGTGACTCCCTCCACTTGAACATATCTGAGGTAAAAGAATAGCTCTGAGGTATGGCCCTGCATCTGTCTTTGCTTTTCTTTTCTCATCACTCTTGCCTACATTCAGGCAGTTACTCAAATCTAAGATTTAAGGACCACAGCATCCTGTCTCAAAATTATACCATGGTTTTAACAGAAGGGTACTTTTTGGGAAGACCTTAATTTATTTGCCTTCTTTTAAAAATTACTAATTATCAGTCAAACAAAGCTAGTGTAATTGGAGGACAAATAGGAGGAAAGAAAAAATAGAGAAGGAAAAGAAATACAGGGAGTAAGCTAGGTAAAAAAGAATATGAAAAATATTAGGACATCACTCAAATAAGCAGAAGGGATCTGGCATGAACTTTGGATAGACAAGTGAAATCACTTTTCACTTGTATGAAGAAAAAATATGACTTCTGTTTCTCTTGTGTTTGAGAGCCTTTTAAAATGCAACCATATGCATTGAATAATATCCATATGAATATGTCCCTCTAGACCAGTCATGTTGTGATTCATCAAGAGTTTGGCTAGATTGAGTTAAGCTATACCATAAGTATAAAACATGTAATAAATTGAACAGTATAAAAACATAAAATATCTCAATCATTTTTTGATATTTTAAAATAATATTGTGACTCATTGCATGAAATAAAATTTGAATTTAGTGGAACATGTGTCATGTTCTTGTTAAATGTTTGAACACCTTTTGGGTATACACCCAATAGTGGTATAGCTGTGTCTTCAGGTAGCACTATTTCCAGTTTTCTGAGTAAGCACCAGAT
The DNA here is from genome assembly GCA_030674055.1 of Rhabdomys pumilio. Lineage (NCBI taxonomy): Eukaryota > Metazoa > Chordata > Mammalia > Rodentia > Muridae > Rhabdomys > Rhabdomys pumilio. The sequence goes on along the minus strand of JANHMN010000004.1, from coordinate 112,960,137 downwards.
TAAATTCCAAAGTGGTTGTACCAGCTTGCAATAACCCCCAACAATGAAGGAGTGTTCCTCTTTCTCCACACCCTCCCCAGCATCTGCTGTCACCTGAGTTTTGATCTTAGCCATTCTGATTGATGTAATGTGGAATCTCAGGGGCATTCTAATTTGCATTTCCCTGATGACTAAGGGTGTTGAGCATTTCTTTAAGTTCTTCACCATTCAAAATTCCTCAGTTGAGAACTATTTGTTTGCTTCTGTACTCCATTTACTTTTATTTATTTTTATTAATTATTCCATTCCTTCTCAAATGATGTCTCACTTCCCAGTTATCCCCTGCACCAACCCTCCATCCCACATCTGCCCTCCCCCCTCCTGTAGGAGAGTACTCTCCCACCCACCCACACTCTCACGCCCCACAACTCCAGCATCCTCTACTCTGGGGCTTCAAACCTCCCCGGGACCAAGGGCCTTCCCTCCCATTGCTCTCAGGCAAGGCCATCCTCTGCTACATATGTATCTGGAGCCGTGGATCCCTCCAGGTACACTCTTTTGTTGGTGGTCTAGACTTTGAGAGAGCTGGGTAGTCAGGCCAACCTATGTTTTTCTTCCAGTGGGGTTGCAGTCTCCCGATACTCCTCCAGTCCTTATGCCAGCTACCCCACCAGCTTCCCTGAGTTCAGTCTGATGGTTGTGGAAGATAAAACCTATGAAGACCACTGTCAGTGGACAGGCAAGGCCCCGGGTCGAGGGATGGGGCCAATCATCCATCTCAAACTTTTTTAACCCAGAAACGTTCCTGTCCAAAGGAAGAACAGGGACAAAAGATGGAGCAGAGACTGAAGGAAGGGCCAACTGGAGCAGCCCCACCTATGGATACATGTCTGCAGACACCAAACCCAGCACTGTTGCCATGGTCAAGAGGCATTTGCTGACAGGAACCAAGTGTGGTTGTTCCTTGGGAGGTCCAGCCAAGAACTGACCGATGCAGATGATGCAGATGCAGATGCAGATGCAGATGCAGATGCAGATGCAGATGC
>JANHMN010000004.1:112931303-112951347 GCA_030674055.1 Rhabdomys pumilio | reverse complement strand
CACACACACACACACACACACACACACACACACACACACACACACACCATTTGCTGAGTGCATTTGGTATTGCTCGTATGTGTATGTGTTTAGGTCATATTAAAAAATGAACAATTCTTAAACCTCGCCTCCTGGGTACCCTGGGACCTTCTCTTTATTCAGATCCCCAGAAGGCCACTCTGACCTACCAGAATGAGGGGAAATGCTACCGTTTCTCCATGTAAAACACAACTCTCAATTTGGGCTATATTTTAGCCTGACCACTTGGGACAAGATTATCTATCATGAGACTTGTGTCTGGAGAAGAATGATTTTCCTTTTTCTTAGCAGCCATTGCTAACCTATATCTATGAGTAGAACCTTTTGGTATTTCCCCCATCCACAATGGCATATCAGCAGTGTTCATTATGGAAGTCTGATTTAGGGAACTATATTTTTGAGATGTCATGTGTGCAGCTTACCTGTAATATAAAGAAGATACGATCTCATAGTGGACATCTTGGTCCTGTGGCTCTTAAAAATGATCCAGCCTTTCTTCTGTAATGTTTTCTGATCCTTAGGGGTAGCAGATGTGTTGTAGATATATAAGTTGGGGTTGGACAGTGCACAGTCAGTTATTCTTGTGTTTTTGGCACTAGTGGCTTTCTGTAATAGACTGTACCTCCTGTAAAAAGAGGGAACCACACGTTCCCATGGTTATAGGAATATATATTTGGAATGCAGTTAAAAATTATGCTGTTTGAAGTAAATGGCAATAGTGGGTTCTTTGGTAAGGTCCATGACCTTACCAGCCATGGTTAGTGGTCTAGTTTACTGTACCAAGATTAAATTTCTTTCTATTGAGCAGATGTTCAGTCTAGCTGTTTGGTACGCTATAGCTATAAGTGCCACTATTGTACCTCACTGGATATCTTGTCATGCTGGTAATTGTTGTAATTCATAGGCTTATAGCTGGATATGACTGTTGATTGTTTTTCATCCTTGACAGCTTGCAAAGTATATTTAGATAGCACAAAAACCATTCTTTAAGAAGAGACTACTAGGTCAATTCCAGCTTTATTTCTCTAAGTTCTGTGTCTAAAATATGAAGTACCTTCAACAATGTGGGTTTTTTAAATTAATTATTTCATTTTTTACATTTCAAATGTTGTCTCCCTTCCCAATCCCCCCACAACATACCTTCCACTCCATTTCCCCTCCTCTTTGCCTCTAAGAGTGTGCTCCCTATGCACCCACCCATTTCTACCTCACCCCTCTAGCATTCCCATTCTCTGGGGCATCAAGCCTTCCCATGATCAAGCACATCCCCTCCCTCCGAGGCCAGACAAGACACTTCTCTGCTACAAAATCCAACACTGCTTCATGTTAAAAGTCTTGGAGAAGTCAATAATTCAAAGCATATAATTAAACATAATAAAAGCAACATACAACAAACCAACAGTCTGTTAGGTTCTAGTGTATGTGGGTCTTGTTTGGTTGATGTATGAGTCCCACCTCTGTCTCACCATGTGGCTAGGGCCTCTTGTGGGGACAGAGATGTGGGAAATTGACTGTGTTCACTTCACTATGCGGGGTGGACGTCAGGCTGTGCGAAGCCATGCGACTCTACTCAGGGGTGGGGAACACAGTCTGATGTCCCACGGTGAGCCAGAGCTCTTGGATTGGGGGTCCAAAAGGTGTCTGGGTACAGGCTGGTTCTCAGGTGGAAGGGCCAAGAACAAAGTGGGGACATAAGAGCTTGCCTGCAACCAAAAGTAGAGAGGGAGAGAAACTCTGGCTGCATTCCATGGGGATTAAGAGTTCGTTGCAGCGACTCACTTGGCTGGCTGGGTCATGGCTGGCTCTGCTTGCTTACTTTTTTTGGGTGGCTGGTGGTCTCCGTGACTGGGTACACAGAGAGTTCTTAGATCAAGACCTGCTCTACTGTTCTCCATGGTGGGTCCGAAAGAAGAAAAATAGCCCATGGTCTTAGGACATTTATTGTCATGGTGGAAAATAGATGAAAACTATACCCTGGTATTTTCAGGGCTGGCCTGAGGTTAAATACCTTTTCCAAGGAGGAGGGTCTGGGAAGAAATGTTTAATTGGCTATGCCCCTCTGGTCTTTAGGCATCTTATTAATATGGAGATCTGTATTGAGGCTCCTCAGCCTGTAGACATGCCCTCTACCTGCGGAGGGGCTAGAGGGAGTTGTCCTATGTGCCTTTCAGGCACAGATTGATGGAGATCTGTGGCCTCCTATTAGGAGCCTAGAGTCTGGGAGCATGGGTGAATGCATGTCGTCTTTTAGGGACACCTGGGGTCTCCGGTGATTTCTAGCTGGTACTTGACCAGAAACCATGCTGCCCTTTTATGGTCCTACAATAGCCAACATCAAATTAAATGGAGAGAAACTTGAAGCATTCTCACTAAAATCAGGGACAACAATGTGGTCTTACCTTCAGTTTCTCAAGGCAACCAAGAACAATAGCTGTAGTTTGTATTGAGAGTTTCTTTAACTCTTCTGGGAATTTTGTTGTATAGTCCATCATTATCTCCCTAAGAAACGTAACATACACACACACACACACACACACACACACACACACACACACACACCATAAAAACACAAAGTAGGAAACCATAACATACAAGCAAAAGATCAGTCAGACAAAAGAAAAAAAAATGACCAAGCAAAGCAATATGAGACAAAAGTCACACAAATACTCTTAAATTCATTTTGTGTTGCTTATCTACTGCTTGGTATGGGACCTATCCTCACGTTTGATTAATATACCCAATAAGACTCTATTGAATAAAATAAATTCTTCCTTTTGCAAGCAGGTATCAATTGAAGGTAGCTTTTTGGTCAGGGGTAAAAGCCACGTCCACATCCCCATTTCAGTGCTGTGACCCATCTATTTTCACCTGTACATGCTCTGTGGATGCTTCATTAGTCTCTGTGAGTTTATGTCTGCCAGTAATGTTATATCTGTGAGACAGCATTCCTTTGAGGGGCAGTCATACACAGCTTCTGGCTTTTACAATTTTCCATCTCATTTTCTGTATAGATAAATAACTCTCTGATCCCTGAGTGGAAGATTTTGATGAAGGCATCCCAATTTGGACTGAGTTTTCCAAAACCTTTCATTCACTGAATGTTGTCCAGTTGTAGGTCTCTGTATTTGTTCTCATCTGTGGAAAGAGAAAGCTTCTCTGATGGTAGCTGAGAAAGACACTAAGATATGGACATAGAAAAATATCCTTGAGAGACATGCTATTGTTATAATTGTTTTTTCTTTTTTCTTTTTCTTTTTTTTTTCAAAATAGCAGTATCTGAGATTTTCCAATGTTCATGGTTTATCCAGTCTAAAGTTCTTGGTTACCAGAGTAGTTTCAACAATGGACTTCATTTCATAGAGTAGGCCATAAATTCAATCTCAGAGTGGTTAGTTATCTCCACAGAGTTTGTGCCACTTTTACAATAGAATATCTTGTAGATAGGTCACCATTGTAGAATGGGATTCGAGCTGAGTTGATGGTTACCCTTCTCCTCTGATAGCATGTAAGATATGTTCCAGTAACACGAACAATAGTCAGTAGGGATTAAAGCCCAACTCTGTGTTCAGTGAAATCTGGAAATATGTAAATGTTGTCTTCAGCAGTAGGGCTTTGCCATCCATTCATGGAGAGCAGCCAATAGCACTGCCAATAGCCAAGGCATTTTGGGTGTATGTGTGTGTGTGTGTAACTCCTTTGGCCAACAACTCAAATATATGCAACCCATTTCTGTCACTGGAGGTTTCACTTGCAAAAAATGTCTATCTGGGGAGTTGTCTCCCCTAATATTTGATGAATCTGTTTCTGTTTCACATATGTATATATTAGGAAGCTTCTACAGTAGAAGGTTTCCATAGAATCCCCTCAATTGCCCTCAGCATTAGTTGTACCAACCCATATCTTCTTGTTTTTCCCATTCATCCATGCCTATCCCTATACCCATCCTCATCTCCATCCCTATCTCTATTTGATCTTCCATCTGCATCTCTCCATCTCTCTCTTGCTATATATCCCCATTTCCTTGGGATCTTCTTCTTGCCCCTGTTCAGCTCTTTACTTGATAGCCAACCTCCGTGGCTATTCTTTTTCTAATGTGCCCATTAAACGTTTAAAAGCTAAAACAGTATTTTTATTTTCAGGTATGGACTACTTTAGTCAAGATGAGTCCTTTTTCTCCCTCCATTTCATAATTTTATTTTTAATAGCTGCATGATACTCCATTGTGTAAACTATGTACTGACAATTGCTAGCTGCTAGGATAGGGAGAGCTAGTTTCTCTTAAGAATGATCCCTCTGGTAAGTCAGCCACTATGCAGTGAATAGTTGACCTCTGACTACAGATCTAAGAACATTTGGGCAACAAAAAGTACTCTTCATAGATAACAAAACAATAAGATATGCACAGAAAATAAAATAATATCACAAGTTTAGTGGATGGGGAAGAGGGCGAGTCTGGGAAAGGTTGAATGAATGGGGTGTCTATAATCAAAACACATTGAACAAAATTATATTTACTGTTATTACACCCAGTCAAGATATAATAAGATCTCTTTGATGTCACTGTACCAAGTCCTGAATATCCGAATGCTCAACCGTGAAGGTTCTATTAAAAGATACATTTTATTTTCTGTCTAAAATAACTGTAAAATTATGGTTTTAAACAAATGTCTGAGCAGAGAGTTGAAATGATAAAGTTATTTGCCACAGGCTTGAAGTGGAGAAATTAGTAGCTTTGTTTCAATTCTGTCAGACAAATGTATATTTTGCTTCAATTTCCAATTAAGGTTTATACAGGCTTCAGTATAATATCAGGTCAAATATCATCATGTAACAACAATGTCAATAACGGTAATAATGTTGCAATTGAATATTTGACATCTGGAACTAAGTAGTCACATCATTGCTACTGAGGATAGAAATCAGAAAGATATTAAGACATAAGTTTCACCTAGCATCTTTCATTAATCAGAATAAAACTCTTCATTGGAATTTGTAACACTTCTAGTAGTTCATATTATTACTTTTACAGAAGACAAACAGCCATGTAATTAGAGTGTATTTGCAGTATTTCACGCTTATTTGTAGGGTGAAGATTAGATACCAACTGGATGTTATCATTTAATGGCAAATATAATTACCATGAAGCTGGATCTCAGCATCTAATGAGTTATATTTCAATGGTGCTACAACGATGCAATGTTTTCATTGGCTTATATCTGCATTATTATTTAACAATTATATGCATATAACATGTATTAAGATCATCTCAAGCCACTGTGAAAATGAATCAGTTACACATAGCAGAAAATAAATATTTTATAATATGGTACTTTTTATTTTTATATTAATTTTTTCAATGCATACTATCACAACCATATATCTAGTTTGTTGGAAATAAGCACAAATATGCCTTAGAAGATTTGAAGGTTTCTTTAATCATAATATTATCTGTCATATGCACAACTTATTTTCAAAATGCTTTCACAGGGATTGAACATCATACAATCTTATGAGCTTAGCAAGAAGATTAATTAGGAGTCCATTTTAACAGAAGCAAATTTGAGACATAGAGGAGTTGTGTTCAGAACCTCTAGAGAAAATCTATTATCTTATAATTCATAAATACTATCTTTCACTCAAGCTATCTGTTATGGGAGTTAAATGGCAGTATGATCAAATTATTTGATGATCATTTCTTTAGCAATCATTAATCACACTGAATTGCCAAAAGACATGCATTCTGGCTTAATCAGGACAAAGCTGGCCTTACTGAGAAGGTTGAAAATAAAGGCCAAATTCATGTAGTGGTCCCTGAATCAGAAGGAAGTGAAATGAACCGGCAATGTGTGGGAATCATCACGAAGACATTTCTGAAGTCAACGAGAAAGAGCATATGCTGTGTTGGATGAGTCTTTCCAGGTTAAACTGTGCTGAACTGTGTTTAACATCCAGCTCTCCGGGGGGTATCAAAGACCATATTTGTAGCGTTTGCTGATTTCCATGGTGTAAATTATCCTACTGGGGTTGATTTAAGTTAACAAGTTGTGTCCCCTATTATGCAATTTGGAAAAAGGTGGCAGAGGTAGCATTTTCACCATGCACACAAAATAGATGTAAAAAAACACAACTATTAGAAGATGTTGTATATTGACTATATTTCAATTATATTAGTTGATTATAATCATAATTTTATTTTTAATAATGGTTTTGTTTATCCACTGAGTTGTTAAATAACTGTGAATTTAAAAATTGCCTTTTCTATGTGATACTAATTAATATTATATACAATTTTTCTAGATGACTACTCCATAGAATGTAGAGAAATCCACATGCTTGGACCCTACTTTAATTTGCTGGGCCTGTTATAACAGAACACCTCAGTGTAGGTAACTTGGACAATGGAATGTTGTTATCTTACTTCTTAGGAAATGTGTTATTTGGGTAGGTTATTTTAAGAGCTGTGAGTACAAATATGTCCACGTACTCTCCAAGTTTGTAGAGGCTAGCTGGCCAATCTTTGGTGTCTACTGGTTTTTCTGTTTGCATGTGCATGGAAATGCTGGTATCAGTTTATCCTAATGACTATATTTTAACTTACTGTGGTGTCTATAATGATTTTTCAGATAGGCTTCAGTGTACAGTGTTTGCTAGGGTCATATCTTGACTTAAGAGATGCTCTGACATTAAGAGTTTCTCCTCACCTCTTAGCATTTTCATTTTCTCTTCATGAAAGAAACTGACAATAAACACTGATTTTCAAGACCCAGTGACTCTTCCACACAATCTCCACATTCCTGTTTGTAAATCAACAAAATATAATAAGTAATCTTCAGGGTTGTTTTGTGGCCCCAAATAAATTACATGTTAAGATTATAGCATCATGTCTGCTGCAAACCAATTCCTCAATAAGGGATAACTGCCTTGGTGCTGCTTTCCTGGTACAAGGTATGCTTGCAGTTCTATGGTATGGTGTGTCTATCACTCTTCAACTCTTCATTGGATACTAAACTCTTATGAGCCTAGAGCTGTCCTATGACTCATTTTTATCACTGTAACATGAGTGTTGAGTATAGAAAAATACATATATCTAATGCTAATATTTTATTATTATTCAATAAAACACTGCTATGTTATGCATTAGTCATTTAAAATTATATATATATATGTATATATATACATATATATATTTTCAACTTTATGTTCTCTTCTTCTTTAATTATTATTGTAATATATCCTTTCCCATTCCCTCTCAGTTTTATGCTTTCTTTTTAACACTTACTGTTTACACACACATGCACACATACACATTGCTGACTCCACTAAGTATTATTCACAAGTATTTAAGGAGACACTGGGTGGAGCCTGTGAAATTTTCCTATTCACATTGAGTATTGTTATTGTTTAGGTTGACCTTACTGTTAAGGTGTGATAGGTGTAACTCTTTGTCATGTATAAAAGTTAGAACAAACACTGTAGTACTCAGGCCCTTGTACAAATTCTGCTCACTCTTCCATGATATTCCCTGACCCTAGGTATATGGGTAGTATTGTAGATGTCTCAGTCGGGGGTAGTTACTCCATAGTCACCTGCTCTTTTCTCTTTATTATTAAAGACATTAGTGGTCTGCATTTTTCATTCCATCTTTTAGTAGTTTTGATGCTGTCTTTGTGTGCAATTTCTGGAATTTTAAAACTTACCCTTAGCAGGGGACATACATAAAATATGTCTACTTTCTCTTCCTACAAATGCTAGTTTAAAATTTAGACTTTTACAGTACTGCAGATATATTTTCTGAGATTCAAAATACCAACAATATTTATAAACGAATTTATACTTTTTGAAATACTACTATTCTAGCATTGACTTTCATGTGCAATACCCTGACAAAGAATTGATCCTGATGTGTGTTTCGGGTTCTTAAATTTTACTTAAGATGAAAAAATGCAACTACTAATTTTATCAGCAACAAATTTTTTTTAAATGTATGTATTTTAAGTTTCTATAGTCAAATACAATATATTTAACTAGGTAAATACTTAGATTAAATTATATAGTATTTTATGAGTCAAGTTGTTAAGGTCAAATGAAATTGTTGCACAGCTCTGGAAGTACCTTCAAGGGTACCTAGGTTCTATTCTGAACATAAAGGGGAAAGAGGAGAGCTTGCTGAGCTCGTGGATTTATTTCTTGTTGCTTGCTGATTGTAGAGACAATATGAAAAACCCCTCAACCCCGCCATAGTGCTGCTGCTGTTCTTTAATCTGTTTCCTCTTAAACTTTGGAGCCTGAATAAAACCTTTTTTTTCCCCTTAAGTTGTTTTTGTCAGAACAAGATGCAAAGTAACTAAACAGACACCATTAAAGTGCATACCAATATCAAATCTTTTGTGGAAGTACATTGTATGAAAATAAGTGTTTGTATGACTAGTTTCTTGCCTTTCATCCATATGTTTCAACTATTCATCCTTCTAGATATAGAAAAATGAGAGGGGCTAGTTATTAGATTTCAAGCCTCAGGACAGTTTTTCAGTGTTTTCTCATCCCTAAAATGGTATGAGGGTTGTTTATGAGGATGGATTAAGATAATATAAATCCAACTCCCAATAACCTCTAACGTATACTGGTGTCTTTAAAGCAATAGAGCTTTCTCTTTAACAGAATTAAGTGTTTATGTAAATTTAAGATAATTCTGTCTACATATCATTATAATCCTTATGTGTGTGTGTGTGTGTGTGTGTGTGTGTGTGTGTTTTAATAAAACACATATTGAGGAAATACCAATGAAAATTACTTTTAAAAACTTGGAGATAGAAGTTTACCCTGCCTAGGAAACTTGCAAGCTTGAACCTCACCATATAAAAACAAATTTGTTCCCTAGGATGAAGTGTAAGCAATCATGCATTTCTACAGGTCTGCCCTCAGGGTCCTAGCAACAGCAGGATATGTATAGCAAAGCTGCTACACATTTCCACTGAAACCAAGCGTTTTATCCCGTTGTAAAAAGCCAGCGCCTCCTCTGTGCATGCTCCTTTCTTTCTACCATTGCTCACAGGCAGCCTCTGCATACTCTAGTTCCCCAATAAACCTCTTATGTGAGATCTATAGCATAGTTTAACTTTGTGGCATCTGCTGCTTAAATCATAACAGGGTGAAGTTCTCAAGACCTAAACCCTAGACAAAAATGTACAGGCAACTTTGTAGTGCTCAGAATGGGAGAAGTAGTCATCAACTGTGAAGTACATACCAGCTGGTTATTGTACATCAAATGGTCAACTTTAAAAATATATACATACAAACAATATTACATAGACAGATCAAACTGTATTTATGTAATTTACATAATATAGTTACATGTTAGTAGCAATAACTAAAGAAAGGTCATAAATTTGGAATGGAGCAAATGGGGAGGTCCATTGTGATTAGTGGAAAAAAGAAGGGACAATCATATAATTATATTGTATTCACCAAAAATACAGGAAATAATTATTTTTGAAAAGTTGTAGCTAATAAATAAATGTCATAAATATGAGTGATATTGAAAACAATTGCTTTGAATGTCTGTGCAGAACAACTGAACACAAAGTCCACTTGTTAGATAAATACTGAGAAGAAAGCATGACAAACTGTGGTATCAATAGCAGTAACATTATTTCAACCCTCTTCTAAAACAATGGTAAAAATTCTGTACATCTGTGTACTACTTTACAGTTAAAAAAAGAGCTCTCACGTACATTATCTCTTTTAAAAGAGACTAGAAGGCGCCTCCTGCCTTGATTGATGTTTATGAATGTTCTTCTTCCCCCCAGGGCTGCAGTCATCAATAGTCAATGAGAAGCAAGGCAACCTTTTTGGAACTGCAATGCTGCCAGGTAACTGCGTTAGCTCACTGCTGTTGAATAGAGCATGTATTAACTGTGCCACAGGACATCATCCATAGTAACTGATGAATATTTGAATTTCTGTTCCTTGTGGAGCAGCATTTGAGACCCATTCCTCTCTGCTTAGCTACTCTCCTCCCTCAAGAACTAAATCCTCAATCAGGTTCTGTAGGATGGCTCTAAACATTTCAGAAAAAAATCCACATTAAATAGACTTTATGTCCTAAAGAAAAAAGTGTATAAGAAACATAAACCAGTAAACTGCTGTGTGGAGCGGGGATTATACTGCTCTGACTGCAAAATTGGCCCTATTTGTTGATGTCAGGAAGGACATATTTTGTCTCTGTATAAAGAGAAAATTTTATAGTATGAGTTGATATACTAATAAGATCTCAGTTTTAGGAAATATTTTTATTCATACATTTGTATATATGTAAATATCTGTATGGTTTATATATTGTGTGTGTTATATAGTGTGCATGTGTGCAGGTAAACTCACCTATGTATTTACATGTGGAGGCCAGAAATGACATTATATGTTGTAAAATCTCACTGTAGACCTTATCTTTTAAGACAAAAGTCCCTTGCTGATTTTCGAGCTCACAAACATGTCTAGACTGGCTATCAAGCTGTTTCTGTCCACATTCCCTGACACTATGGTTGCTGATGTGTTGCTGTGCTTGACTTTCATATGGCTTCTGAGTGTCTGAATTCAGATCTTCATTCCTGCATATCAAATAATTTACTCACTGAGCCATCCATTGGCTCAGCCCAGTCTGAAAAAAATATTTAACAGTCAGGGATGAGACACAAATCTTTTTAGTGGGCTTCTGATGCTGTTTAGGGATCTAGGATAGATGATTACTGAAGTCTCTTTGGACACCAGATTCTGTTTGAGAGCCTTTATTTGGTTTTCTTAAATTACTTCTATATTTTTGAAATTTTTATTCTTTAATTGAAATACTATATAATTTTCTCCTTCCTTTCTTTCCTACACTTCTTATGTTTCTCCCCAATCTACTGCTTCTAAAATACATGACATTTAAAAATTATTATTGCTACACACATAGAGATAAAATATATAATAGAATTTGATGAATCATATATATATATATATATATATATATATATATATATATATGCCTACGTACATACATACATACATACAAACATACATACATACATACATACATACAATGATGGCTACTACTATTGGATAATCAAAGGTTTCTTCCTTGGGGAAGACTAACTCTCCCTGTCTTAGCTGTCATTAATTGCTTAATCTGGGGTGGGGGGAGAACCCATGGTATTTCCCCATATACAATGAATTGGTATCAAAATTGCATGAAATTACATGGATAAATGTAGCTCTCCCCCCTCATCAAAGACACCTTTTCTTTTCAGTAGAGAGCATTATAGTAAGTGGTAATAATGAAGACAGTAACTGACTGTGATGGGCCCAGCTCATGTTGATTCACCTACAAACAACCCTACACCTAAATCTTAAGAACGAGAAAGCATACCAAGAGATGTGTCTTCTAGATAAGATATGGAAGCTAAACCCATGAAATCTTGTTGCTTAAACTTACATATTTTTTACTCTATCAAACAGTCTTAGTGGTCTGGTCTTTGAAAACAGAGACAAAACAAACAAACAAAGTACTACCTTATGCTCTTCAGGAGGATTTGTAGGAGCAGCAGGAGAATTAATTTAAGAGACTGAACATCTCTAAGGCAGAAGGCTTTAGCTATCCTTCATATTATGGTTACCTATAATTTATTCAATCTTATTTATCATTTGTAATTTCTGGAAATAATTATGCCTACAACATTTTTCCACCTTAACTCTTCAAACTGTAGCCTAAAGTTAACATTCAATAGGCAAGTTCCAATTAGTGGCTGTAACACTTCTTGAATACACTGGCTAGAATCTACATGGCAGGTAGTGTCTGTCACTCACATCACTCATTTCTAGGAGACAGCTTCAGAACCTCTCATGTCTCTTTCAGTTGCAAATGTTAGTGACCATATACTAATATTCCAATATCTTAGGTGAGTTGCGGAGGATTAGGAAGTGTCTCTAGTTGCAGGAAGAAGTGGAAAACGACATGGATGCTCTGAAAGATGTTAAGGTATAGGATATTGGTAAAACATTCTGAGGGCAAATAGAAGAAATTCTGTCTCATGGAAAGCAGAATGAAGCAAGTTGAGTTAAAACACGATGCTAGAGACGTAAGCAAAGAGGAACTATCTAAACCTATATTTGGTAGTAGCCAGAGTCCTTTGGGATGAGGAGAATCTCTTAAGAAAGTATTTGCACCAGATTGGCTTGTGGGCAACCATTCCCGTGGAACACTTTCTTGATTATGATTTATGGAGGTAGGCCCAGCTCATGGGGGGAGTACTATCTCTGGAATGCAAGTTAAAGAGGCCATGTAGAACAAGCTAATAAGCAGTATTTCTCCATGGGCCTCTGCATCAGTTCCTACCTAAGGGTTCTATGTTCTCACTTCCCTGAATGATAGACTGCAAGCTGTAAGATAAAATAAAAGTGTGCTTATTTTATTTTTTTATTTTAATTATTTTATTTTCAAGGTGCTTTTGTTTACATGTTTTATAACAGAGTAATAGAAACTCTCACTAAGACAAGACCTTACATATTACATCCTTGAAGCACAGTTACAAATTGGCTACACGGAGAAGGTCATTAATTCTAGAGTCCTGAGCAATATGTATTACCTCCATCAAGCTGAATGGATAAAATCGCGTTTATTTCTCAGTATCTTCTTTTTTTTCTCAGCACCATTATTTTCTCATGCTTTGATATTATAGGGGGCATTTATTTGTATATTTTTGTAGTGTGTGTATGATCTATTAGATTATAAACTATAAAAGAGCTGATCTGCTACGATCAGTTTAAAAGATCTCTCCAACATTTAGTTCAAGATTTGAAAGTATATGTGGGAGCTTAACACATTTTGTTAAAGCACTGAGTGGGCAACAGCATTCATAATCTGCTATCTTCATACAAGCTGAGGAAGTTGCTTTAAGAAAGTCCACTGAAGGAGCTGGAAGACAGAAATCTCTAGCCCATTTCTCGCTTCTCTAATTCTTAAGCAAGGGGTTCTTTAGTACAGGAGAGAGGTGACCTCCTTTCCTTCTGATATCTGAAGGCTGAGGACCTATGTTTGTGTGACATCAAGTGCCAAATCAAGGTTGGGCCTGCTGCATGCCAAAGCAGAAAGATGTGAAAGTTTTGCATAAATTTTTGAACACACAATCTCAAGTCCTCTTAGCCAGAAATGAAGAGATTTGAGTGTTGGAAGTAATAAATGAAGGAAATATCTTCTTAATTTTTACTTAAATGCAAACCTATTTGTCACAGAGTGTCATGTGTAAGCTGCTTTGGTGACACAAATGCATTGTGTAATTCAATTAGGCATGCGTTTGGAAAGTATAAAAGCTCCAGTTTGACACTGTATGAGTTCCACAGTCACCAAGGTGAATGGAGCTATGCTTGCACTTGGTTCTGGTCTATCGACATGAAACATCCTCTGCTCCACCACAGACAATTGCTTCTCACTTTCAGACTCTAAGACAAACTGAGAAGTTTTCCTTTTATGTCCAACTTTGTAAGTTATGCTTAATTTACTTAAGTAGAGGTAAGGACTGCACAGATACTCAACACACAGCTATTCCCTCTGCATTGTTCACCTCACTTTTGGTAGAATATAATCCTTAAATGCATTTTTACCTCAAAAACTGTCAATTTGACTAATAAGTGAAGATAACTTCTCTTTCCTTCAGTGAAAATCATCTACTTTCAATAAAAATATTTACTATTGAAATATTAAGTATGAGACAAGGTGAAAGATAAATCACTTAATAGAAGAAAATTGATATTAATTCAACTGAGAAAATTATGGGAGTCCCCTGTTAGTATATTCTCAATGTTTTAGGCTTAGTATTTGAGCATTAGCAATGCCCTATTTCCCCCCCCCCCAAATCAAATACACCTCATTGTTTTGGGTGTTTGAAATAAAATATGTAACTCTAATTCTAAAATGTGTAAATGTTCATTTTGAGTAAAGCATTTAGATGATAATTTTATATCTGAAAATGTTGATAGTCCCTTCATATTGTTTTAAGAGATATTACATAGATGCTTTTCATAAGATACACTTCTTCAGAGTTGATTCTTAAAAGAACTGGGTTTGGACTGATGCTGTCTGGAGCTAAACCAGCAAAAACAATTGCATTTGAAAATTCATATTTCCAAGGTTATTAAAAACAATATTAATATATGCTTGCATAGGTCAACGGAGAGAGCATCTTGACAGCATGCAGAAATCCAGGTGGAAGGTTCCAGCTACATAAACCCTACCAGGACATGTGATTACTTTGAGAATTAAAGAAAGGGGAAGCAATTACTTTATCAGGAAGCCATGAGTATTTACACAAATTATACAGCACTGGAGCTTATTTCAGAAGACAGTCTGATCAGACTGTGATCAGAATGTGATCAGACACATCTCATAGGAAATTAGTCAGCTGTTTCACAATTACTTTCCATTACAAATGTAAAGTACTCTCTATAAATTTTATTTTATATTTGTCTTCTGAAAGGCTGTTAAAAAATCTATCTCTAGATGTAGAGAAGGAAAGGATGGCATGAAAAACGTGAGCCTTTTGGAGGAATAAATTGAGGGGGGGAGTTGAAATTTTCATTATGGGAGTTTAAAAGTGTGGCTGGAAGATCTTTCCTCTCACACATTCTGAACTCAATTGGGCAGTTCTGTGGTGGGAAGATTCTTCCTTCCTTGGCATGTTATAACCCTTGGACAAAAGCAAAAGCCCCTATCAGTGGGAGCAGGCGAGACTGTTAGGGGCACTTGGAGAGGGGAGATCAATTAACTCTCTCCAACTGTAAGGAACTAGTCTCTCTTGATCTAGTAGTAGATTTTAGCTAGTGGCCAAGCTTCTTTTCAGTGAGTGCAATGGAGAGCCGTGCTGTAGTGCCCAAAAGGAGAGCTGCCCTGGTCTGGCATTCATAGAGAGAGAACTTTTGTAATGATGCTACGGATAAAGGACTGCGAACCTTTGCAGCAGAGGGAAGTACAAACAGGGTGCCTTGAAGGAAGCTGATCTCTTGGAGCCACTTCACCTCTGAGCAGCTTCGGAGCTTTCAAGCCCCTTGAAGTTTTTAAAAGGCACTGATTTCAGCATGAGATGTTTGCTTCGCTGTGCTCAGCTGGAATAAAACGACGGGGAGGAAAAGTAGCTTCTTTCTTGCATTCAGAAAGCAGGGACCAAATGAATGGATTCTACTCCAACTGATTGCGTTTGTAGTTTTTGAAAAGAAAAAAAAAAAGCTAAGAAGTTTAAATCCTATTCACTACGTTCACAAAAACAAAACCCAGTCACAGAAGGACTCTGAGAAGTGCATACATCCTTACAAGAGATGGACAATTTAAAACAAGCTTCATTAAATAAGTCCCTTTCACACTGGCTGCTTAGTAAAATTCGGTAGCTCATATGTCTTTCCGTAATTTTAAAGGCTTTCTCTTTTTCCTTCTCTTTCTTTCTTTCTTTCTTTCTTTCTTTCTTTCTTTCTTTCTTTCTTTCTTTCTTCTTTTTTTCATCCTTTCATTTTTACTGTAGACTAGTTTACATAAACTTTTCTGTATAATTAGGGAAGTTTATAAAGTTATATTTTTTTCATTGAGCTAAATGCAAAAATACATTTCTATTTTCTTTTTTTAAAAATACAAAAGACTGCCATGCTTCCTGTCCATCTGCCAATTATCATCATACTGCTTAATACAGATCCCATAGAAGGGTTGAAAAGTAAAATCCGGTTATTTTTTATTTGCTTGCTCACTCTGCACATCTGACATTTCCATTTGCTCAAATGCACAGGACACTGACAGAACTCTTGCTTGCCTCTCTTCCATTTCTCCTCTGCCCATGTAGAAACCTCTGCTTTTACCGTCCACTTAATTTATGCAATGATTTAAAGCTTATTCAGCTACTTGAACATCCTTTACATCAGTCTGCTTTAGAATTCTTGGGCTTGGTCTGAAGGCCTCTTAGAGGTCAGGAAATTGGTCATTACTTCACTTTGTACAGGATCTGAGAGAGCATCATATCAGTTCTTTGTTTCACAAAAGCTTTTAGAAAATGACGACAGTGGTAAGCAGATGCCATTCCAGCAGCATATGAAGACCCTTGTAGAGAGTGGGTCAAATGTGTAAGACATTGTCTGTTGAAATTTGCATTTAAGGTGATGGATTGGCTACTTCAGGATGCCAAATTACCTGTTTGATGCTTAGGAGGAGAGTTACATTTAATTAAGTGGTTTGAAACTGGCCTTAGGCTGCATCATTAATGTCCAGAGAAGTACCACTTTTGTCTTAGTTTTTAATCTACTAAAATAAACAGTACAATGATTAGGACTTAATTTTTTGTTAATGAATTAGAAGTTAATTCAAGATAATATTTAAATATATTGTATAGTTAGTACTTTATTGTATATGAGCATTCAGCAATGGAGGGCTAACATTGTAATATCTAGAAGACACATATATCTCCTTAGAAACTGGAAGCTGTTGGGAATATCCCATGATAAAATTGCCCAGTGAACTGAGAGGGGAGGCCATAACTGACAGTTCATGAGCTCTAAGCTACTACTTAAACCATTGAATAATAGCTATGATACTTAGTTGTTTTTGTTTCCCATCTTTCTCATTCTGGGAATCTCAGTATGTTAATAGGAACAAGCACTAAGACATCATGAAGACAAGAATGAAACTCTTCATTAGCTGTGGGCCATGTACTGTGAAAACTCAGTGTTTCTCAAGGGATGTTACAGAAAAGGTCATTTGAAGACATGACAGATAATGGTTAAAATCAGAATTGATACCATTGGTTATATTACTGAAAGCTGAACAATAGAAGATAGAAGTTGCATAGAGCTGGAATGAGAGCTAAATTGACTTTTGTCTTCAAAATCTGTAGAAGTCATTAGTCAGTATAAACTGCCACATTTTCATACCCTTCTCCAATATTTTGTCTTCTTCATCCTCATCCTCCTCCTATTATTATTATTATTATTATTATTATTATTATTATTACTAAGTGATTTGAGTTTACTAGTGAATCAAACCCTATGTTTGAAAGGAACTTTGAACATCTTCATCTCTAAATCTGTCTGACCTTACTACTGTCTACAACTTTTATTTGTCCCTTCACGTGAAATGAATTATTTTTCCTTTAATGACAATAGTTTCAAGGTCTGAATGAGGCAGAATGCTTGGCATCTGGGCTATCATACAGGCCCAGTTCCAGTGCTTTGAGTTGCTCTAGCCAATGTGTACTTCATCTATGAGCTGCTGGAGCACTTGGAGTTCTGCAGAACCACATGTCACTGTGGGATAGGGTCAGTCTTGGGTCTGACAGCAAGTCCCAACATGAAACTATTGTTGCTGCACTGTGCACTGCTTGCTCAGATGGGCAATGGAAAAAATCATGTGTTCATCTCATTAGATGTTGAAAACCCTTTGACAAAATCCAACACTCCTTCATTATAAAAGTCTTGGAGAGATCAGAGATAAAAAAAAATCACATGCCAAAGACAATAAAGCAAGTAAACACTAAACTTCATAATTGAGAAAAGGAGGCTAGGATAGTTAAAAGAATCCTGTAAAGTAAAAGAAATTCTATCTGAAGGTATTATCATCCCTGATTTCAAGCTGTACTACAGAGCAATAGTAATAAAAGCCATATGGTACTGGTATGAATGCAGTCAGGTTGATCAGTGAAATAGAATTGAAGATGAAGAAATAAACACCCACACCTATGGGCACTTACTTTTGACAAAGAAACAAAAACCATACAAAGGATAAAAGAAAGCATCTTTAAAAATGGTACTGGTCTAACTGGATGTCTGCATGTAGACAAATGCAAATTTTTATCTATTTATCTATTTATCACCCTGCACAAAACACAAGTTCAAGTGAATCAAAGACCTCAATATAAAACCAGATACACTAAACCTAATAGAGAAAAAAGTGGGGGAAGAGTCTCGAATGCATTGGTGCAGGAGACAACATCTTGAATAGAACACTAACAGCTCAAACACTAAGGTAAACAATTAATAAACAGGACCTTATGAAACTGAAAACCTTCCATAAGGCAAAGGACACTATCAATAGGACAAAATGGCTTACAGAATGGGACATAATCTTCACTAACCCTACATCAGAAAGAAGATCCTAAATTTGTAAAGAATACAACAAACTAGACATGGACAAACGAAAGAACCCAATTGAAAACTGTGGTACAGAGCTAGAGAGAATTCTCAAGAGAGGGCTCTCCAATGATTGAGAGGCACTTAAATTAATGCTAAGCAAACTAAGTCATCAGGGAAATGCAGTTAAAATGACTCTGAAATTCCATCTTACATTAGTCAGAATGACTAAGATCAAAAACACAATGGTCAGCATATGCTGGCCAGGATGTAGAGCAAGGGGAACACTACTCCATTGCTGAAGGGAGTGCAAACTTGCACAACCACTTTGGAAATCAATATGGTGGTTTCTCAAAAATTTTGGGAATATTTCTACCTGAAGACACAGCTATATCACTTCTAAACATGTCCGTAAAAGGTGATCTGTCAGATCACAAGGACACTTCTGCACGTTTGTTCATAGCAGCTTTATTTGTAGTTACCAGAAACTGGAAACAACCTTCAGCTGAAGAATGGATAAAGAAAGTGTGGTACATCCACACACTGGAAGTAATATTCAGCTACTAAAAAACAAGCACATCATGAAATTTTTAGTCAAATAGATGACAGAGAATATCATCCTGAGTGAGGTCATGCAGACCCAGCAATACACGTATGACATGTAATCACTTATAAGCAAATATTGGCCATAAAGCACAGGATAACATGCTAGAATCCACAAAGCTAAGTAACAAGAACGGCCCAAGGGAAGATGCTTGAATCTCATATAGAGGGGAAATAAAATAGATAATTGAAGTAGGTGGAGAGGTTGAATTGGGTAGAAGATGAGGTTGGGTGGAAAGTGCAGCTGAGGATTGTTTATGGGGAAAGAATGTTTGAGGGTGTTGGAAGGCTGAAAGAGGGAAGACAAATCAGTGGAGGGACATCTATGCGACTTGCCATAGACCTGGGACTGGGTTGGCTCTTGGGATATGGTGGTTGCCCTAACTAATACTCCTAGCAATACAGAATATGGAGCCTGAAGTGGCCATTTTTTTGTAGGTAGGCAGAATTTCCAGTGGAGGGAGAGGGACAACAACCCAACTACAAAACCTCCAACCGCAAATTTGCCTGTTGTACAAGTTGTGCATGAATAATGTTGGATCAGGGATTGAGGGAATGACCAACCAATGACTGGATCAACTTGAGACCCACCCCTGGGAAGAGAGTCAATGAAATTCTTATGTGCTTGAAGAAGGGTAGCTAGCATAATTGTCATTCAGAAACTGATGGAAATAGATGAAGAGACCCACAACCAAACAGTAGGCAGAGCTCAAAATGTTTTGTAGAAGCTTTTGTGCAATGATTGAGGGAGTTAGAGAGGTCAAAGACACCACAAAAAGACTTACAGAGCCGACTAAGCTGGTGTCGATGGGGCTCACAGAGACTGAACCACCAACCAAAGAACATGCACATATGTAGCAGATGTCCAGCTTGGTCTTTGTGTTGGTCTCCTAACAACTTGAATTGGGACTGTCTCTGATTCTGTTGCATGTCTTTGGACCCCTTTCCTTGAGCTGGGCTACCTTGCCTGATCTCAGTGGAAGATGATAAGCTTAGTCCTGCTGTAACTTGGAGAGGGTGATATCCAGGAATGGGGTATCAGGAGTGGCAAAAGGGGAGTGGCAGGGGTGAGACTGGGAGAAGAGGAGGGGGGGACACTGTGTTTGAGATGTAAATAAATACATAAATTAATGACAACACCACACCAGAAAATCAAGACAGGAAACACAAAACACATACATAGATGCACATGTACACACACACACACACACACACACACACACACACACAGAGACAGAGTGAGAGAGAGAAAGAGAGAGAAAGAGAGAGAGAGAGA
>JANHMN010000004.1:112900934-112921971 GCA_030674055.1 Rhabdomys pumilio | reverse complement strand
CTCCTTCTCTTTCCTTCTCCTTCTCCTCATTCTCCCTCTCCCTCTCCCTCTCCCTCTTCCTCTCATCTTCTTCCTCCTCTTCCTTCTCCTCCTTCTCTTCTTTCTTCCTCTCCCTGTTCTTTTGACAAAGGCCATAGGCCAAGTTTATTTGTGTGATTTTAAGAACAAATAATGTCCCCTACTGGCCCATATGTTTTTTTTAAATTGTTTGATTTATTTACATTCCAGTTGTTGGCCTCCTTAAGTGCCCTCTCCCACAGTTTCTCATCCCATTCCTCCTCCTTCTTGTTTCTGAGAGGATGCTCCCCCCAAACCAGGCCTCCCTGTTTCCTGGGGCTTCTCTGAAGTATTAAGCGCATCTTCTCCCATTGATGCCAGAGCAAGCTGACCTCTCTTACATATGGCCAGGGGCCTAGGACCAGCCCTGTATGATCCTGGTTGTGGTTCAGTCTCTGGGAGCTCCCTAGGGTCTGGTTTAGTTGAGATGTTGGTCTTCCTGTGGGGTCCCTCTCCTTTTCAGCTTATTCAATCTTTCCCCTAATTCAACTATAGGGGCCCCTGACTTCAGTTCAATGGTTGCGTGTAAATATCTGCTTCTGTCTCAGTCAGTTGCTGGTAGGACCTCTCAGCAGACAACTATGTCAGTCTCCAGTCTGTAAGCACATCATAGCATAATAGTATCAGGGCTTGGTGTGCCTCCAGCAGATGGATCTCAAGTTGAGCAGGTCATTGGACCTCCTTTCTTTCAGTCTCTTCTTCATTTTTGTCCCTGCAGTTCTTTTAGACAGGAACAATTCTGGGTCAAGAATTTTGACTGTGGGTTAGTAACCCTGTCTCTCTTGAGGTCTCGCCTATCTACTGAATATGGAGTCTTTGAGGTCCCTTTTCCCAACGTTAGGTATTTTGGCTAGGGTCACCCCCATTGAGTCCTGAGAGTGTTTCACATCCCAGTTTTCTGGTACTTTCTAAAGGGTCACCCCACCTCCCACTCCCCTAGGCTGTTTATTTCCATTCATTCTCTTGGCCCTCTGGGCTTCTCTCCTGTCTTCTCCTCCCCATGTCTTATCCTATTCCCCTTCCCCTCCTCCCCTCTCCCACACAGGTATCTCCCTACCTCTGCTTCCATGACTATTTCCTTCCTTCTTCTAAGTGAGATTAAAGCCTCCTCACTTGTGCATTTCTGCTTGTTACATTTCTTATGGTCTATAGGTTGTGTCCAGATATTCCTTACTTCTTGGAAAATATTCACTTATCTGTGAGTACATACCATGCATGTACTTTTAAGTCTGAGGTACCTCATTCACCATGATATTTTCTTCCATTTACTTGCAAATTCATGATGTTCTTGTTTTTAATAACCGAATAGTATTCCATTATGTGAATGAACAACATTTTCTGTATCTAGTCTTTTGTTCACAGACATCTGGGTTGTTTTCTGCTTTTAGCTATTACAAATAAAGCTGCTATGAACATGGTGGAGCATGTGTCCTTGTGGTATGGTAGGGCATCTTTTGGGTAAATGCCCAAGAGTGGTATAGCTGGATCTTAAGATAGAACTATTTCCAATTTTCTGAAGAACCTACTGATTGATTTCTAGAGCAGTTGTATTAGTTTGCAATCCCACCAGCAATGGAGGAGTGTTCCTCTTTTTCCAGCAAGAGCTGTCATTTGAGTTTTTGATCTTAGTCATTCTGACTGGTGTGGGGTGGAATTTCAGGGTTGTTTTGATTTGCATTTCTCTGATGACTAAGGACTTTGAACATTTCTTTAAGTGCTTCTCGGCCACTCAAAATTCTTCTGTTGTGAATTCTATGTTTAGCTCTGTACCCCATTTTTAAATTGGGTTATTTGGATTTTGGGAGATTAACTTCTTGAGTTCTTTATATATTTTTCAGAAATTTTCTTCTTAATCCAAAAGCATGAAGTGTTAGCAATGCCTCATGAAGTCAGGGAAGTGTGGGTTTTGTTGGTTGAGATAAAATGTATGAACAGAGCACTACTTGTCCAAAGGTGATTTCCTGATAGATTCAGGACCCATAATCTGGTTCACTTGTTTTTGATGGTGTTGTTTTTGAATTCTTTTATTTTGTTCTCCTCCTTCTCTCTCTCTCTCTCTCTCTCTCTCTCTCTCTCTCTCTCTCTCTCTCTCTCTGTGTGTGTGTGTGTGTGTGTATGTGTGAGAGAGAGAGAGAGAAAGAGAGAGAGATTTAATGTATAAATGAAGTTATTTGATCTACTACGATATATTAATTTAATTTGTTCAAGTTCAGTACTGTAGTATTTCTTTGCTCATAAATGACAAAGTTAAAGGAAAACTACATGCAGTGCAACCTTGTCCTTCTTCTGCTTGTTAATATAACAACTGTTTGTCAAGTGCCACATCTGGAATCATAGAGTGGCTACCTCTGTGTTGATGATCATCGGATCATCTTTTCACTTGCATGTTCACTATCTTAATACTTACAACCAGAAGGACCTGATAAGGAAAAGTGCTTATTTGGGCATTTTTCTCATTAAAAGGTTTAAGTAGTGGGGAGAACTGTAGGGTCTTGATATGACATTGTAGGTCCTTCATGGCAAAAACAGCTAGGTCTGTATCCTCAAGATTTGGAAACGAATGCAAAGTACACATTCAGAAATGAAAGTCATAGGCCTTTAGTCCTTAACAAATAAACAAACAAGAAAATGGGCATAGAGTGAGTTGAAAAGTATCAACATGTGCTTCTAATGGTAAAAACTAAGTTCTAATTAATATAAAGAGAAATCATATTATATGTAGTTCAGGAGAAACACCAAGAGATAATGACACCAATGAGAAAATACCCAAAGGTGAACACATACACACAAAAATATAGTGCATTCTTGTGAAAGAAACACTGGAGTTGGGATATAGTTTCCTTCTGTAAAGTGCTGGTTGAATTTGAACATCCTCACCAATACCAAGATAATAGGCATGAAAGTACATATCTATAATCTTGACACTTTTTTGTGTATATGTTTTGAGGGTAGAGACATATAATCAGAGGAGTTGCTGACCAGCATTCTATACAAAATTGTGAATTCCAGGTTAATGAGAAATACTGTTTCAAAATATGGGATAGAAATGGATGACTTGCGATATCAACTTCTGAATTTCACATGTGCACACATAGATGAATACATGCATGTGTGCATACACATTTGTATAACAAAGACAAAGCATAAAATATCTTGGAGACAATTTCTGATGTACTCTAAAAGCCCCATTTATTAATTCTTCATCTTAATACCTGTGTTATCTGTGATCTGACCAGAAAGCTGCGTTCTTAATATATTCAAGGGTGTTCCCCACTTTCTCTTCTATCAGGCTGAAGATATTTGGTTTTAAACTGAGGTCTTTGATTTACTGAAACTTGAATTTCATACAGGGAGATAAGTATGGATCTATTTGGATTCTTCTACATGCAGCCTTCCAGTTTGACCAGCACCATTAGTGGAAGATACTTTCCTTTCTCTGTTGTATATTTCTTGCTTCTTTATAAAAAAAAAATCAGGTGTCCTTTTGTGTGTGGATTTGTGTCTGGTTTTCAGTTCAATCCCATTGAACACTGTGTATATTTTTATGCCAATAACATACTGATTTTTATTACTATAGCTCCGTAGTACAACTTGAAATCAAGTATGGTGTTATCTCCCGTGGTTCTTTTATTGTTCAAGATTGTTTTTAGCTATACTGTGTATTTTGTAATTCTATATGAAACTGAGAATTGTCCTTTTGAGGTTTGTAAAGAATTGTGTAGGGATTTTGATGGGGATTGCATTGAATCTGTAAATTGCTTTTGGTAGGATGGCCATTTCTACTATGATAATCCTACTGATCCATGATTATGGGAGATCTCCCCTTCTTCTGATATCCTTTTGTTTCTTTCCTCAAAGACTCGAAGCCTTTGAATATAGGTCTTATATTGGTTAGAATTACTCCAAAATAGTTTATATTTTTATATTATTTGTGGATATTGTGAAGGGCATTATTTTTCTGATTTTTTTCTCAGTCTGGCTATTTTTTTTTTAAAAAAATAGGATAGCTACTGATATTTTTTTTTGTTGTTAATATTTTAGCAAGTCACTTTGTTGAAAATATTTATCATCTGTAGGTATTTTCCAGTGAAATTTTAGGGTCACTTATGTATGCTATAATGTCATCTGCAAATAAAGATATTTTTATTTCTTCCTTTTCAGTTTGTTTCTCTCTTTGTCTTGTTCAGTTTTCTTATTTATCTAGATAAAATATAAAGTATTATAATGAATAAGTATGGAAACAGTGGACAGCAATTTTTTTTTTTTTGTTTCTGGTTTTAGTAAAACTGCTTTGAATTTCTCTTTAATTAATTTGATATTGGCTACTGGTTTGCAGTAAGTTCCTTTTATTATGTTTAGGTGTGCCTCTTGTAACCCGAATCTCTCCAAGAATTTTATTGTGAAGTGGTATTGGGTGTTGCTGAAGAATTTTAGGCATCTAATGAGATGTTCCTATGATTATTTTATTTCAGGCTATTTGTATGATATATTACATCTATTCATTTTCATATGTTGATCTATCCCTGTGTCTCTGGAATGAAGCCTACTTGATCATGGGGGACAATCTTTTTGATGTGCTGTTGGATTCAGTTGTCAAGTATTTTATTGAGTATTTTTCATATATGTTCCTAAGGGAAATCGATTTGTAATTCTCATTTCTTAAGTATTCAAATGATTTGTGTATCAGGGTGACTATGGCTTTTTAAGTGAAATTGGCAATGTTTCTTTTATTTATATTTTATAGAATAATTTAATGATAATTAATTTATTAAATAATTAATTTAATGATTTAATTTAATTTAATTTAATTTGACTGTTCTATGGAATTTGGTAGAATTCAGTACTAAAATCTTCTGGCCCTGGGATTTTGTTGCTCAGGATATATTTAATGACTGCTTCTATATCACTAGGGGATCTAGGTCTACTTATATTGTTTATTTGAATTTATCTTTGTTAAGTGGTAACTATATAGAGAATGATCCATTGCATTTATCTTTTCTCATTTTGTGGAGTATAAGTTTTAAAAGTATGAGTCTTTGGATTTCATAAGTGACTGTTGTTATGTCACCTGCTTCTCTTATGATTTTGATAATTTGGATATTCTTTCTCGATGTTTAGTTAGTATGTATAAAGTTTTATCTATCTTGCTGAACCAAGTCTTTGCTTCATTCATTCTTTGTATTGTTTTCTTTGTTTACATTTTGTTGATTTAAGCTCTCAGTTTGATTATTATTTGCCATTTACTCCTTTCTGTATGCTTATTTCTTTTTATTTTATAACTTACAGGTGTGTTTTTAAGGTGCTAGTATAAGATCTCTGTGATTTTTAAATGTAGACACTTAGTGCTATGAACTTTTTGGTTTTGCTGTTGTGTGATTATTTATTTCCTGTCTTTTCATGGGTGTAGTTAGCCTGTCACTTTCTGTGCTAGACTTGTAGGTAACACTATATTTGTAGGTACATATTGTTTAAATTTAAATTTATCATAGAATATCGTATTTTCTCTATCTATGATGACTGTTTTTTGTTGTTGTTGTTGTTGTTGTTGTTGTTGTTATAGTAATCTAGGTTGGCTGTTATCTGTGATCTCATTTAGTCTGCAGTATATCTGTCTAAACCCTTCTGTGTTTTAGAGTATCAATTAAGAAATCAGGCGTAATTCTAACACATGTACCTTTATATGTTACTTGGTCTGTTTCTTTTGCAAGGTTTAATATTTGCATATTTGCATCTTTGTTCCAGATACATAGTGTTTTTTTTTTTTAAATCATGTTGCAACAGAGCATCTTTTTCAGGTCTAATCTATTTGGTGTGCTGTATGATTTCTGTACATTTTTAGGCATTTTTTTCTTTAAGCTAGGAAGATTTTCTTCTATGATTTCGTTGGAAATATTTTCTAGGTTTTTGAGCTGGGATTCTTATTTATTCATGTTATTCTTGGGTTTGATCTTTTCATAGTGTTCCAGCTTTCCTGGATGTTTGGTATTAGAAAAATTTTTAAGTTAACATTTGCTTTGACAGACTTATCAATTCCTTCCACTGTGTATTCAGTGCCTGAGATTCCACCTTCCATCTCTTTTATTCTATTAGTGAAGCTTGCCTCTGCAATTCCTGATCACATTCCTAAAATTTTTGTTTCCAGAATTTCTTTAGTTTGTGTTTTTTTTATTGCTGCTATTTCTATATTCAGATCTTGAGCAATTTCATTTATTTTCTTCAATTGTTTATTTGTTTTTCACTAGGATTTTAAAGGGTATTTTTTCTCCAACTATTTGTGTTTTCCTAGCATTCTTTGGGGGGATTTATTTATTTCCTCCAATTTTCTGTTCTTGTTTTCCTTAATTTCTCTAGAGGAATTATTTCTTTCCTTTTAAAGGATTTCTGTCATCATAATGTAGTAGTGTTAAGATCTTTTCCTTTGTGCTTCACCTATGTTTCAGTATTAAGGACCTAATGTGATAGGTTAGCTGTGCACTAGTGAAGCCATATTACCTTGACTGCTATTGATTGTGTTC
Organism: Rhabdomys pumilio; assembly: GCA_030674055.1. Taxonomy (NCBI): domain Eukaryota; kingdom Metazoa; phylum Chordata; class Mammalia; order Rodentia; family Muridae; genus Rhabdomys; species Rhabdomys pumilio. The sequence goes on along the minus strand of JANHMN010000004.1, from coordinate 112,915,399 downwards.
TTATACTAGCATCTAGGCATCTGTTGATTTCTGGATTTGTCTTTGTTGAGAGGATGTTTTGTTCCTTGATATCTATTTCCGATCTGGATTTACAGAGTGTGTTGTCTGTGTGTTGCTTGTTTCACTGGCCTGCTCAGCTTGTGTGTTCATGGGGAGTACTTGCTCATATTGGAGGCTTAGAGGAAGGGGTGGTGGTAAGTAGTCTGTGAGATCCACAGAAGGCATGGGCAGGAGGTAAGAAGGCTGCAATTACTGTTCTGTTTAAGCTTTCAGGACAACCTTAATGATTGAATATGAAGAAACAAACCATGGAGAAAATCCACTCAAAGCCTAACTTTTCTTCTTGACATCTTGGCTTGCGGTTGAAAAATGGGTATCTACCTGAGTTGGGGGCTAGGAAATAGTGACAAGGAAAAGCAGAAATGGACCTGGTCCTCCAGGTCCACAGGAGGTAAGGACAGGGGAGGAGAAGCTGCTGTTGGTACCCTGGTGTAGCTTTTGGGATAAACCTGAGGATTGGGTCTGAGGGAACAGAGAGACCGCCACTCTGAAAAGAGTCTTTGGGCAACTTATTTGGTTCTGGCAACTTACTCTGGCAAGTGTGGCCGATATTCTAGCTCTTTTAATGCACACACACACACACACACACACACACACACACACACCCCAACATATTTTCACAGAACTTCTAAAGTAATAGGTTTCAAGCTGTAAGTTTTGTATTGTCTTTAGAGTTCCCTTCCAGACATTCTCCAATAACCTATTCCCCACAACCCTCCCACAGTTCCATGGTGAGAGTGGGAATTTCTGAGTTACTACCCTATCCATATTGTGAAATATTCTCTTTTGGCTTAAAATACTTTTATGTTTTCATAAGCTTGATTTAAAAAGCAAAGAAGACAATGTGATAGCATAGTATGTGATTGTTTGCAGAAAGTTTTCCTGGGTCCTGATATAAAACTATAAAATTCACTTACTACAAAATAATTATTTAAGTGAGCTAAGAGTTAAGAGATAACTTTCTATATATTTGATAAAATCTATTAGCATTTTAAATTGTTTTAGAGTTCTAGTTATACTGTATTTGCTATTTACTTTTACCTCACAGTGAAATTAGGGATAGTGTTTGTTTCTGAAATGAAATCAATTAGACAGGTGAGAATTAACTGGCAGAATATTTTAACTCACACATTTGTCTACTTCTACAGCATTTGTTCATTCATGGTCTTTCATTCACTGAGTACACACTTAGTGAGTATCTAACGTGGACTTTTTGTTGTGATTAAAAAAACTAGAAATGAAAACAGAAAGTTTGGGTAGAATTTATGATTTTATCTGGAAAGACATAAACAAATATATTAGCTTCAAATGGAGCAATGACAACAGACCCAAAAAAATTCCCCACAGGTCTAGCTTAGTGAGCCAGTGAGTTTCTTAGGTTACAGCAGAGGCATGAGTAACTCAAAGGTAGCTACATCAATAAAAACACCTTCCAACATGGGGTCTGACTCATAAAAGTTATTTTCCTGCAGATCCTTTGTATGACTTATCGGCAGCTTTGTGTTTGGAAAGTTTTCGTTTTCTAGAAACTAATATTGCTTATACAATCTTAGGAAGAGGCCCTGTAACGTTTGTAAGTTTTGGGAATCTCCTAATACTTCAGGTGTGTGTGTGTGTGTGTGTGTGTGTGTGTGTGTGTGTGCGCACGTGTGAGTTTACTTCTTGAGTTTTAATGATCCCCCTCTAGGATAAAATGCTTCAATTCACTATACAATGAAAAGTTAGAGTGAAAGAAAGCAGAGTAAATCAGATTAATGATAGACAATTAAACCCACCATTATTGATGGGTATTTTTTAAAAGTGTGATAAATGTATACATGAACATATGTAAACAAGGGTATCTAAAAAGGGGTGTAAAGCACCTCTGGTAGTATCTAACTTTAAATTGACTTGAAATTACAATCAAGGCTGTCACAAGCAAAGCAAGCCACCAGTTGTTATGGAGAGAGTCACAACAATTCTATCTGCTTGACAAAATTCAAGTTAAATTCAAAGACAAAGGGTAAGCATAGAGAAGTTAGATAATGGGGGTCTAGAATAATACATGAGAAATCATAATTTGTTCTAAATGTGATAAGAAGCAACTGAAATATTTTAGCATTTGAACATGATCTGTAGTAAACTCCTTCAAAAAGACTGTTCTTTCCAAGCATATGGTGAAAATAAGAGAGAAAAAGAGCATTATGTCAATGGACTTGGTGGGCCAGGGTAGTATGAATATACCATTTAGTACTGGGCACTTGGCTGTTTGTCTGTGGAAGACTGTTATGAAACAACGCATTCTGGATATGTCAGGGTCATTATACAATTGAACTCAAAGTATCTGAGACTGCATGTAAAAGAACTGTAAAAAGTCAAGATAACCTATACTCCAGCATGGATGGGGAAGATATCATGAAATCTAACATTGCACAGTCCTGGGCAACTGATGGCTGTTGTGAGAAGAGAAGAGTCAGATTTCTTCAATAATGCTCTCTTGAAGGCTACCAAAACTCTAGTGGATGAATGTATCCCATTAGTGGGTTTAAAAAAAAAGGAATACATGAATTTGGGGAAGAAGGTATGTGATTCAAGGTATAGTTGATCAAAGAATGCTACAAACATGCATAAATTTTAATAAATTTTTCAAATTAAAAAAGGAATATTCAATTAAAAATAAGAGAGTGAAACTAGGTGAGAGATTGATAAAATGAGAATGAGAGAGAGAGCTTTACTATTATAATTTGCAGTAATCAGAATCTAATTGCTGTAGTCTAGGAATTCATTGAGGTAAATGCTTGAGACCACCATTAAGCCACTTCAGGTGACAATGGGAAGAATCATTTTTCTGCAACAGTTATCATGAACTGTAAGTAGGAGAAATTTGAGATAACACTGTAGTTTGTATTGGAGAAAGTACGCATATGAGGTAATATTGACACCACAGTAAATACTAAAGCAAAATGGTGGAGGAAGGAGGAACAAGAAATGAGCAACTACAGACCTCTACATTTTTGTAATAAAGTCACTGAATATACAGTATTGGAATGTGGCAAGAGATTTGAATCACATGATCATTGTGAAATTTCTCTCTTGCATAAGTAATAATAGTTTACTTCTGAGTTTCTAAAAATTATGTAACGTTAGTACTAAACTTGAGCTTTCAGTTTGTTTCTGGTTTCTCCTTCACCAAGACTATGTCCACTGTACTGGCACTCATATATCTGTAATCATATTGTATGCATGCTCTTCAAAAGCAAGAATGCTCGATTTTGATTCCTTATTCCTTAGTCTCAATTTGAGTGATTTACACAAAGATGACAAATCAATAGATGATTGTTAAGTGACTGAGTGGGCAACCCAGTCATGCTCAAAGGCAATTATGACATTGTTTATAGAATGCTGTAACAACAGCATTGACAGTGTTGGATGTTGAGATGGAGCCTTCCTGGGTAAGTTTGATAAAGCATTGTGGATTCATTTTACTAGAGATTAATAATATGCTATAGAAACAAACAAAAAAATAAACAATGGTGAAATGTATGTGTGTGGGGTGGTGGGCTGTGAGAGGCAGCTGGGTACTTGGTGGAGAGCAGACCTCGAACCCCAGATACCTTAAAGGGACTGTAGGTGTTCAGCCTTGCTCCTGGGCCCTGGTTCCTTTCACTCAGTACATCCTTCTACAGCCTCTCCCAAAGAGAGGTTTGTGTCAAGTAGCACAGGTAGAGAGTGTGACTACAGGCCTCAGAGCCTCAAAACATCTCCATATTAATGAGATACCTAAAGGCCAGAGGGCATAGTCAATTAAACATTCCTTCCCAGACACTCCTCTTTGCAAAAGATATTTAACCTCAGGCCCACCCTGAGGACAGTGGGTACAGCTTCATCCACTTTCTGCCATGACAATAAACCTTTTAAAACCATGGACTTCCTCTTGTCTTTGGGGTCCTCTGTGGAGAACTGTAGAGGGGGCCGTCAACCAATGGGCAACCCCCTAATCTCCCACCGAGGACCTCTTGTGTTTAAGCCATAGAGCCAACTAACCCAAACAAGCTAGCTGAGCCAGCCATGACCCAACCAAGAGAGTCACCCTGACCAAGAGTCTCATCTATCTACCCCGCACCCCCTAACCACCTGTTTCAGTCCTGTGGTCACCTGGGAGCCCAAGGGCTGAGATCAGCCAGTCTCTGGCCAGCCACCTCGGCCTGGAGTCCTCCAAACCAAGAGCTCTACCCCTATGGAACCTCAGACTGGAATCTCCTCATGCCCGGAGTGGAACTCAGTGGCTTCCCCTAGTATGGTGTCCGCCCGTTGCCACATAGAGTGAACTCAGTCAAATTCTCATGCTTCTGCCACCCTAAGCTGCCTGGGGTGACAGACAGACACACGGGACTCACAACTCAGCCCAACAGGACCCATGCCCACATGCAAGCTACAGCCCCACATATGTGCAAGCAAAGAGGGATACAAGTGCATTCCAAATAAGAATGTGTCTGGAGAAGAGTGATGGAGGTTGGCACATGGAAAGGGAAAGGACACCACGGGGTAGAAGTTCAGTGTTTTACATCTTTGAGTTCCAAAGGAGCAGTCCAGATAAAAATGAGCACTCAGTGGGAACATTAAGTATGAACTAGGATCAATTAATCCAAGGCACAAAGTGAAATTTGTTTAGTGGAACACTGCTTTTTTAAAAAATATTTTTAATTCTTTTAGAAGCCATTAGTAAACTTTAACCCTTTCCCACCACAAATCCTTGTGTTTTTAAATCAATGAAATAAAAACTAGAACTTACTGCCTTTTTTCTGAGAAACCTTCCCGATACATGTATGCATGTACACACACACACACACACACACACACACACACACACACACATCTATCTCTATCATATATATAATTATATACCTGTTATATATCTCTTATTCTTATCTCTCACTATGCAAGAAGAAGCTTCTAGGAGATAACCACAAAACATATTGAATTAAAATATGAGATAAAACTATTATAGTAAAGTTGACATGACAACCAAACAGGAAAATACAAGAGCCCCAAGAGAAGGCACAAGAATCAGACTCCCTTGTTCATCCACTCAGGAGTTCCATCAATTACTAAACTAAAACTATTGTGTATGTTCAGAGGACCTAGTACATGGCCCTTTAGGACCTGTGCAGGCTACTTCAGTCTCTCTGAGTTCAAATGAGCTTTCCTCAATTGTTTTACAGGACATTGTTCTCCTGATTTCCTCTGCTTCTTCTATTTTTTCCCCTACTTCTACTTCTGCCTCTGCTTTTCCCTGAGCTCTGAGGGAGGGATTTAGTGGAGAAATCTTGTTTAGAGCTGTGGAACACTGATATTTTTAAAGTGTTAAAAGAACTTATAAAAACTTCCTGTGATTTTAGGCAGGTGAGAAAACATAAACACAGAGACAATGAAAGCAGAGCCCTGAGCAGGGACTTGGGAAATGAAGAATTTACTGATAATTTTTTTTTCTAGAATTTTAAATCCCAAGCTGTAAATCCTTATACAGATGTTTCCTTGACCTGGATCTTAATAACTGCAGGGATCCCTGCTAATCAACTTAGTCTCTCCAACCTCAGTAGAGATCCTGGTTTATAGCAAAGTTCAATAAATGATTGATAAACAGATTATTTCTTTGTCCCATTTACAAAATGAGCCAGAATAAAATAAGACAATAACAAAAAAAAAAAAAAAACAAAAAACCTCCAGTTTTTCCATTTTATTTTTTTTGGCTCTAATTTCTAATTTTTTGTAACACTAACATATTCATAGAAGCAAAAGACATCATATGTGTATATTGCTTATCCATTTACAAAATTATTTTGCATTGTTTATCAAAAAAACTAATAACTCTTAAAGGTAGGTTTAATCACATACATTTTCAATAATTGAAGCTTAAGATAGAAGCCAATAAGATAACAGAATATGAATTTAAATTCTAATCTAAGTTGTTTGCAAACTGAATGTTTTCTTACTATTTTGAGAACCATAGTTCTATCTATGTTATCTCTTTTTAATACATCTTCCCTGTACTTGCAATATGACATTAGAACATAGACTATTGTGCTGATAAATGAGAACACAGCTTATTTGAAAACTCTTGACACAGTCTACTCATAAAAAATAAAATAGTTTTTGTGCCATTTTAAAAGCTCCAGTGTTTTCATTCACTTTGATGGTGAATACACATTCAAAAAGTGTGACTTTCTAAACCTGGGAGACATAAAGCCTCTACCAAGTCACTTGCAGATGTCCCTGCCCTGAGTTGCTTGAGGGAATTTATTCTTAACAGTAGATCTACTTTACCAACAAGAGACATTAGGTAAGCTGAATACAAATGAAATCAAGTTCTGAGAGATCACAGGAAAAAATAAGTTTTAAACATCCCATTGGAGTTCTTTGGGTAGAGGTTGAATTACAGTAAATGAAGCAGCCAACTACCAAAGCTCAAAAGAGTTAGCAGACAATACAATGTGCTCTTGTATAGTTGCTCTGAGATGTATAGGTCAGCTTCTACTTCTGTTGGGAAAATAACATTAGCGGACATTTGTACAGGGACTATCGTTTTCTTGATATGTTGATACTGAAACTGGTAATCAGTGAAATTAGAGGCATCTTATTTCCTCTTTGAATAGGAGTGTGGCAGAGACACAAAGAAACACTCCATTTTAATTTGTCCAGTATTTCCTGGTTCAGCTCTCTCAAGCCAGTATCTCTTACTCGGTCATAGGGTAGGTGTAACTTTCAAGGTAAGTCAGTATCACAGTACAATCTAAGTGGTAATGATAGGAGACCAGATGAGCTGACTTTCTCCTTATAAAAGCAGCCACATGCAGCAGAAGTTCTTATTGCATAAACAAATGGAAAATCTTTACGCGGGTCTCTGAAATCTGTCTTTGAGAACAGTGGATTTTTTTTTTCAGTGCAGCCCAATGCTTTTCAATTACTAAACCTACAGGTACTCTGCAATGTGAGAGTTTCTTGAAGCGAAAAAAAAATCAAAGAGGTTCAGAATCACATTAAGTCATTAGTTCTGAGCATGGGAAGAAAAGTGTTACCTTACTCTCTTTGAGGAATATGGATATCCATATGCTCACTTAGGGAGAAATTTTGGTCCGTGGCAAAGGGGTTTTAGTTAGGAATGAATTTTTTGAACCTTGCCTTTACTGTTTTGGGCGACTCTCTAGTGAACATGTATTTCTGTGCTTAGACCTGGGAATTTAGGAGCAGAAAGTAATGGTGCTATTAATTGTCTCCGACTCATACAGGCTGCTATTGTCTACTGAGTAAAGGCTATACCCCGCCATTATTCTTCCCCTATATTTCCTATTTATTTCAAAGGGACTGCTACACCCAAATTAACGACAGAGAATATCCCCAGGTGCTAGGAAGTTTGCGAGTTGTGGATCTCAAAACCATGAATTAGGCAGTCACAATATATGGGTACAAGTGACATACGAAGGCACTTTAACCCTCCATCTTCCAAAGTTATGGTCAAAGATGCCCCGGTGTGGTTATCATTTATTTTCTACGGAAATTTCTTATTCCCTGTAAGTTTGTGCTCTGAATTTAACACTGCCAGATTATGTTCCTCCGAGGACGTGCCGTATATACTGTTGAATAGCTATGAATATTATTGTGTATCCTCAGATCAGACAATCATTTCTTTCTTGCCTGCAGGGTCTCACATACCATGCAGCTAGTCAGGGAGCTGGATGAGTCTCTCTGTTCCCGAGTTTATCTGCAATATATTTATTCTGTAGGTTAGATGAAGTATATTGGGAACCTCAAGCATTCATGTCAGATCTCAGAATATTTGGGTAAGGCTAATTCTTAACACAAATGATATATTTTTTATATGTATTGAGTTAGTAAATCATGTTTATATTATGTCTTCCTTTGATTCTCACAGCACCAGTGAAAGTGAACTAATAGAATAACAAACTACAGGCTATGAATGGACATAACATATTCTGATGAACATGCAAAACCCTCCTTATTAGATAACATCTTCTTTTAATGAGTTTAAAAGTCTAGCTCCTCTACTCAATGATAGGCAAGCCAGTATATCCCGCTGGTTTACATCACTGGTGAAAATCCAACCCTGACCTTTTCCTTTGGATTCAAAGTAGGTTTCATTTCCTTGAAGCATAACATCAGTTACAGAAAAATCCATCTGACAGTAGAGCTGTGTTTTATCTTCCTAACAGTTGAGAAATCTTTTAATGCAATTAATATTCTGTGCTCAGCCCACTGTTTTTACTACTAAAATTCAAAGCTTTTGCTTCATTTTGTTCAATGAGAGATGTTCACTAAATTGTGTATTTTTATATAATGACAAAACCTATACATGTTAACCCAGTGTTAATTATTAAAAATAGCTGCATTCTAAAACAAACAAACAAACAAACAAAAAACCCCAAAATCAAAATAAAGAAAAAACTTAGTGAGCTTTTAATGTTTTGTAAATATATTTAATAGGTTAATGGAAAATAAATGAATTTTTATACTTGCTTATTTGTGTAGTTGTTTTGTTTGTTTTAGTCTGTGCTTTAAAAAAAAAATCCACCATTATCTTATTCTTGGGTGTTCAGTATTTTTTTCTACTTTCCTAGTTTTTCTTTTTTGCCATCATAAATAATAAGTCAGTAAGCATTGTACATTTTTTGAAAATATGAACTAAATTGTGGATTAGAAAGTCAGGCTCAGGGAGCTGACTCCAAACTTTCATGGTTTTTAATCTGGTAGACAACTCTGGTTGCCTAGATCCAGGCCTTAGGTGACACAGCTGCTTCCTGAGCCTGGTTTTCTCTCCTTCCTGGGACTCATCAGCTGCCAGCTCTATGCCCACTCAAAGCCTGCATGCTTTCCCTTTTGATCCCACGGGTTGGTTCTCTCCAGCTGTGGCAGCATGCTATGGAGCTGGAGAAATTGTTTCTTTCTGTAACACTAAATCTTTGGAGAGCCCCACAGGAGGGCTCCCCCATCATGGGTTTATGATGATGTGTTTCCTCCTGATCTTAAATGAAGAATATACTATTACTAAGAAATTCAAAATAGTGTATACTTCATGAAAATCAAGATGGCATTCCTGTGATGTCCACAAGGAAACAAGACTTTACCTTTCAGGGATGATGAAATCAGCTCATAGAAATGTTCAGTAAATGCTCAAGATCACACAAGTAGTACACACTGGAACGTGAGAAAGAAGAGATGCGGAATCAAAGTCTCACTAACGTTCCTGGGGCCATTCCTTTCATCTGCCTTGGGTTTTGTGCAAGAGAGCATATGTCTGAAAGCACTTTTATGTTCGGAGAGGTATCAACATGCAGATTTGATGAACACTCTACTTCCATACTGATCTGAAGTGTTCTTGAATTCTCCTAACTGAAATTCTGTTTGCACCATTTTAAATTGTTTATGTCTTTTGAATGGGCATACAAAGAAGATTATGAATGATCCATATGTAATGCCATTATTAAAATGAGAACACATCCTCAGGTCAAGGAGAATTTTCTTTCCTAGCTTTCTGGCATCCTACTTTTACTCCTGGAGAACTTGACACCAGAACTATTAACTACTGTTGATCAAGATGAACATCTATGAGTGAGAGGTAGAGGGCATAGGGGAAGCATCCTGTGGGATCTTGCTAGCATCTACATGCATTCACCAAGGAAGTCCCTGTGGGCAGATGATGGTAGAACACAGGGTGAAGGGAAGATTGAATGACAAGCATAATAAAGAGAGTATGCTATACAATCTAATATGACAATAACAGAAAGAAAGCTTCTAGTTACTGAAGATAGTTTTATGTATTCTTAGAGGAAAACTGGAACAAATCATTTGATGGCTAATCTTCATTAACAGCTTGCCTAGATTTAGAATCTCTAAGAAATAAATCTCTGCTTATGTCTGTGGGGGTGATTTTAAAGAGACTTAACTGAGGACTGAGGATCTACCCTAAATATGAGGGGCACAGTCACATGGTATGAGGTCGCTGTGTAAAAAGGAAGAAAAGAGGGGAATGGTAGCATTCATTATTCATCTTCATCATTGCAGACAGTAAGACTAGTAGCCTTGTCCCTTCCCCTCCTTGCTGTACTGTGTTCACACCTCATGACTCCACCTTTTTCAAGTTGCTTCTGTGAGGTATTTAGTCATAATTACAAGAAAAATAAGCAATCCACTCTATGATGAGGTTTGACTTACATATCCAGGTCTAGCAGGAATAACACCTCAACAACTCATTTAGTTTCCAAATCTATAGTCTCTTTTTTTTCTTGCTTAGAATTGTTTTTTTTTATTTTATAAGTATTTGAAAGCATGCATGCATGTGTATGAATATCACACAAGTGATATGCTTGCATGTAAGTCTGTCTCTCATGTGTCCCTGGTACTCTCAAAGATCAGAAGAGGGTATCACATGCTTTAGAATTGCACTAACAGACAGCTGTGAGTGCTGGGAAGCAAAATGAGGCCACTAAAAAAAGCAACAAGTACACTCAGCCAATTGCTGAGCTGTCTACAATGCTAGATCCTTAGTTTCTTGAAGATAATTCTTTTCTAGAGGGAACCAGATCTTCTTAGAAAGTATAAGTAATGATCTGTTCCCAATCTGTTGGTTGCCATTTTGTCCTATTGACAGTGTCCTTTGTCTTACAGAAACTTTGCAGTTTTATAAGATCCCATTTGTCAATTCTTGATCTTAGAGCATAAGCCATTGCTGTTCTGTTCAGGAACTTTTCCCCTGTGCCTAGGTATGCGAGGGTCTTCCCCACCTTCTCTTCTATTAGTTTCAGTGTATCTGGTTTTATGTGAAGGTCTTTTATTGACTTGGATGTGAGTTTTGTACAAAGAAATAAGAATGGATCTATTTGCATTCTTCTACATGCTGACCTCCAGTTGAACCAGGACCATTTGTTGAAAATGCTGTCCTTTTTCCACTGGACAGTTTTAGCTCCTTTGTCAAAGATCAAGTGACCATACGTGTGTGGGTTCATTTCTGGGTCTTCAATTGTATTCCATTGACCTTCCTGCCTGTCTCTGTACTAATACCATTCAGTTTTTATCACTATTGCTCTGTAATACAACTTGATGTCAGGGATGGTGACATATGCTCCACTATGTTCATAGCAGCCTTATTTACAATAGCCAGAAGCTGAAAAGAACCCAGATGTCCTTCAACGGAGGAATGGATACAGAAAATATGGTACATTTACACAGTGGAGTATTAGTCAGCTATTAAAAACGACTAATTCGAGAAATTCTTAGGTAAATGGATGGAACTAGGAAATATCATCCTGAGTGAGCTAATAAAATGAAAAAAGAACACACATGGTATTTATTCACTGATAACTGGATGTTAGCCCAGAAACTCGCAATATCCAAGATGCAACTCACTGACCACGTGAAGCTCATGAAGAAAAAAGACAAAAGTGTGGGTACTTCAGTCTTTCTTAGAAGGAGTAACAAAATACTCATGGGAGCAAATATGGAGACAAATTGTGGCACAGAAATTGAAGGAGGGGCCGTCTGGAGACCATTCCACCTGGGTATCCATCTCATGTGCAGTCACCAAAGGTAGAAACTGATGTGGATGTCAGGAAGTGCATGCTGACAGGAGCCTGATATAGCTCTCTCTTTAGAGGTCTGTCAGAGTTTGACATATTCAGAGGCAGATGTTCACAGCTAAACATTGAACTGGTCATGAGTTTCCGAGTGGCAGAGTTAGAGTGAAGACTGAAGGAGCCGAAAGGGTTCCCATGGGAAGAGCAACAATACCAACCAACAAGAGCTCTCAGGGTCTAATCCACCAACCTGAGAGAAATCCATGGCTCCAGCTGTATATGTAGGGGAGGATGGCATTGTTGTTCATAGGTGGGAGAGGAGATCCTTGGTCCCATGAAGGCTGGACTTTTAGTGTGGGGGAATTCGTGGATGAGGAGGTGAGAATGATTGGGTGGGTGGTAGCACATCCTCATAGAAGCAGGAGGAGGGGAGATAGGATAGGGGGTTTCTGGGCGGGAGGGAGGAACGGGATAAGGGCATAACATCTGAAATGTAAATTAAATATCCAATAAAAAATGTTAAAAAAAAGAAAGTATAAGTAAATGATAACCTTTGAAGTTCTTGTTCCAGAAACCAGAATGATTGAAGAACATGGTAGGCACTGTAGATGAAAGCACAGAACAGCAGAAGCCAGCTCCCAGAGTTCTGTTTAAATGTTGGATAATTCAACTCTCAAAATGACAAGCAGTCCAGAAACATACACAAGTCAGTGGTGAAAAGAGAAGAGTTTCCTTACCTAACAGTGTAGGAAGAATGATTTAAGAAAGTTACAATTTGGTAAACAGCAACGGATGCCAAACCTCATTATGTAAAAGTTTGGTAAAGGAATGGACTATTCATGTGGTCTACCAGTGTCTCCTCCTAAACAACTACTCATTATTATGAGAAAGAAATAGCTTTACAATGCAGAAACCTGGTTAATTCGATCTTATACAAATAATAAAAAATAATATAAATAATGAGAGAGCTTAAAATCAAGTATGAGCTAATAAGAAAAAGAAAGAAATAACATACTGACTATAACACCTTCCAAATAAATACATGAAATCCTGACTTTAATCATAAAGAAACATATTGTTCAGTGCCAAGGTCACACAAGACAAGAAAAAACTGAGCATCTGAGGATGTAGAAGACAAGAGAGATAACACCCCAGGTAACCCTGATTCGGAATATCTTTCTGTCATTAATGACATTACAGGAAGACATGGCAAAACTTGAGGGAAGTGTGTGGATTTTATGATGCTAATGTATCAACATAACTTCCTGGTTTTGATGGCTTTATTGAGGTTATACAGGGGAATGTCTTTGAAAGAATTACTCTAAAGTCTTCAGAGGTGTTGGGGAATCACATTGCAAAACTTGGAAATGGCTTACAGGAAAATGTTCCTCCTCCTCCTCCTCTTTGTCCTCTCCCCTCTTCTTCATGTTTTCTGTATTGTACTAGCAAATTTCCCGCAGCTTATACATGTCCCAAAGAATAAAGAAATAATGAAAGGACAAACAGAAAACTGTAGTAAAATATACTAGTTGAAAATGGATTGAATTTAGATTGAACTGTGTAATTTAGCTTTGAGTTTCTAGTAAGATAGACATCAAGGTAAATAGTGCCTGCAACAGATCTGTCTGTTGAGAGCATCTAACATGTTTTGTAGAGGATCAGTGAGAAGATGTAAAGAAGAAGGGATTTGTACCGGGAATAACCAGTTGCCTAGGATACTTCCACCCTAAGGTTCAATTTAAGCAGATGCTTTCTGTAATTACATTTCATAACTGATTTTCCTGAATGTTTTAGTGTTATCATACTTCCTCACCCCAAGAGAAGGCACAAGAATCATAGACCTACTCGTTTGTACACTCAGAAGTCCCACAAACACACTGACATGGAAGTCATAATTAAGCACAGAGGTCCTGTGTGTACTGCTTCTTTCTCTGTGAGTTCATGTGAGCTTTGCTCACTTTAACTCAGAGAGCTTGTTTACTTGGTGTCCTTCATGGCCTCTGGATCGTACATTCTTTCTGTATCCTCTTTCAGAGGTTCCCTGAATCTAAAAGAGAGAAATTTGAGGAAGGTATTTCATTAAAGGCTGAGGTTTGCCAGATCTTTCATTCTCTGTGTAATGTCTGGCTGTGGGTTTTTTTCAATCTGCCGTAAGTGGAAGCTTCTCTGGTGATGGCTGAGCAAGGCATTGATCTATATGGCATTTTATTGCTACTTTATTTAGAACAGTGTTATAGTTTAAGAAATAAATAAATGAATGAAAGCTAACTTCTACAGTAAGGGTTAACAACTGAACTGTCATTTATACCAGCTGGCAGAGAGGAAATCAGTTCCTCCATTTTTATACCACCCATTCCAGGTCAGGCCTCAGAGACATACATACATACATACATACGTACATACATACAAACAAACAAAACATACATACATACATACATACATACATATATACATACAAACAAAACATACACACATACACACATACACACATACATACATATATACATACAAACAAAACATACATACAATAAACTTCATAGTTTTTTCTGTGTTTCTGTTTTGTTAAGAGTTTGGTGTTCTCTTAACTTTTTTTTTTGTTTTGTTTTGTTTTTTGTTTTTTGTCTGCCTGTTTTGTTTTTGTGGGGGACCTATTGCTTTTCTCAGTTTTACAGAGTTTTTGTTTGTTTTGAGAAAGAACTTAAATATGGTGAGTATGGAGGGGAGAAGATCTGGAAGGACTTGGGGGAGGGAAAGTATCATCAAGACATATATAAATTTTAAAATTGTTTTGAATAATAATAATAATAATAATAATAATAATAATAATAATAATAATAATAA
>JANHMN010000004.1:112873221-112900924 GCA_030674055.1 Rhabdomys pumilio | reverse complement strand
AATAATAATAATAATAATAATAATAATAATAATAATAATAATAATAAACAACCATGGTATTTGGTTTTAAGGGGTAGACACTTTAAACATATTTTTAACATTTTATTTCTATCTTTTGTGTGTGCTTTGCTTTCTGGAACAGAAGAAGTTGTCTCAGAGGTTTAAGAATGCCTGATGCTGTTTCAAGGTACTGGAGTTTAGTTCCTCACGCTCATGTCAAGAAGCTTACAGCAACCCTCCTGCAACTTTTACAATGCTCTGTAATTAATTCCAGTTTCAAGGAATTTGATGCCCTTCTTTGTCCTGTATGAGCGTTGGCACATACGTAACATATTCAACAAACCCAGGCAGACACACATAAATAAAAGAAACATATATTTTTAAAAAGAATGAGAGAGATTGGGGAACAAAAGCCAGGGCATTTAGAGTTAGCTCAGCAGGTAAAATGCTTGCCCTGTGCAAACACAAACGCTGTTCTATCTCATTTTCTTGTACCTCTCATTGGATATCTTCCCTCTCACAGACACAGTATGTGTATGGAGGGCACAGAACAATTTGCAGGACTCAGTTCTCTTTTTCCACCATAGTTTCTCAGGGATCAGAATCAGGTGATCAGGCTGTACCATACACATTGGATCCTTGACACAGCTACGGTAAATGTAAGGCCTGACAAATGTTTGGTGAATTGAAAATGTTGTGGCAATTTGAGAGCTGAAGTCTTTTTTAAAAAAATCCATTTTGATCACATTCCCCATTTTGCTGTTGTCAGGATTCACTGACAATATTTTCAAGTATTCTATAGAGGAATGATTTGAGTTTATCACTAATCATAGCATTCTGAAATGTTTTCACTATGATAAATATTTTTCCTGTCCTCAATAAGCATGGGTCAACATAAAATGCAGTTCCAAATTAACCAGCTACTTACTTTTGTTTGACCTGTAAACTAAGAATGAGGTTCAATAATTCTGAATAATAAAATACCACAATGAATGTGTATGTATCAAAAGTTACTTATAGTCTGCAAAACCTGCACTGTTTACTGTGGGACTCCTTAGTGGAAGGATTGCTGACTTTATTTTGTTCCATTTTCCATAGGGAGTGGGGAGAGGGGATTCAAACAATCTATGACAGAGAAAACCGAGATCCATGGACGTCTATGTTTTATGCAGTGTGGAGGAGCTCATGTGTTGCTGGCCTGCAGCATGAGTCCTGCTTTTGACTTCTGGTTTCAAACTCCAGCAGTGTGTTTCCTTTCTCAGCTCCTGTCCATGATAGTGTATTTTACCTCAACCTTCGGGGCATTGAACAAGTGACATGGGTATGGCTTGTTCTTCCTGAAGAGCTTGTATATGGCTTGTCCTTTTGGAAGAGCTAATAGTGACATTCCTGTGGTTGAGATGATCCTATTGTGCAGAAATTGCTTCTGAATATTATAGTGGACACAGGGAACTGACATCTGAGACCCACAGATCAGCATGTATTATCTGTATCATTAATATCTTTATAAAACAATTGACAGATATTTAACCTGTACATAAAAGATAAGAAATTATTTGATACAAGAACCACATTATTTGACAAGGCTTCCAAGTGAATTATGAGATATTTGATTAATGATTTCTTCTCTTCCAGGTTAACCTGCATGGTTAAACCTTCTTCTTCCTAAGCAATGGTGAAGAAGGTCCTGATGGTAAAGTTTCAAGCAAGTTTGTTTCTAATATACTCAAAGCTTTTGTTGTATCTTAATAAAATTTATTGTTTTGATTTCAAGCGATTGTTAGAAGGACAATGTATTAAAAATTTTCAAAGTTCTGAATGGATTCCCCAAGCTTCTCTATTTCAATTATCCCACAAATTCTTTTATGAAATAAATATATAATTTTGAACCCATGTTTTCTAACCTATTTAATATGAGCTTATTAATCTATTATTATTATTATTATTATTATTATTACAATGATGAAGATGATCTGTGTGTGCATATGTGTGTGTGTGTGTGTGTGTGTGTGTGTGTGTGTGTGTGTTTGTGTGATGGGAGTCTATGCAACAGGTATGGATATAGAGAATAACTTTGTAGAGACAGATTTCTCCTATTTAAAAACGTTAGAGAATTTGATACATAAACAAGTTTTTTTTTTTTTTACCACAATTACTCCTACCTTTCCAAATTTTATTTCTAGATTTATGTGAGTTCTGAGAATCAAATTAGTTTGCCAGATTATGTGGCAAGTTCGTTTACCCATCAGGTCATTTTCCTGGCATCTAAAGTATCTGGAGTGAAGTATACTTCAAGAAAGGGATAATGCCTAAGAACTTTCTCAATCAATTTGTTTTGCAGCTAAATAAAAATGTTAACGTATTTTACTACATAAATCAACTTAATAGTTAAAAGATTCATTTATTTTATATTGTTATATGTCTAGGTACATTTCCTGAGTGTATCACATGTTTGCTTAGTGCTCGTGGAGATCAGAAAAGTCTGCAGATCCTCTTTAGTTGGGGTTGTAGAAGCTTGTGAGCCACCATGTCAGTGCTGGGAATTGAATTCAGGTCCTCTGCAAGAGCAACATTTGGTCTTAAACTCTAAGGCCATCTCTCCAGCCCAGTAAATTAAATTTTCTTATAAACTATTAACATTAATATTTACTTAGTTTAATATGTCCAGTATGTCTCTCAGCCAATGGGATTAAGTCTATTTTTTCCTGATAGAATTATTACCAATTTAAAAATTAAATCAATAAAGGCCTAGGACATTCTGGCCATGGCTTTTGAGCAGGACGCTAATAGCAGCAACTAAATTCATTCCTGTGGATCAGGTCACAAATCCACTGAGTTACCTCTTAATTAGGGTTACTATTGCTCTGATGGAATACCATAGCCAGTGCAAAGTGCAACCTGGGGAAGAAAGGTGCTTTTCTTTTCTTTTCTTTTCTTTTCTTTTCTTTTCTTTTCTTTTCTTTTCTTTTCTTTTCTTTTCTTTTCCTTCTTCTCTCTCTCTTTCTTTCTTTCTCTCTCTCTCTCTCTCTCTCTCTCTTTCTTTCTTTCTTTCTTTCTTTCTTTCTTTCTTTCTTTCTTTCTTTTGACTTCCAGTTCTACATATCTATTCACCTTTGAAGAAAGTCAGGACCAAAACTCAAACAGGTCAGAAACCACCATATGCAGAGACCAGAGAGAAGTGCTGCTCACTGACTTTCTTCCCATGGCTTTCCCAACTCAGCTAGGACAATATATATATTGTCAGATTAGTTTTACACACACACACACACACACACACACACACACACACACACACACACACTGCCTGTACTTTGTGTAGTACTTGTTGTATCTCTGTGTGATACAGCATACAGTTGCTTTGTGGGTATCCATTTGAACACATGTAGTAGGAAACAATGTCTGTTTAGCTTAGCTAGGTTTCTTTTCTAAATATGCTATTAAGGTTTTCTTAAATTGTTATAAATAAAATAGCAGTACTTTGTGATCTCTTTTATTTGTCAATATCAGATTAACTTTTGGAAAATTTAAAGGAATTGATTATATTTTTGTATTGTTGAAGTACATTTTCTCTCTTTTTTTTTCTCCTTGCCATAACAATTTTGTGTAGATATATTTTCAGAGAGATGGAATTTATCTCAAGGAGCTACAAGGCCAAGGCTCCTACCTGATTGATTTGACAGAGTAAGCACATCTCCCTTGAAAGTCTGTCATGTAAACTTCCTAGAGAGAGAGGTGTGTGCTTTCAGGGCAACTAATAGGCTCAGTCAACAAAATACACAGAATCTTCTCTCATTCCCAACTCTTCTCTGAGGATACATAATCTTAATTAAGGAATGTTCTTGTAAGAGTTAAGGCCAACTTCATAATGAGATGGAAGTTTGGTTGGATCCATTTCAAAACTACAAATGTGAGGACAATATTTCATGTCCATTAAATCAAACAGTGTGCCACTTTGTGGAGAAAACTATAATCGTAGCAATCACAGTTCTGGTGTTGAGCATCAATGATGCATGTAATAGTAACTAAAGATGAGGGCTTCCTCCAGAGTCAAATCCTTTATTTTATTCTATTTGTTTATATTATAACTGTTTGAAAAATACAATTTGTAGCCCACCGAATATGTTATAAAATATTAAATACCTGACTCAGAATGGTCTTAGGCCTCTAAGTGCAGGACTGTGTTTTCCTTGGAGTGGCAATACTTGCACTTATTATCCTAGCATTGACTTATATGGTTGAAGCATTGCTTAGACATGTGGAACATTTGTAGGACACTGTCTCCCCTATTTCCAAAACATCTCTATTATACACTGATCTGACTGCAAGCATATATTAGTGTTTTGTTTGTAATACATAAATCAAATATTTAAATTTTAAAGTCTGTATACATGAAAGTTGTATATACTTTTTGACACAATTTAAATAATCTACTGTAGTGGGTAACTTAGTGTTTTCCACTGATTTTCTACCACTATGATACCACTATGATACTGTTATTGTATATTTCTTAGTTTTGTTCTTTATTCTTCCCCCAAATATCAACTCCTCTATTTTAAAGCATTTAGTTCCTTGATCTCCCGGCAAAGCACTTACCTATGAATCATGTTACAATTCACTCTGTTTCACTTTGTTTTGTTTAAGGAAATAACTGAATGCTGACCTTTTAATACATGGGCAAAGAAAAGGTTGCCATTCACATGGTGAGCAGAACTTCAATTTATTATTGTATGACATAGCCCATGCTTGCCAATGTTCTGTGCACAGCGCTATCTATTGTAAAGCAGTAGAAGATAACTGTGAACTTCCTCCTCCACCAATAAAATTCACACTTAGCACATTATAATTCAGTTTGCAATATTTTCCCCAATATTTTCTTAAAGCTTCATGTATGGAAAGTGTCTCTGTTTCCCTTCCTTTTGCATTTTGCCAAGAAGAAGTGACAAAACAGGACTTATCATCTTCCTTCAAAACATATGGCATGTGCCCACAGAATATTAAACGATCTCTTACAATGACAACAAATGAGTTATTTCATTTGAAACTCACAGAATGTACGGCTTGTTGAGGCAGGCAAGGAGAGGCAGAAGGATGGCTCAGGAGCATTGGTTTGTTAGTAGACATGCGATAAAAACATATGTTACTCAAAATCTGGAGGAGGACAGTGCTGCATGTATGTATCAGCAAGGTGGTAGAAAGCATCTTATTTGGATTTAGTTATTTTAAGTCAAATTCAACAGCCAGACTAGACTAGTGTCCTCTGGTTTGAAAGAGACAAGAAAATGAGTCTACATGGTACTGCTGTAGTTCTTTTTTCTGTTGTTTTTTCTTTTTTTTTTTTCTTGTGCTGTATCTCTCACATGCTAGGCAAACCAACTTCTTGTTGTTGTTGTTAACAATTCCAGGTATTTGTTTAGGAAATTTTCCCCTGTGCCAATGAGTTCAAGGTTCTTTCCCACTTTCTCTTCTATTAGATTCAGTGTATCAGGTTTTATGTTAAGGTCCTTGATCCACTTGGACCTGAGCTTTGTGCAAGGGAACAAATATGGGTATATTTTTATTTTTCTAAGTATTGACAGCCAGTTAGACGAGCATTTTTTCTGAAGATGCTTTCTTTTTTTCCATTGTATATGTTTGGCATCTTTGTCAAAGATCAAGTGCTTGTAAGTTTGTGGTTTTATTTCTGGATCTTCAATTCTATTCCATTGATCAACATGCCTGTCTCAGTACCAATACCATGCAGTTTTTATAGCTATTGCTCTGTAGTACAGCTTGAGGTCAGGGATGGTGATTTTCCCAGCCATTCTTTTATTGTTAAGTGTTGTTTTCACTATTCTGAATTTTTTACCTTTCCAGATGAATTTGAGAATTATTCTTTCCAGGTCTTTGAAGAATTGTGTTGGGATTTTGATGGACATTGCATTGAATCTGTAGATTACCTTTGATAAGATGGCCATTTTTACTATGTTAATTTTGCTAATTCATGAACATGGGAGATCTCTCCATTTTCCAAGATTTTCAATTTCTTTCTTGAGAGACTTGAAGTTATTGAAATACAGATCTTAAACTTGTTTGGTTATAGTTACCCCAAGATAGTTTATATTATTTGTGACTATTGTGAAGGAAGTTGTTTCCATAATTTCTTTCTCAGCCTGTTTATCATTTGTATAAAGGAAGGCTAGTTATTTATTTGAGTTAGTTTTATATCCGGCCACTTTGTTGAAGTGATTTATCAGCTGGAAAAGTTCTCTGGTAGATTTTTTGGGGTCACTTATATATACACTACCATATCATCTGCAAATAATGATACCTTTATTTCTTGTTTGTCAATTTGTATCCCACTGACTCCAATGGCTCACTCTCTAAGATTAAGAATTAGTAAATGAGACCTCATGAAACTGGAAAGCTTCTGTAATGCTAAAGACATAGCCAATAAGACAAATCAGCAACCTAAAGATTGGGAAAAAAATCTTCACTAACCCCACATTTGATAGAAGACTAATATGCAAAATATATAAAGAACTCAAGAAGCTAACCACCAAAAACAAACAAACAAACAAACAACTCAATCAAAAATGAGGTATAGAACTAAACTTAGAATTCTCAACAGAGAAATCTTGAATGACTGGAAGCACCTAAAGAAATGTTCAAATTCCCTAGTGATCAGAGAAATGCAGATCAAAACAACCCTGAGATTCCACCATACACCAATCAGAATGGCTAAGATCAAAACCTCAGGCAACAGCACATGTTGGTGAGAATGTGGAGAAAGAGGAACATCCCTCCATTGCTGGTGGGATTACAAAGTGGTACAACCACTCTGGAAATCAATCTAAAGGTTCTTCAGAAAATTAAAATTAGATTTACCTGAAGACCCAGCAATACCATTCTTGGGAATATACCTAAAAGATGCCCCACCATGTCACTGGGGCATGTGTTCCTCTATGTTCATAGCAGCCTTGTTTGTTATAGCCAGAAGCTGGAAACAACCCAAATGTCCCAAGATGGAAGAATGGATACAGAAAATATGGTTCATTTACACAATGGAATATTAAGAATGAGGACATCCTGAGTTTTGCAGGCAAATGGATGTAACCAGAAAATATCATCCTAAGTAAGGTAACTCAGACCCAAAAGGACATACATAGTTTGTACACACTAATAAGTAGATATTAGCCAATAAAAAAGTATAGAATACTCAAGATATGGTACACAGAACTAATAAAATGTCAACAAGCTGAAAGGCCCAAGTGAGGACCACTCAGTCCCACTTGGGGGGAAGAAGAAAGGAATCACAAGTGGGGAGGGAGGGAGGGAGGGACCAGGGAGGAAAAGTAGATGGGGAAGGATGGGAGAGGGGAACCTGATCTGGTATTGGGTGACAGAAAAGGACTGAAGTCCTGAGGGCCAGCAGACAAATGGAAACAGGCAGCCTTCTGAGATAGGAGGTTGGGACACTCTCCACAATGCATCAGAGATCTGGGAGGTGAGAGACTGTTAAGACTCAAAGGGAGGAACCTTAGATGAAGTGACCAACAGTAGGTAGAGTAAAGTTATAGAGCCTGCCTCCAACAGGAAGACAGGGAATCAGGTGAGGGAGAGAGCTGTCGTCTCACAGTCAAAATTCTAACCCATAATTGTTTGTGTCTGAAAGTATTGCAAGGATGGAAATGGAGAGGAACCTGAGAAAAAGAAGTCTCAGTGACAGGCCCAAAGTAGGATCCAGGTCAATGGGAGGGTCAAGTACACATGCCCCTAGGCCTGACACTATTACTGAGGCTATGGAGCTCTCAGAAAAAGAGATCTATCATGACTGCCCTCCAAAAGACCCAACAAGCAGCTGAAAGAGTCAGATGCAGATACGTGCACCCAACCAATGGACAGAAGCTGCTGACCCCTGTGGTTGAATTGTGGAAAAGCTGGAAGAAGCTGAGAAGAAGAGTGACCCCGTAAGGATTAGCAGTCTCAAGTAACCTGGACTCCTGATATTTCTCAAACACTGGACCACCAAAAAGGCAGCATACACCAGCTGGTATGAGGCTCCCAAACACATATACAGCAGAGGACTGCTGTGTCTGGGTTTAGTCAGAGAAGATGCACTTAACCCTCAAATGACTGGAGGCCCCAGTGAGTTTGGATATTTGGTGGGCTGAGGGGTAAGAGATGAGGACATACTCGTGGAGATGGGGGTGGGGGCGTGGAGGAGGTATGGGATGTGGAACAGTCAAAGGTGGATCTGGAAGTGAATAAAATTTGGAGTTTAAAATAAATAAATAGTAAAAAACTAAATAATAAACAATATAAAAGTATACTTTCTGTCCATTTCTGAATTTCCCCAATTACAGAGAAGAGTAAATTTTCAAAAAAAGAGAAAGAAAGAAAGAAAGAAAGAAAGAAAGAAAGAAAGAAAGAGAAAGAAAGAAATGGTTCATACATTCAAGGATCAGCTGAAAAGTACATAAGGCTATGATCTATTAGTCTACTTAATGCAACAGATTTCAGTTTGGGCTAAATATCAATAGAGTAATAAAATAAAATGGATTAAGGTATAGAAAAAAAAACCCACAACAATTCCAGGTATCTAAGGAGAGAACTTCCTATGCTTTGTTTTTCAGTTTTCTAAGCAGGCTAGGGGAGATGCTTCATTTGATCTGTGAGTTTGAGAAAAAGATCGAGCTAGTGGGATTTGTGCTTTCCTCCCTTTCTCTTTCAAATCCTTTGGCTCCAGCTTGACTGTTCTGCTTGTAACTCAAAAGCAGTGCACTTTGGTTAAATCCAATTCTAGCTTCTGCATGGCTTTGCAAGTTTAAGCCCCTGTTCCTCCCAGTGGGCACAGGGCAGGGGATGGGATGAGGGAGATGCGTGGAAGTGCTCTGCAATTCTACATCAAGGTTGATTGTCTTTCTTTTATTTTTATTTTAATTTATTTATTTTATTGGTTATTTTATTTATTTACATTGTAAATTTTATCCTCTTTCCTGGTTTCCCTACCACAATCCTCCCCTTCAATCCCATCCCCTTCCCATTTGCCTCTATGAGGGTGCTCCCCCCCCCCCATTCACTGATACGTTGGGGCATCAAGCCTCCACAGGACCAAGGGCCTTCCTTCCCACTGATGCCTGACAAAGCCACCCTCTGCTACATATATAGGTGGAACCATGGGTCCCTCCATGTGTATTCCTTGGTTGGCGGTTTAGTTCCTGGGAGCTCTGGGTGATCCAGTTAGTTGATACTGTTGTTTTTCCATGAGGTTGCGGTCCTCATGGTTGCCTTTCTAAAACACAATTGTATGTCTGACCCAAGCTCTTTCTTCAGTGAATTGTCTCAAGGTCTACAGTAGTGATGTACTCTCTCTACTATATTGTGATTAGACAGCATATTAATTTGGTCATGGGTTAGACCATATTCTGCCAGTTTTTCTTTTAACTAATACTCAAGCTCTCTCTTTGCTCAAATCCGGGGTTCTTCTTTTAGCTGGAGTAGAGCTGTGTTAATAGGAAACCGACGCTGTTTACCTCTTTAAGTTGCTGATGATCGGCCTAATGATTCTGTTCTTATTCATTATTCACCTTCATAGACTATTTGTGCTTCAAAAAATAATTAGAAAATGCATAATAAACATTTATAAGAGGTTTTTGAGGACAAATTGTCCCAGCATTCCTTCCACAGTAATGTACTTTTAGCTTACAAAGGAAGCTAAATAAGATAACCACTTAAATAATATACTTGTTAGAAAATTCTAGCTTTAAATATGATTTAAAATTGTAATATACTTTTTGATCTTACCTTCTTCGTCCTCTTTTAGAAGATATCATTTGGGAGATGTGTGATCTTTAATGAATAATAGTGGAACAATTACTGTGTGCTAATGTTATTATTAATCAAGATATTAATGTTAAGTAATTACTCTAAAAATTATTATTCCCTAGAGAAACCAGATCTAGTGGTACAGATATGCCTGGACTTCTGACTAATTATGAGCCTTTCAAACTCTTTGTTGCTAAGCAAATAATTAGATTTAAATATTATTTTCACACACACACACACACACACACTCACACACACACACACACACACACACACACACACACACACGAGGATATATGTTTCCATGAGTGAAGGTACTGGCAGAAGCAGAAAGAAGGTGTTAAATACCATGGTGCTGGAGTTACTGATGTTTGTTAGCCACCTGACACTGCCATTGGAAAGCAAATTTAGACCATCTGCATGGGTAGTACATGCCCTTTAACCACTGAGCAATCTCCCTAGCCTCCAGGCTATTTTAATTAATTAGTTAATTTTCCTCATATATTACATCGTGACTTCAGTTTCTCCTTCTTCTACTACTCCTGGTACCTCACCCTGCCATCTTACCTCCTCTCCAGATTCACTTCTTATCTGTGTCCCTTCATAAACAATCAGGCCTTTCACCATCCAGAGACTGGCCCACTTGAGGATATGCAGCCACCAAACCCAGTCACTATTGCTTATGAAAAGAAGTGCTTGTTGATAGAAGACTGATATAGCTGTCTCCTATATCAGGCTCTGCTAGAGCCTTACAGATGCAGATGATTGAAGCAAATCATTAGGCTAAGCACAGGACCCCAATGGAGGAGTAAGGAGAAGGACTTGAGGAGCTGAAGAGGTTTGTAACCCCATAAGAAGAACAATAATATCAACCAACCAGACCACCTAGAGCTCCCATGGACTAAACCACCAATCAAAGAATATGCATGGAGGGACCCATGGCTCCAGCTGCATATGTAGCAGAGGATGGCCTTATCTGACATCAGTGGGAGGAGAGGTGCTTGGTCCTGTGAAGGCTTGATGCCCCAGCATTGGGGAATGCTAGGGCAGTGAGGCAGGACTGGGTAGGTCCTGGGTAGGTAGGTAGGAAAAGGACCCTTATAGAAGCAGGGGGAAGGGGTAGGATAGGGGGTTTTGGAGGGGAAATCAGGAAGGGGGATAACATTTGAATTGTAAAGAAATAAAATAACCAATTTAAAAAAAATCAGGCCTTTCTGAGATATCAGTCAAACATGGCCTAAGAAGTTACAATAAAACAGTGCACATACCCACAAGAACACTAATCTGCATAACTATAACACACACGCACACACACACACACACACACACACATACACACACACACACACACACACACACACACACACACACACAGAATTTCTAGGTCAGACCCATGCAGGCTCTCTGATTGTCACTTCTATCTCTATAAGCCACTATGAGTCTCTGGGCTGTGTTCTTGTAATGTGTTTGACCCTTCTGGCTCCTATAGTTCTTCCTTTTCTCTTCTTTGGAATTCCAAAGCTCTGCCTAATGTTTTTAGCTGTGGGTCTCTGCACTCACTCTCATCATTTGTTGGATGAAGGCTTTCTGAGAATAACTATGTTAGGCTCTTGTCCAGCAGTATAGCAAAATCTCATTAGGAATTATTTCTTTGATTTTGTTGGTCTCTTTGCTTGCTTTGCTGATTGTTTTTTAATCAATAATAAGTCTCTGGACTACCCAACCTGTTTTATGTTCATTCAGAAAGTGTCAGGATAGGCCCATCTAGGGTCTTGTCTTGTGGCATTGATCTTAAGTTGGACCAGTGATTTGTTTGTAATCCCAAGTTCTGTGCCACTTTTACACCAGCTCATCTCTCAGGCAGGACAAATTGTAGGTTGAAGGTTATTTGGCTGGTGTCCCAGGCCCACCAATGGGAGCCTTGTTACCATAGATCATGGTCCATGTCCCTCATTCCTAGGAGTTTTCAATAGAGACACCCTCACAGATTCCAGTGAATTCTCATGGCATTAGGTTTTTACATGACCCCGATATCCCTCAGTTTCACTTCTCTCTCCCAGTACTCTTTCTTTCCATCCCTACCCCTCCTCAACCTGATGCTTCTTGTTTTTATCTCCACCTACCCAAAGTCTATTTCCACTTCTCAGGGAGAGCCTTGAGGCAGTCACTTCCCTTTTTAAAGAGAATCTTTGTGTGTGTATGTTCACTGAGTATATACTGAGAAAGCATTAAGTGCTAAGGGTTGTTTTAAATCCTTGGATTGCATCAATAAAAATATAGATCCAAACCAAAGGATATTTTTCCCAAGAAAGAAAAGGTAGAGACAAGGCTTATAAAAGGTAAATAATCAAGTTAGTACTTTTGGAAATGAAAAATTTGGGGGAAAATAGAAAGAAATGAACAAGAATGACTGAGTATGAGCTGCAATTTAGGTGAGAGTAAGTTTCATTAAAAACCTATTTGAACTAAGACTTGAAATTAGGTGAGGAAGCCAACAATATGGACATGTAAGAAAGACATTCCAAATAGAAGGTTTTGCCATTGCAAAGGTCCTGGATCGGAGCTCTATGTGTAGGTGTTTGAGCAACCAGAAGAAGGCAAGTATGGCCAGAAGAAGGGAAGAAAGAAGGAGAGGAGAGAGGAAGAAAAGGATAAAAAGAAAATAGCAAGAATGGCATCTCAGTCTTTGGGTGTAATGCTGATAACGTTCTTAGCAACATCCATGCACAGGAAAAAAATTGACAGAGGAACAACATATGACCTTGCATCATAATAACATTACGGCTGTTAAATGGGAATAAAATTTTGAAGCAGAATATTCGTTCGGCTCTTATTGCTCATTTATTCATTGTATAAAAGTAGGTATTCGACACTGTTCTGCAGGCCTGGAAGTGAGTTCTTCCTCCACAGAGCCTGATGTAATCTCAAGGAGTTTCCACACTGTGAGAGTCTGGCTCAAAATAGCTATGTATACAAGGCTTTCTGAGTCAGAGAGCTATTTAGAGAAGAGAGTGTGAAGCAGCCATTCCAATGAATACTGGAAACACTTGCATCTGAGCGTCTGACAAAAGAAAGGGTGAACTATCTTTAGAACCCAGGCAAGATGAGCACAGAGTAAGGAAAAGGCACCACCTTCTGCTGTTCTGCTCTGCAGTTGGATCCTCCATGCACAGGCTACCCAGGTTGACAGTTAATGACACCAGTTCTTGCACTATCAGGATGACTTCCTCTGTGATTTACCTTCCTGGCACAGAGTCACATATTATTATTACTCCTGAGAGTGGTCACTACAAGTATCCTTACAAATGCTTTAGGAGTTCATAGTATCCATCAACAGGGAATGTTAATTTTAAAACTAAATGTATAAACAGGATTTTCTTCAGTCCTAAATGTAACATTAATTTTTTTGAAGAAACAGCACCAAAATAATCATAAATATATATTCCTTGTTGTGGTCATTTTATTGTTCACAGACATTTTTGTTTGTTTCATTATCTAGTTTGGGTGGAGGCCAGCAATTTGAAATGTGCATGATGGGTGACTCCTCGGGAAAGGTGAGAAGAAAGATGTGGTTTCTATAGATGCCCACACTATGGCTTGCTTTCTTTCCTATTTTTTTTCAGTTCTCATCCATATGAAGTTTTGTTCATGATTCTGAGCAGAAGAGACCTAGGCTAGGGTGATGGCAGATTGACCCTTCCCACTAAGGTTTCGCCGTGTACTTTTGTGTTCAAGTGTGAGTTCTGGAGACCTGGGGATCTGTTCCTGTGAGATCACAATCTTGTAGGAACTTTTCTTATTTACATGAAGGAGAATGAAGGAACCATGAATTCAGTCTGTTAGTTGGCAAGACATCTGCTTTTACCAGCAAGAGGTGTGGAGGGAGAAGTGAAGGGTGTTAGTTCAGGAGACTGAACAATATTCTTCTCTTTCCTCTCAAGTGTTTGATTTGTAGAAGACTTGGGCAATAATTTTTAATTGATTCACTTTAATGTTTTTTTTTTCCAAAGACTTTAGCCAGGATGCTGAAACTTTTGAGTCTTGGATCTACTATTGATGTTTCCATTGCCATGGAATCCCCTTTCTTTAAAGACTATTGAGAAGTTGTACAACAGCTGAGGGCACCCACTTTATACTACACCATTGACACTGTTGACTGTGACTCCTTGGGTCTTCTTATTGGGAAAAGAATAGCCTTTGAAGGTGCAACCTAATGAAAAGGTTGGTCTGATATTTGAAAAACAAACCCAAGGCAACTCAAAACATCCCAAATTAAAAGTCCCACTCATTTGATCTGTCCAGATATACCATGTGTTTGCTTTTGGGAAAGTCTAAAAAGAACTCTTACTTAGTAAGAGAGCAAGGACCAATTGGAAGAAAAACATGATTGTTCTAATAAATGCTCAAAATGTATTGTGTACACGCCTTTTTGAGAAAGAATGCATATCCACATCCCCATATACAGCATGCGTTCACAGTCCTGCCAGCATTTTCTTTCTTTGTGACAGTCCAACCTATGGTCATCTTCAGTGCCTAGCATGTGTTTCAAATGGCATCACAAGTAGCTTTTAATTGTATGAGGCTTCAAATTAGTTAAGGCCGTTTGGCTTTTCTAACTTACAGATCTACATACATTCTAGCAAGAACCTTTGCCTTTTGCTATTGAACAACTTGCGTTATCCTCTCTAGCCTGACCCCATCTAAGCCCCTTCCTTAGTCTGATCCTAGTCCTCAGTACAACTGAACTCTTATAGATGAAATGACCTGCTTTTTCAACAACATGCAAATTAAAATAAAGCCATCTGTTTTCAAGATGCTTTCAATAATCATAATTTCCTCAGATTTAGTTCAGACTATTTTACCAGCAGAGTTTCGTAGAAGTCACTACAGGTTAGAATGTTGCTCCCTCCTGCTATTCATCTGAACCCTGCCGGCTCCTTACTGGAGTGTATCTCATTCTCCTTCTCTGGGATGGTGATTAAACTCTTGTCTCTCACTCCAGGATCCTGCATAGTGTCTGGCATTGAACATGCTTGGCATTGAAAGCTTCTTAAGCAGATGAAGACAATGGAATATTTTTTTTTTATACTCCTTAGTTATTGAATCAGTATATCTAGGCATACTGTTTGGGAAGGCAGGGAACTGATGTGTGCAGTTATCAAGACTGAACCTTTGGATTAGAGGAATGGCCTGCAACACATGGTAACTCTTGGTCCAGTCTTCTGTTGAACATCTTGTGTTTTTACTAAGACTATATTAGTCATCTCTAGGGCTAAAGTCAGAGATTAGAAACGAAGAAAGTAGAAGGCAGGGGAATGCTAGGGAGGAGAAAAGGGGAAGGAAGTTTTTCTGACACAGCCCCCAGGAAGCAAGTCACAGCTCATGGCTGGGACTTCCTGCCTCACAAACATTTTCTCTGTACAAGATTATCTTTACCCTTCTGGTCCCGTGTTACCTTTAAACAAAGGCCCATAATTACTCTAAGCTAGGATACATGTGTACATGTATGTATATTATGTACATAATCTTTCACAACGGCCTGTTCTGGGGGCTTTCAGTATTCCTCAAGTATTGACATTCAGAGCTTTTCTGAGCCTGGGAACTTTCCTAATCCAATGCATGCCAGTGGGTGGTCCTTAGTAGTCCCTCCTTCCCACTCCAGGACACTGGGTTTCAGCAGTCTTACTTAAGTGAGGCTAAAAGGGTGTGACTATAAGACAGACAATCTATTTTGGCTCTGTGTTATGAAAAGGACAAACAAAAGGCAAAAAAATTTCCTTAAGATCATTTTTAAGCCTTGAGGTTATTTGAGACTTGTAGAACTGTTTACTTCAAAAGAAAGGATAAAAGCTTTACTTATATGCTTCACTATTATAAGAATTTGTATTAGGTTTATAATTATACATTTTTTAAAGTATTGGAAAAAACCTTTCAAAGTGAGTGACTCTGTATTTGAATTCCACCTCCTTATGTATTATGTAACAATTAGTAAGGTTGTGATGGATAATTTTCTTTGGAAGAGTTCCTGATTCCATTACTCAACTACTTGATCGACTAGTAATTATGAATCATATCTTTAATTAGCTGCTGCTCTTCAGAAACATATGAAAGCCAAGGGCATAAAGTAATTGGCATAAAAGTTTTCCTAATTAATTTATCTGTCCATGTAAGTAACCAGGGCTAGAGTCTGGGGATCATTTATAACTCCGGGAAGGCTAGCCCTAAAACTCACTGTCGAAGGAGATTTATATATGTGAATTATAAGAAGACAACAGGCCACAAAATTGCATTATCCTCCAATTCTAACAATACAGCCCATAATGTGCTGCTCAGAGACGAGCAAAAAGTTCCTATTGATCCAATTCATTTTCATCATATCCTCCAGTGAATCTTTCAACTCTCTCTTGCCTTTTCTTCATTCAACATTGTAACAGTAATCAAGCACATTAAGCAATTCATTAAACAACAGCCCTGCTGACCACAGGGAGCACTGCAGCTAACATTCATTAGGCAGCCAATAACTTTATTTAAGTAGCAAAAGGCTTGGGAGTAAAAACCAACTCCTTTGTCTCTCTGTATGG
The DNA here is from genome assembly GCA_030674055.1 of Rhabdomys pumilio. NCBI lineage: Eukaryota > Metazoa > Chordata > Mammalia > Rodentia > Muridae > Rhabdomys > Rhabdomys pumilio. The sequence goes on along the minus strand of JANHMN010000004.1, from coordinate 112,884,539 downwards.
AAATGCACATCTCAGCAGTGATCCAAGCAGCACACACTTCTGGCCCACAAGGTACTTTCAAACACTCACTGCATAAAGCAAAATTAAAGTCGGGGTGAGGTGTCTCATTTATGTCCCCTCTCTTTGCCAAAAATGTAGGCCAAGACTTAGCTCATTGCTAAGCATGGCTCTGGAAGATTTATGTCTATTGTGGAAGAGCGAGGAATGTTCAAATATTGATATTCAGATGCCAGATTTTCAGATCTGACTTTCAAAGTGCTAATGACAGAAGACTAGCATGGTTACTTGGCTCCAGAGAAACTTGGCTGTCTCTGTGTGGTTAATAGAATGTTCAATGCATTTTCTTTCTTAGCAAGAGAAAACTAAATTAGCTAAAGCAAGGGGAAAAAACTTGCTTCTTTAAATAATAGTTTAGGCTATCAAAAAAGCATCTACATGTGACTTCTAGGTCTAGGGGAGTCCTGGGAAGAATACCATGGAGTGTTATAGAAGTGTGTCTTGTACTGTCCTGTCCAGTGAGAACACTTTGCTGTGGCCCTGTGTGTCAGCACTACTTGTACTGCTGCCTATCTTGCTGTTCCATAGCTGGTGAATTTTATTTTATTTTATTTTATTTTATTTTATTTTATTTTATTGAAATAGCTTGAGAAATTTGTTATATAGTTTAATTCATCATAAATAATATTATCTATGGTTTGAAAAGGATTTTCCTCTTTTGAGGACAGCAAAGGAAATCCCTTTTTACAGTTATAATCATCATCATCATCATCATCATCATCATCATCATCATCTAAAGTGTCTGAGAAGGAACTATGTGAGAGAATTTCATTTCTTTTCATTTTGTTATTTTTGGCAGTTCATACACACTTTATTTTGCTTCATCCTTTCCCACTTTGATACTTTTCTCTCACCCTCTAACTTGTACCCGAAACCTTCAGTAGTTCCCTTTCCACTTTGATGCCACTTGTGCTGTATTAACTTCCGTCCCTCTCTTTAGACCCTCTTTTCCTCTCTAATGTTCCCCTGTAGGCTTAGTCTTCAGTCGCCTCTCTAGTTCCTGACCTATATATGCATTAATTGTCACATAAATACACATATATAAATTAGAAGATAGCATCTACATACGAGGGAGAACATGTGGTATTTGTACCATATACCAAGGGGGGAAAGCTGAATCAAAATAAAGTGTGTATGAACTGCCAAAATAACAAAATAAAAATCTGAATCTTTTATACTATTTTTAAAGGAACCATTTTCAGATCTATCTATTTATTTTACATTTTCCCTAAATTTACTTTTTGCTCATGTCTGAAAACAATTCGTAATGGAAATATAGTTTTCATATTGTTATTAGTGTTCAAATGGTTTCCCAAGTAGAAAGGATATAGGTGTTCACAATGTTATAACTGGGTCATACTGGTGTTCTACGTTTAGTTTTTGTTTTCCTTTATAAGTTCAATTTCATGTTGGGGCCCTTGAGGAGAGGCCACATTCTTTTTTTTTCAAAATCTTTCATCTCATAGTTAAGGTGTTCACATTCCTGTTTCCAGTCTTTGTCTATTGATTTATGTCACTGCAGTTGTATTGTCAGAAAGTAAAATAAAGCTGTTCTCGATTGTAGACTCTGTTCTCTTGAGTTGTGATAAAGATAGGGTACAAGCAGACTTCCTGTGTAATTTCCTACTCGACTTGTCTTGCTAATGGCGTGGCTTTTAAATCAGCTTTTCTCCCAAACTTCTGTTACTCAGAGGTTATTCCCTGAACTTTAGAGATGAGGATTTTATGTGGTACAAGAAATAGAATAAGGTCTGGGTATCCAGCAGAAGGAAGAGGTTAGAACTCCAGGTTTGAGTTAGAAAAATGGTATTTCCAGTAAATAGGAAGGACTTAAAATGAACATTTTTGAAGAAGTAACTTTAAAATTTTTTATTTTATGTAATAACTTAATTCTCTGTTTTTGTTTCACTTGCTCTGCTAGTCAGCCATATTGAAACAGAATCTTTTTGTATAACCTAAGCTGGACTTGAATTCCTTGTCTTGCTGCTTCTATCCTGGGATTATAGGCATCCATCAAAACACTGGTTTGGGAAGGTGCTGGTTTACTGTAATTTGCAAACACAAAGTGTGTTTCCTCATTGTCTGCAAATAAGTCAAGTTTGCATTACTGGAAGATTCACTGTGCATACGTTTTGAATCCACTGCAGCTCTACTTTTGGTCAGAGTGCACATACAGCCTCCTCTCTGATTCACAGTGGTGCGGTGTGTCCTTGCTGCTACCTCCAAGGCTGCTGCATCCAGGCTATGTTCAAAAGTAAAGCTGAGAAAGGAAGGAATTGTAGAGCATCAATGGCAATATTTCTGATGACATAGGAATCAGAATGAAATGTGAATTCTTTACTGAGATGTAAATCCCCTTTATCCATGGACTATTGTGGTTGAATTCTTTTTTAATGCCAATATGTTGAATACAATCACATTATCTCTTTGTGTAATTTCATCATATATTCCTTCTTTAATAAAAGTTTACAAATATCACAGATAAATATGCAGGAGTTCTACTTAGTAAAAATATAAGAGTATTCAAAAAGTCTAAAGACATTACTTCAAAAATGTCTTTAACAACAATTGGCTTTCATATAGTTCAATAATAGAAAACATACTTTCTTTTAAGGCGTTACACATTCTAGGTACTATGATTATAACTTTACATAAAGTATTTAATTTAATTGGGAATATTTTATTATTTTCCTTTTTATAATTTATGAAACTAAGGATTGGAGAATGTTTAAGTTTTTTCCAAGATCCAGAGGTAATTGCAGCTGGCCAGTATTAGCTAAAGAGGGCAAACTGTGCTTCTGGTTTCTTTGCTCCCCTGTTTAGTGACATCATGGCAACAATTTAGCCACTGTGAGAACTTTTCCACCATGGATATAGGCAAATTCTACAGTTCAAAATCAGTTATTATGCATCTGCTGACGTACCACCTCCAAGTCCATGCAGGCAGTGAGTGTCAGGGATAATATGTGAAACTATTTTTGCTATATTTAAAACCCATTATACTTACTGGTACATTGAACTGCTTCCTCAAAATATCTATTCCTTTTGCTTACTGAATGTTTTCCACCTTCAAACTACTGTATTTGATAGATGAATAAAAAATAGTGTTTATTTTGTGGAACAAACACTAAACTGGAGACATGCTTAATGTCATGGAGTGAGCTGTCGGTTCTTGTCCTCTGGACAGATAAGTTGACAGGAATATGTTTATGTATTTGATAGAACTTGGTTCCTAATCACAGGTTACGATGAACAGATGAGATAATTATTTAGTAGATTCTCTACAGGCTAGACAAATTATACAGGGAAATTTTATTAAATTTACTACAGTGAAAAATAATAAAATCAAAATAAGCTTTAGATTCAGATTGAACATCTATGAGCTATGATTGTTTCTTGTCTCTTCAGCAACAATAAAAAGGATAAGGAAATATCTGTTAAAATATTTTATAGTGTATTTTACATGTATTGTAGTTAGGCTTAAGGGCTTTCCTGTCTGTGGGAGATATTAATAGCAAATATAGAGAGATAATAAGTTTCTGCAAATTGTCTGTATATGTGTGTATGTGTACATGTGCACATGAATAAAAGACAGTTTATTACACATTAAATTGAAACATTCTCAGGTGATAAGAATGAACAATAGTTAAGGAAAATATTGTGACAAACTGCATTTTAGGGAGGCTTTATAATGTTTTTTAATGTATCGAACTAACAGTTTGCTCTAAAGTACATTTTCTAGACCACCTTTAAAGAGGAAGCAAGGCCACCAGAAAGAGTGTAACTAGACTCATTTTATGACCTTCTGAGCAGTTCAGAATTCCATATCTTAGGGTCAGAATTATGACTCAGACACCATTCCTGTGTTTTACCTCCAGAATTTTGCAGTTCTACAAGCAGTATTCCACAACATAGATATATGCTAATAACCAACAGAATTTAACTAGCTATTTAGCAAGCTCCTTCCAAGAGTTGAGATCTTAAAACCATTTAGCAGGTAGGCATTTAGTTAATATAGTTAGTTATGGGTAAAATTGGATTTAGAAGGGTCTGGAACCTTCAGCCTTGCTGACTTTCAGGCCTGTTAAGATCACTGAGGATTCAAGTCCAGGGAGTTTGGTAACTTTACAACCAACTGTAGGTAGACAGATAATAAGTGAGAAGATTAAAACTTATCATAGGCATTGAGTATACACACTTCAAAGACTGATGCAGTCACTACTAACATTATAATACATATAAGCCATTTCCATCATAAAAACTTGGAGATACCATTTCCAAAATGTTTGTCAAAATAGGTGGTGGTATATATTACAGTTTCAATCTGGTTTTATAGATCACATAAGGAAGATGATATATTAGTGGAATTATAAGGAATTTATATATATCATGTAACCCTAATAATGAAACGGTTCCTCCTCCCCCTCCCCCTCCTCCTCCTCCTCCTCCTCTGGATGGCCTTTCCTTCAGTCTCTGCTCCACACTTTGTCCCAGTATTTCCATTAGACAGGAGCAATTCTGGGTTAAAAATTTGGAGATGATTGGGTAGCCCCATCCTCTAACTGGGGACCTTGCCTAACCTTTGTATATGGTCTCTACAGGTTCTCCCTCCCCTTTGTTGGGCATTGCAGCTAATTCTATCCTTGTTGGGTCCTGGGAACTTCTTGCTTTCCTGACATCTGGGACTTGGTGGTGGCTACCCCCAGTTCCCCATCCCCCATTGCTACACACCTCTGTTCAAATTCCTGACCCTCTTTATATCATCCCAGTCTCCTCCCATACCTGATCCTGTCCCCTTTTTTCTCCCTTCCCCCCTCTTCCTCTCAAGTCCCTTCCACCCTCTACCTCCTTTGAGTATTTTCTTCCCCCTTCTAAGAAGGACTGAAGCATCCACACTTTGGTCTTCCTTCTTCTTGAGCTTCATGTGGCCTGTGTATTGTAGGACTTTTCAAAACCTTGAATTTAGTTCTTTTTGTTCTTTGGTGTTGTTGATTATTTTCCTCTTTGGATCTAATTTCCTGCTGTGTGTCATTTAAGAACATGTAGATGAACAAATACTTATCTTTACTGTCAAGGTCAGTTGAGGACTTTTTTATTTTTGTAGTTACTGCTGGGGTGTTGAGGGAAGACCTAGGCCTCCATTAGATTTTCTTCTCCAAAGCTGCCTTGAGAAATTTGGCAGGGCCTTGCTGAGCATATGGCTTCCTTGGAAGCAGTAAAGGCTTGCCCCTGTGTGGATACTCCTCTGTAAAATATCCACAAGTTAAAGTTCAGTTTTCATAGCCTTTCTGATAAGAAGGTGTACAGTTTACAAGAATTTGCTTATTTTATGAGTATGAGAGTTTTGCCTGCATGAATGTATGTATGTATAACATGTTTGTGCCTGGTGCCCTTCTAGAGGTCAGAAGAGGAGTTAAATGAGCCATTGTGTGGGTGCTGCAAACAGAAATAAGAGTAGGACTCTTTATTTACTGAGAGCCATGTGACTTGAGGAAGTGACCAAAATGGTGGCTGTGCCCTTAGCCTCTTATCTTCCTGACTTTGGCCGTCAGGTTGGCTGTTAAACATCCAGAAGGATAGTGAAGAATGAATGTTGGCTTAAGACCTAATTGAACAACACTTAGGTAAAGCTTGCCTGAAAACAAACTTCTAGACTCAGTTTAGAATGGAAGAGGGCTCATCCTACTTCCCGTACTGGGTAGCAGGCGCTATTGATCTTAGCCATTCCTGACAGGTGTAAGATAAAATCTCAGAGTAGTTTTGACTTGCTTTTATCTGACTCCTAAGAATGTTGAACATTTCTATAAGTGTTTTTTGGTCATTTGAGTTTCCTCTCTTGAGAGTTTTCTGTTTAGAACTGGATCCTATTTTAAATTGTTTGAGGTTTTTTTTTTTTTTTTTCTTTGATATCCAGTTCCTGGAGTTCTTCATATACTTTGAATACTAGTACTAGTTCTGTATCCCTGTATCTGCTGTGGAATTGATGAAAGTATTTTCACATCCTTTTTTTGGCTGTCAGTTGGTCTGAATGTGTCCTTTACCTTACAGTAGCTCCTCATTTCCATCAGATCCCATTTATTAATCATTTGTATTACTGCCTGTGATGATAATGTTTTGTTTCGAAACTACTCTTGCCCCAATAATCTGAAGGCTATTCTCTACTTTCTTTACTATCAGATTCAGTGTGTACCTTACTGAATATGTAGGTCTTTGATCCATTTGGAGTTGGGATTTGTGACTGAGGTTAAGTATAGATCTACTTGCAGTCTACTATGAGCAGCCATCCAGTTTTGAACATGTCTGTTTTCTAGTGCATATTTCTGGACTATTTATCAAAAAATCTATAGGTATGTGGATTTATGGTTGAGTCTTCAATTCAATCCCATTGATCAATGTTTCTGTTTTAGTGCCAAAACCATGCTGTATAAACTACTACAGCTCTATAGTACACCTTGAAATTAGGGAGGGTTATTCTTACAGTTCTTTTATTGCTATGGATTGTTTTAGCTATTCAGTTTTATTCTTTTTTTGCCATATGACTCTCAGTATTGACCACTTAAGATCTTTGAAGAATTATATGATGAACTATATTGGAATTTTGATAAGGACTGCATTGAATATGTAGATCATTTTTGGTAGAATGACCATTTTTATTATGTTAATCCTACTGAACTGTGAAGATGTCATATTTTTCCATCTTCTGATATATTCTTCAATTTCCTTTTCCAATGATGTGAAGTTTTTATCATCCAAATTTTTCTCTTGATTTGTTATAAATACATCAAGATATTTTATACTATTTGATGGTATTATAAAAGGTGTTGTTTCCTGGTTTCTTTCTTGACTCATTTTCCAAGTTGTATTTAGAAGAACTAATAATTTTTGTGATTCATTTTTGTATTGAGCTATTTTTTCAAAATGTTTATTTGTGTTAGAAGTTTCCTGGCAAAATTTTTGAGTCACTATTATACTGTACAAATAAAGATACTTTGACTTTTTCCTCTCTAATTAATATCCTCTTAATCTTCTTTAACTGTTTTATTGCTCTAGCTAAGACTACAAGTACTATGTTGAACCCTGAGCTTATATTTAACCTTGATGCAGAGTGGACAACCTTGTCCTATTCCTGATGTTAGTGGAATTGCTTTGAGTTTATCTATATTTAAATTGATGCTGGCTATGGACTTATTGTAAATTGTCTTTATTATGCTGAGGTATGTTCCTTGTATCCCAAATCTCCCCAGAACTTTTATAATGAAGGGGTGCTGGATATTTTCAAAGGTCTTTTCTGCATCCACTGAAATGATCTTGTCTGTTTTATATTTTATTTGGTTTATTGAATGAACTACATTTACTGATTTATGTATGTTGAGTTATCCATGAGTCTCTGGGATGAAGCCTACTTGATCATGGTAGATGATCTTTTTGATACATTCTTGTGTTTGGATGGCAAAGTATTTTACTGAGAATTTTTGCTAATATTTTCATAAGGGTTTTGCTCTGTAATTTTTTATTTATTGAGTCTCTATATAGTTTGGTTATCAGAGTAACTGTGGCTTTTTAAAATGAACTGTGCAGTGAACCTTCTGGTTCTATTTAGTGGAATAATTTGAAGAGTATTGGCATTAACTCTTCTTCAAAATTTTGGTATAATTATGCCCTAAAACCTTCTTTCCCTTGGATTGTATTTGGTTGGGAGACATTTAATGATTTCTTCTATTTCACTGGAGTTTATATAGTACAGTCTAAATTACTTAATTGATCTTGATTTAACTTTGGTAAATGGTACCTACTGAGGAAGTTATCTACTTCTTTTATTTTTCAAGAGTCAAAATTTTAAAGTTTGTACTTATGCTTCTCTGGATTTCCTCTGTGTCTGTTGTTATGTCCCTCCCTTTTTTTCCTGATTTTGTTAATTTGTGTATTCTCTTCCTAAGTTTTAATTAATTTGGATAAGGGTTTTTCAATCTCATAGATTTTTTTTTAACCAACTATTTGTTTCATTGATTCCTTTTATTGATTTTTTGTTCCTATTTTATTGATTTTAGTCTTGAGTTTAACTATATCTGTCTACACCTTTTGCATACTATTTCTTCTTTTTGTTCTAGCGCTTTTAGTTATGCTGTTAAGATACTAGTATGAAATCTCTCCAATTTTATAGTGTTTGAGTTTGTCTCTTATAACAATCATGTGTCCCATACATTTGTGTATGTTGTACATATATTTTTATTCAATTCTAGAAAGTCTTTGACCTCTTTTGTTCATTTAGTAAAGAACTGTATAGTTTCCACGAGCTTGTAAACTTATTGTTGTTTCTATTGCTGTTGATATCCATCCTTAATGATGATCAGATAGGATGAAGTGTCTAATTTTCATTTTCTTGTTTCTGTTGAGACTTGCTTTGTTTCTAAGTATTGATGAGTTTTGGAGTAAGGTAGAGTAGATGCTGAGAGAATGATACATTATTTTTGTTTGGATTAAAATGTTCTTTAAATATTTTTGGTTTATAATATAGTTTAATCCAACATTTCTCTCTTTAGTTTCTGCCTTGATAACCTGTCTATTGGTAAAGGTCTAGATGGGATTTAAGCTGTAATAGTGTTTCTTTTATATACTTGTATTCCATAGGCTTGAAGCATATATGTTAAGAATTGGAACCTCTTGGTGTCTTTGTCCTTTGATGAGTATGCAGTATTCTTTACTATCTCTTCTAAATAGTTTTGGTTTGCAGACTATATTGTTAGATATTAAAAGGGCTATACCTTCTTTCTTCTTAGGGTGTTTTAGAAACTTTTCCAAAACTTTAACCCTGAGCTTTTATTTATCCTTGATGTCAATGTATTTTTTTTTAAAAAAAGCTAATATGTACATACATTCTACATCTACAAGATAAAATTCTTTTTAAAAAATATTTTTATTGGATTTTTTTATTTATTTACATTTTAAATGTTATCCCCTTTCCAGGTTTTCCTTCTTGAAATCGCCTAGCTCATCCTCTCTCCCCCTACTTCTATTAGGATGCACCCCCAGCCACCCATTACTGGCTCCCTGCCCTGGCATTCCCCTACACTGGGGAAGCAAGTCTTCACAGGACCAAGGGCCTCTCCTCCCATTGATCACACAAGACCATCCTCTGCTAAATATGTGGCTGGAGTCATGGGTTCCTCATTGTGTACTCTTTGTTTGGTGGTTTAGTTCCTGGGAGTTCTGTGTGTGGGGGGGTCTGTTTGGTTGGTATTGCTGTTCTTTCTATGGGCATGCAACCCCTTCAGTTCCTTCAGTCTTTTCTCTAATTCTTCCACTGGGGACTTCATGCTCAGTCCAATAGTCGGGTGTGAGCATCCACCTCTGTATTTGTCAGGCACTGGCAGAACCTCTCAGGAGACAGCTATATCAGGTTCCTGTCAGCAAACACTTCTGGCATCAGAAATAGTGTCTGGGTTTGGTATCTGCATATGAGATAGATCCCCATGTGGGTCAGTCTCTGGGTGGCCTTTCATTCAGTCTTTGCTCCATACTTTGTCTCTGTAATTCTTCCTATGAGAATTTTGTTCTCCCTTCTAAGAAGGTCTGAAGAATTCACAAAGTACATTTATCTATCTTAGTCCCTTTTCTGTAGCTATAGAGTAGCATGGATGTAACCTCACCACTCAAAAGGCCGAGAGACAGGAGGATTGTTGTAAGTTATAAGCCAACTTTGGTTCCACAGCAAGTTCCAAAGTAGCCTGTGTTGCAGGTTGAGACTACATTACAAATACAAAAGTGAAAAAAACCTAGGATACTGAAAGAATAATACTTTATCTGGCTCATACTTCTGCTGGCTGGGAAGATCAAGGACATATCGCCATCTGAAGAGTTTCTGTTCTTTGTCATGACACGGTAGAAGGAAGAAAACTGTATTCACAGACTCAGAGGAATCAAGATCTCTCCCTCTCCTTTATCATGAGCACACTCTACAGTAAGTCACTCCCACAGTCACAGCAGCCATTGACTCATTCATGCTAGCAAAACTCTTGTGACCTCACTGCACTCTGAACATCTCACTTCATACTGTTTCAGAGACAAGGAAGTTTCAACCTGAGTTGAGGAGGCTACAGTCTGATTAAGTCTCACTTTTATCACCTTTCCGGATCTGTACTCCAACTCTGGTTATCACTTGTTTGAAGATTCATATAGGTTTCTCACCGGTATCTTTACAAAAGTATATAAACAGATATGAGCACACATTATTGTTCTTTATCTTTCCTACACAAAAGAAGCAATTCAACACCAACCACAGTACATTGCTTCTCCTCCCATTAATGTAGCTTAGAAATTATTCTGCATTGACGCAAAAATTTCCCACAATGTTTAAGTCAGGAGTCAAGCATGGGATATACCTAGGTGCCTATGCACATGTATGAGATATGCAGCTTGGTCTTTGAGGGTCCTCAAACAACAGGAGCGGAGACTGTTCCTGAATCTGATGTCTGCTTATGGATCTCATTCCCATAAGTCTGTCTTCAGTAGGAGAGGATGTGCCTAGTACTGCAGTGTGGCTTGATGTGCCAGGGTGAAGTGGTACTAGGGGAGGCTCCTGTTTCTCAGAGAAGAAAGGGAAGGAGGGGAGGGGAAAGGGGTTGTGTGGGGGGCTACTTGGAGGAGGGTGGATGCAATTGGGATATAAAATGAACAAATAAAATAATTAATGAAAAATATCACATAAAATAATGCTAAATAATTAAAGTTAATTTATTAACAGTTAATTAATAGTTAATGAAACATAACCTAACAGAGTGCATGCAAGAGCACACACAGACTTGCATAAAAGAATGGAGATACTCATCCTGTGTGATATGTAACCCTCAACAGTGACTGCAGCTGGTGCATAGCCCTCAACAGGGATTCAACTCACAATTTTTTTTTTATCTTTAAATTTTCTCACTCACAGTGAAGTTGTCTAATTTATTGCTAGTTAACAGAGAGGTTCAACAAAGAATCACTCTTGTTTTTACAGTCATGTGACTTCAGACAGAAACATTGTGAGAAGGTGTGTTTCTTACCTCAGCAGAATAATCGGTTTTTTTGTTTGTTTGGTTTTTTTTGTTTGTTTGCTTGTTTTGCATTCATTTTGTTAGTATGTGTCTTTTTTCCTGGGGAATTGAAACCATTGGTGTTGAGAGATATCAATAACCAGTACTTTTTGGGTTGTTCTTGTTATTTTATCGCTGTTGTTCTCTCTCTCTCTCTCTCTCTCTCTCTCTCTCTCTCTCTCTCTCTCT
>JANHMN010000004.1:112826310-112872779 GCA_030674055.1 Rhabdomys pumilio | reverse complement strand
CTAGTAAATCTAGTAAATCTAGTAAATCTAGTAAATCTAGTAAATCTGTCGTTATATGTTTTTGATCTTGTTTCTTGCTGCCTTTAATATTCTTTCCTTATTGCGTACATTTTGGTATTTTGATTATTGTGTTGCAAGTCACTTTCTCTCTTGTTCAGTTTATTTGTTATTCCTTTTGCTTCTTGTGGTTTTATAGACACCTTCCTTCTGTTGGTTAAGGAAAATGTCTTCTATGATTTTCTTTAAAGTGTTATCTGGGCCTTTGGGCTGGGGTTCTTCTCCTTTATTCCTATCATTCTTTGTCTTTTCACCGTGTCTTAGATTTTTTTGATCTTTTGTCAGGACATTTTTTTCAGGCTTACATTTTCTTTGTCTGATGTATCCATTTCTTTTATCTTGTCTTCATGCTTAAGCTTTTCTCCTCCATTTTTGGTTTTCTGATGGTAAAACTTCCATCTAAATTTCTCCTTGTTCAATTTCCAAAATTTTAGTGTGACAACTAACACATTTTGTTTAATTTTATTATGAGGTATCTTCTTTCTCCATCTATGGTAATTGAAAATATTTCTGCATATCCTAGTCTTGGCTTGATTCAGTTGTCTCCTAGAGTCTTCAGAATGCTAGGCCAGACCTTTCTGGCCTCTAGAGGCACATTTTGTGTTATTTTTCAAGTCCTTTGCCCTCATTTTCCATGAGACCAATGGTATTTTTTCTTTTTAGAACACAAAATTGAGATGTTCTTGATGTACTTTAAAAACAGAATATATTTTAAATTTTTCTTTCTTTTTATTGAAAGCCTGTAGTCTGACTTCTGAGCCTTGTGAGAAATAAACTACCTCATTCATCTTAAATTTGCTAACATTATCGTTTTCTGTTAAGAGCCACTACTTACTTAGCACCTTTTCCGGGTCAGGCACTCTGCTGCAGGCTTTAAATACATTAACATTTATCATTCAGTTATTATGTCACTTTTTTATGTTAGATACTTTGGATTAGGAAGGCAGAGATGAAGTAACTTGTCCAGCCAACATTGTCTAAGTAGTAAATTGGAGAGGAACACAATTTAAACTAGGGTCTCCTTCCTCTGGAGCACAAACTAGTTATGGTGTTAGCACAGATAATTTCATTGCAGGTTGCTCAGATGGCTGCCTCAGTGACAGGTGATGTTATGTCATCACTCTGTCAATACAGATTAAATAGCAAAGCTTATTGAAGGGGAATCAGAAAACAGTGTTTCCTTACAGGTATAGCAACTTCATAGTAGCCCTCAAATAGCAACTTTCTTGATCATAACATGCATTTAAATATAGTCATAGTAGCTTAATGTTTGTTGTCTTGTCAGGTTTCAAACTGGATAATAAAACTAGTTCCTATATCATTGTGTCTGCCTTTACAGTGTTTTACGCACATACACACAGTGTGGTAGCATCTTCTTCCTCATTGCTAGTGTTAACCTCATGAGAAGTCCTTTTATTTTTTGCTACTGGTTTTTTAAGGTTTTCTTAAAAGAAAAAATTTAAAGACAAAGGGAATGCAACTGGAAAGCATTTGGCATGAGGACTTGGAGCAAGCATGTCTTAGTTCGGATAACTATTACTGTGTTGAAACAACACCATGACAAAGCAACTTAAGGAGGGAGGGGTTTATTCAGGTTATACTATCACATCATTGTTCCTCATCAAAGGAAGTTCAAACAGCAACTCAAACAGGGCAGAAACATGGAGAAAGGAGCTGATGCAGAGCCATGGTGTGTGTGTGTGTGTGTGTGTGTGTGTGTGTGTGTTTGGAGGCTGCTTACTGGTTTGTTCATCATAGCTTGCTCAGCAAGCTTTATTATGGAATTGAGAACCACAAACCCAAAGATGGCACCATCCTTGATGGACTGGAAGCTATTTTATAGATCACTAATTAAGAAACCCTCTGTAAAGATGAATCTAAGGTACCATCCTTTCAGATGACTCTCGCTTGTGTCAAGTTAACAGAGTCCTAGTCAGGAAAGGTGAAAGTATTCATGTTTACCCTTGGATTGGTGAGGTTATATGCAGAAAACAAAATGCTGGAGAGATGATATTAGATAAGAAGGACATATTAGACTTTGTACTTATTGGAGAGGGCATAAAGATGAGACCAGCACAACCCATTTTTGTAAGTACATGGCCTGAGGTGTAGGAAGACTGGCCTAACTTATATGAGAGCTTTGGAAATTAGAAAAGATCAGACTGATTTTTAAAAGAAAAAAAAATGAGTCTAAAGCCAGAGCTTGTCACAAACAATTTTTGTAGTTATCCAAATTTAAACTTAGATGAAAGAGTGTAAAGAGGGTACATAGTCAGCAGGGAATTGGGGATTTTCATTTGGAAATGAGCTTGTATTACAAATAAGTATGACTTTCAGAAACACTTGAGAAGAAAGCAGATTTTGAGGTCCACTTGGCTACCTGACAAAAAGACACATGAAAGCTGAGTGGCAATGAGTCCAGCACAGAGTGCAAAAACACAACTGTGAGAAAGGTAGAGTTCGGCCTGAGAGCAGCCCTGGGGGAGAGGGTCCTAGCCTCCGTGTGGCAGACAGAAGATGTAGCCCTGAGCAGGTAGGTGCAGGTGAAGCTCAGAAAGTAAATCTAAAAGACAGAAGTGCTAGGAATCCAAAACAAAGCATCTCATATTGGTTTATAGCTTGCTTTGTGTTAAGATGGACTCTGTCTGCAGAGCCTTGGGAGGAGCTGACTTGCCACCATTGTTGTCTCATTCCAGAGGACATAAAATGCTTTGTGTTCCCTCTTTCAATGAGGTTTGGGATTAAAGACCAATCAAACTGTCCAAGTGGAACAACTATGGGGATATTTTATTAGTGATAGCGAGAAAATATGATAAAAACATCTGGAATAAAACATGTTCAGTCGATTAGCTATATTCCCCTGACTGCCATATGCACAGAAATACATGAATTACATGTGTATATAAAGCTGTGAATATATCCTGGCATATCTCCTGGAAAAGATGCCAAGTTTATATATCTATCTATACATACACACATATAGATATATGTGTGTGTGTGTCATATAGAATGATATCAGACAATATTTTGATGTTTGCTTAGTTCATTGGACATTAACAAGTTATTGAATCAGTAAAACCAGAAGACGGTGCCAATTGAACTTTATGTGCTTGCTAAGGTAGATGCACAGTCTTGCCTTAAAACAAGAAGATAGATTCTTGCTTATATTAGGCTGTGTGTACCCTGAGGTACTTTACAAATACTAGCTAATTGACTGACTAAATGAATTTTCACTATTTTTACTAGCTTAGATGACACCCATCTATGGTGAGTTCATATCTTTGAGAATCTGAATAAAAATTCTATACACAAATGATTAAATGGTGGATGTATAAGGGAATTCACTCTCCACAAATTATGAAATAAAATTATGTAAAACCTAGCACCTCCTTTTTTCTGTAATTGTTGGAAATACCTGAAGATCTCTGTTATAAAAAGATGGTCTTGATTTTGAAGCTTTTTGTGACAGAGTTGAGAACAGTAGTGTTATGTTCAGGTATATAAATTGGGTTTATCCAATGTTCTAAAGTCCAAGCCTAACCAAGGGCAGTTTGAAAAAAAGTCATTTGATGAGAGACCTGTACCTTTGCTCTCCCCAAGTGGAACCAATCCTTGAGCTCATGGGCAACACGTTGTGACATATATTACTTTTTCTTCTCTTTCTTTTTTTCCATTTTGAGCATTTTTCTTGATTTTGAGACTGTTTAGGAATACATACAATTACAAAGTTTAGTATTTTTAGTTATTTTTGCATCCACATTTTTTCAGTTTTAATTAGTCTATTGATTTTAAATGAATGTAACTACCGAATACGAAAACATTCAATAACAACTTTCCTTGAGTCATTTACTTGTGTGCACTATTAATGTCCTTTGTTCTCATTTTTAATTTCTAAATCAATTTACATAAGGAGCCACCCCCAATAATAGCTTCTAGAGTTTTCACTGCCTGTTTTATATTTGATGAGAGGTGTTCCTAACCAAAAGGATATGATTCCCTTTAAGAAATCACTGGTAAATTCTTTTTATACAGAGTATATTTTACTGCAGAGAATTTCTCTGTTATCGGAGAAATATCTCTGATGACACAGGGAAAAAGGTCTTTTAATTTCTGCTCATTCTTAAAATATAATCATCTAATTATAGATGTTTTATAAACAATTGTGAGTCCGTAAAACATTAATAAATATTTTTTCACATGTGTTTTACAGTTTTATATTTTATTATATTTTTGTATGTGGTATATATGCATACTGTATGTTTGTGTGGTGAATGTATATGTGTGTGCATGGGTCTGTACATCTGAGAACATTTAAAGGTTAGAAGAAAAAATCACCTGCCCTGCTTTTTGACTCTCTGACTTATCACTTTAATTGGGGCATCTTAATAAAGCTAAGCAGTGGTGAGCAAGCCTCAGAATCTTTGCCCACTCTAGTGCTGGCTTTGCAGATATATGCAACATACCTAGTTTTTACACACACAGTAGCTGGCAACTCCAAACTCAGGTCCTCATGCTTGTGTAGGAAGTGTTCTTGCCTGCTGCACCATCTCCTTCACACTACAGTTTTTAAAATAGGAATATGTGTACAAATAAGTAGCATATTTATTATATTTATGACAGACATAATGACACAAATAGCATATTCTTAAATGTATGTGTGTGTGTATGTGTGTGTTGAATTGTCACCTTTAATAAGAGATTTTAGAGACACTACTATATTATGAAAGTTTTTTGTAAGTGTTCTAAAAAATTGACATGATCTTTCAGATAAACTGTTAACTAAATCCTGGATGAATTGTATATGACAATAGCAATGAATTTTTGGCCCTTTAGGGGAAGAATCAAAAGTAAGGTTTGCTATTCAATACAGATGGTCCTGTTCTGAATTCCCTGAGTTCTTATTAAGGTTAAACATTTTTTTTTCTTGGATTTTTTTGAATGTCTGAAGTCTCATTTGTTAATGTTACTTTCTGACTCATGAAGTGTCCAAAACTCTTCTAATAAAACACAAGGCAAATAAATATGGGCTCATTTTGATCAATATGTATAGATAAAGTTTCAACACTGAGTCTTTTAAGGAGAAGAAGTGAATCTTTGGATTGAGGAAAAGTGACCATGAGAGTCTCAGAGCTGGAATTTAGCAGAAAGTGGTGGTACCTCTTCATGTGATCAAAGGTTATGAACACCAAGCTTCCAATACATCTAGGGATTTATGCTAAAGAATCAAGGCAAATATGAACACTCTTTCATTATTTAAAATTCAGTTGGTAAAAAACAATTACTGGCAATTTTTCTTTGGATATAAAATTGCTGTAAAAAAGGAGTGTTTTTATATTTTTATTTCAAAATGGTTATGGCTTTACTCCCCTGGCATACTTGAGCTATCCAGGAACTGGCTCAAAGCACAACAGGTACCAGAATGCTCAGTAATTGTCCCACATAGGATTTATCATGGCCCCATAAGAAATATTTAGGAAGTGGGAATTTTTAAATTGTTGAGGTAACATTCCATGAGTTTTTTTGAATTATACTTTTTTACCTGCAAGTTATTTAGAGAGTTTTTTATAATGGCCATAAAGACACTGATCAATCTGGTTATTGTCCTTACAGATTATTAAACAACAGTAATTAATTCCAGCTCCCCCCTCTCCTCTGGATCTTGCTTGTGCAACTCAGGTGTCATCTCCAACCTAAGATTCTTTTGCCTCTGTCTCCTTGCCTTTCCACTGGTTTTGGGATTATATTGTCATGACTTAGATAAAATTTCAATACTTCTTTCAGCATGGTTTAAATGACCAGATAATCATCTTATAACGTGTGGATTTAGGAAATCAGACAGCGAAATTTGAAAATAATAATATTAGAGAAAGATTCACACGGAATCATTTTACACAACTCTTCTGAATATAAACCTTCAGCTATTTTTCTAGCACGGAAAAATCATGGAGATGTGTATGTCTTCATGCAGGCTTTTGTTTCTTTTATCCAGTTCTAGGTAAAACCTTCCAATTCTTTCTTCCAAACATTATGCATACTCAAGTTCCTACATCAAAACTCCATTGACTAAAACTGTATAATATCTTTGGCCTTCCACCAGAAAAGGCCTAAATGCAGCAAAGTAAGGATAAATTAAAGTGACAAGGTCTCAGCAGTGGAAATTAGTGCAACTCTTCTAATTGCATGTCTAGCCTGAATGATGGGATACTTAATTCTTACACATCCCAGACAATTGCTTTATACTAACATAAGCTCTGGGAAAAAGGTGGATTCTATAGACATATGGAGGAGTAGATGGAGTGGAAAAATAAATCTGAGACTCTAGCTACTCTGGAAAAAAATGTTTTCTCTACATTGGTTAATAAAGGTGTCTGTTCTCTTGGTTCATTATTCTCATAAGAACTGAATGTTAAACAATTAAACGATAGGCAGTCAACCTGGCTGTGTTAACTCCTGTGCTGTGAAACCACAACAAAGCACCATGGGTAAAGGCAACATCCCTTTTGTAAAAGACAAGGACACAGCCTAAATATGAATCCCAAGGGACAAATGGATCAGGGACAACAGCATCCTCTTTGCTCTTCCCTAGAAGTACTGCTAATAAAAGCCTTCAGAACTAGCATGGGTTCTTATATCTATTTAACCTTTTGCCCCAAGAAGCAAAGAGCATCTGGTTAAGTGGAGAGGAAAAACGCAGCAACTTTTCATTATCAGAGCTCCCAGGCAGAGTGTGGGCAAGCCGGAGCTGCCAAGCCTAGGTTAAATGCTTGTTGCCTTCACTGCCTGAGGCCATCTAGCGTGTTTAGAAATGATTAAGTACTGCAGCCTAGAAAGGACCTGTCCTGAGCGTTCATCTCTGACTTCCAGCAGAAAGGAGAGGCTGGCAATGACAGAGGCAGATGGATGAGTCTCATTAGTATGGCGAGGCAGCGAACCAGACTGCCTTCACAGAGCTGTCCAAAAAGAGGGAGCAAATTAAAATAGGATCTGGGAAAAAACCAATGAGCAAGTGCTTTAACTCTCTGCTACCTGGTTTATTCAGCTGGGAGGCTACATAGACAGTGTGGCTTACTGTGAAATGCTTCTGCACCATGAAATGAGCGTGGCTTTGTAGACTCAGTCACGTACAGTCTGTCCTTTTTTACTTTTTTTTTCTTCTGAACCCTTGAAAATACGGTTCTTGCATTTCTTACAGTAGAATAAAGCAGTTGATTCTATTGGTAGCATTTGTTACTACTGCTGAGAGGAGTAGATGTGAGGAAGAGAGGGAGCAACTTCTGCCTGCACAGGAGATGGAAAGCTGTGCATTACATATGCAGTTGGTTAACTTGGAAGGTCTACAGAAGAATCAGAGTCCTGCTCAGGAGTCAGAGTTACATGAAAGGGCTGAGGCTCAATCCAGGAAAAAGCTGTTAGAGAATTTCAGAGATAGAAAGCAAATAAACACTAACCTAAAGGAGTTTTATCAGGGAAGGGGGTGGGGTTAGTGGCGCCCATGAGTGAGTCAAATCCTCCATATGTCATAGGATCCAAGTCCAGGTGAAACCTTTAATGTAATGGGTAATTCACTAAACAATAGGTTTTATCTTATGAAAGCCCAAGATTTTTCTCTTCTGTTGCTTGTATATATTTTGTGGGTGTATGACATTTATAATGGGAAGTCATTTCTTAAAGTTTTGAATGTAGCAAAAATATTTGGTTATTTATTCATTCAGAAAGCATTTATGATATTCTTTGAATTATTTCAAGCCAGGAGCCAAATCATAAGAAAGAAACAGCCTGACCTCATTAAATGTTGTCTGTAAGGAGACACAGAAGGTAAAAAACAAAAGAATAGGCCTTTTTGGAGTGGTGCCCACTGAACCAGGAGCACAGTGGAAGGTAAATACCTATTGACACAATAGAATCTGCTGACATGGGCCACATGATTTAGGGTTAGAACCATGTATATGTGCAAGAGTGACCTAGTGCCAACTAGATGTATAAGAACTCTGCTGTGATAATCCTGATGCAGAAGCCACTAATTCTACCTTGACTGAGAATAAAAGACTCTGCAGAGAAGTTTCCATGTATGGGGGACTCTACGGTGTCTACTCAGGCACTTTCAATAAAGAAACTTTAAAAGTAAAGATTCATGTTTTGTTCTAAACAAATAAGCTTTGGCTTGGTTAGTGTTATGTGAGTTCTTACTGCATCATCTCTTGTTTCAGCTGATAGTGTGCCAAAAAGGAAGGAGTATTAATGGCTACAATTGGTCAAAAATAAAAAAAAAAACCAAGGGGGAGGAAGAAGAAGAGAAGAAAAAGAAAAGGAAAGAAGGCAGAGGAGGAGGAAATGTCCTCAAGTTGATGGTATTGCGGTTAGCTCAATAATGGGTGATGGTGGCTGGATTGTGATGTCTCTTTACAGCACACAGAAGATTCAGTTACAGAGGTTTTGTAAATTGCTACTTTTCTAATGAATACCTTTACTGTTCTTAATCTCTCTTTCTCTCTCAATAATTCTCTATAAGTAATGAAACATCAATCACAATATTTATGACATTCCACGCATTTATTTTTTCTTGGTAACCACTAATTTTACAGTTCTGAACTTGAATTTAATAACTTTTCATTTAAACACCCCTACTCCCTCCCCAGAAAAACATTACAACGTGATCTTTAGAAAAATGTAAGAATTAAACATGACATGAAAAGACTGCTTTTATGGAAAACAACTCTTATTCTATATTTAACTGATTGAAATTCCCTTCCTCAACTAAATTCCCCACCACAACTGTACTTTCACCAGAGTTTCTTACCTGCAAAGAGTGCAGGAGTAACTAACCTATTGTGCTATGTCAACTGTCTAAAGCAAGACTTCTTTTGATAAGAAGACCATTCAGAGGCTAGATCCTTCTCAGTTCCTACAAGATAGACAAAATACAAATGTGTGTTCTCCCTCCTGTCACTACTGATATTCATGGTTTCTTTGTGTGCACATGTTATCTCTGTCAGTGCCAGAGCTTAGTGGCTTAATCAGACTTTGTATTTTATAGTACATCCAAATCACACTAAATATAAGTAGAAATAATTTCTAATATTTATCTTCATGTAAAATATATGTAGAAAAAATCATTTAACTAAATGTAAGGTGTCAGAAAATGGCTCATAAAAAGAAAATAATATTATGTAGTATAAACTTGTATTAAGTTGTAATATAACTGACACTGATTGAGGAAGATTAAGTCTAAGATTCATTTCTCTATGACAATTGTTCAAGCAAATAATAAAGGTAACAAGAGAAAAACGTTGATTCTTTCTTCTCATTTTGCCTTTAAATCTTAGCAGCAAGGTTTTTTTTTTTTTTGCCACATTTATTCATAGTGTAATATCACTGGAGCACTGAGTGCATCCTGGGTAATAGTGATAACTGTTAGCAAAGTTCAGTCATAATTGACCTTTACTCCTGAATAAAGGTTGGCTATGGAAAGATAAACTTGCATGTTGAATTAGGAACGTAAAGAGAAGGACTGAAGACACGGACGAAGCATAGCTGAATAGAAATCCATGAATATTTAATGTTGGTTAAGGTTTGAAAACTTGATGTGACATTACCCTAACACTTGTCCCACAATAGTTTTTAGAAGAACATTCTGATGAGCATTCGATGACTTCAGCCGGGGAAGGTTTTTAACTTAGTGGGATAATTAAATTATAACACAAATGTTTATACTTAAAGCTGTTACCTAGATGAACTGAATCAAATGTCCATGTTCTTGAAGCATAAGGCTGAACCCTTCCTAGTTCAAGCATCTTTACTAGTCTATCATCTCCCTTGAGGTTTGCAGCACTAGTTACTCTCAGGGAAACTGAACTGCCTAGAATCCATGCAGAAGACCAAGAAGACACATATGATTGCCAACTGTCAGCACAGAGTATTGATAACTACAGAGTGAGCATTTGTCAATTAAACTCAATGTTTGTCCTTTCTCTTCCAAGATACCTGAGTGT
Organism: Rhabdomys pumilio; assembly: GCA_030674055.1. Lineage (NCBI taxonomy): Eukaryota > Metazoa > Chordata > Mammalia > Rodentia > Muridae > Rhabdomys > Rhabdomys pumilio. The sequence goes on along the minus strand of JANHMN010000004.1, from coordinate 112,862,733 downwards.
AATCAAACCAGAAATTTAGATAGCAAACAGTAACTTATTGAGAAATGAAAAGAAAAAGAACATCAGGTTACCTAATCATGTTTAATAATGATATTGATAGCTATCACTTAATATCTACTAGGGTTTCCATTAAATTCGCCAGTATAACTGGGACACACAGTTACCCAGGCATTCCTGGAATCATACAGTGGATAGCTGATTGAAACCAGTAATACAAGTGTCTTACTTCTACAATCAAGTGAAGAAGACAGTGGCAGCAAGTGAAAGCATCTGAGAACATTAGGATTTTTGTGTGGTCGAGATTTCATGTATAAAAGGAAAACAGATAAATGACTATGAAGCTTGGACCCTTCTGCAGAATTTAGAGAGGGGTAGTGTTTTGAACAAAACACTTGGACAAATAGAAGCATTCTGGGGCCATGGGGCAGCCAAAGGTAACAATATCTGTTCAATTAACACTTTTAATTTCATTAATTTACTTATTTATTCACTTTATATTCTGGTGGCAGCCTCCTCCCTTCCTCTTCTTCCAATCCTACCTTCATAAGCCCCTCCCCCATTATCTGCTTTTCCTCAGAGAAAGGGAAAGGGGAAGCCCCCCATGAGTACAGACCTGCTCTGGCACATCAGGTTGCAATTAACACTTCTAATCAATTGTTGGACTTGTCTTTTGTGAGCCATGTCACCTTTAAAAGACTACATATTCTTGGTTTGGTCTTGTGAATTAGACTCTAAAATTTTCCCTAAGACTATCTATAAATGGGTCATGTACTTCAATCTGTAATTTTCCTAACCCCTTCTATGACCTGGCCTGACATCTATGACAGGAGGTGACAAGTTCTTGGAGTGGAAAGCATTCCTACATTTCTCTGTGAGATTCTGCAGCTTCCTCTGACACCTAAGGAGCTCAGGGAAGGATCAAGCATAGTGCCAGTGGGTTCAGGGAGGAGATCACCCGAATTGCACACAGGGATTTCACTTTACGAACTACTTGGATTAATTAACTAAAGCAATCATAATAGAAACCCAATCAAGAGACAGGTTTGGAAGGAAGATAGTTGTACTTGATGCACAGTTCAGCTGCTGTTTTAATTTTTTTTTCATGAAAAGCAACAGAAGCAAGTAGTGCAAAAAAGTACAACTGAAGGAAGTATATTCAGTAGAAGAGTTAAGAAAGCTGTTGATTTCGCTAAATGGTCATTAAGGTTGTGAATACAAAATTGAGCATTTTCAAGAAGCCCATTTACCTGCTCAGGGTTGCCGTTTCCAGCTGGACAAACTTACGGCTGTGCACTAACAGGTGTTTTGAAAGGACGAATAAGCTTCATTTCAGCAATAGAGTGCCACATAATTTCAAAGCCAGTGATTTAACTTTGAAAAAAAAATTACTCTGTTCTATCACTATTAGTTTATAATAAAACAGAGCCTGACCTGCAAGTTAATAAAGAAAGCATGTTTACTAATTAGCTTTATTCTCCTTGCCCCATGTTAATTGCACAGGATCCATCTATCTCACTTATGAATATGTTAATTTATGTCAGAGAGGCACAAGTTTTGAGTATGCAAACTCTCCCTTTAATTAGATCAAAGGAAGGCCCATCATAGTTTCACAAGATGGATTCTAATTTTTAATCAGTAAAATAAGTTTGCCTTCTAAACGACATCTTCTTTTGACAGTTGGAAAACACTAATTAACAGACATAACTGTATTAATTGCATTATACCACTACATTCTTATCAGTTAACTTATGTTCCCTTCTTGCTAATGCAAACAGTGGTGGCTTTAGAAGGGTCACCTCGTGAATGTCTTCCTAATGCTAACGAGCAATCAATGGATGTAAAATTTCTAATGTTTTTGTAGGAAATTCTACATAATAGATGTACACTCTTTTGACTCATGTCCCATTCTTTAGAATAATTAGTCCTTAAGTCTGTACTATCAGAATATCAGCTTTCTGGGAGATAGAGAACAGCATGCTTTACTCACATAAGAATATACAGAGCAGAGAACTGAAGGGTCTGGACTCAGTTAGAGAAGTTGTACCTAACCCTCAAGAGACTTGAGGCCCAAGGAGTGGGGAGGTCTGGTAGGATGGGGGTTTGGGGTGGGGACATCCTCTTGGAGACTGAGTGGGGGTAGAAGATATGGAATGTGGGAGAGTCAGAGGGTAGATTAGGGGGGAAAAGATAATAATAATAATAATAATAATAATAATAATAATAATAATAGTAAAAATAAATAAATAAAAGAATTAAAACAGTTTCCTTTAGGTATCTTTTCATGATACGTTAAATGGAAATCTGTAGCCTGGAAAACAGTTAAAATTCATAACAATCAAAAGTTTATATGTTACAAAAGGTCACAATTAAGAAGTTAAAAAAGTAGAAGTGTCCTGGTAAAGTTCAATGCTTTTTGGCCAAAACTTTTCAAATTTATTTATTTTTTTTATTACATAATCAGCAGGTCAGCAGGGACCCAACCCCATTTCCATAGCAGACCATTTCTGGTGACATATGTGTGTTCTGCTTTTGTTGTCAGCATGGGCATCTGAGGAGAGACTAGTAGGCTCACAGAATACTTCTATACTAAAGAAAACAATTTGTCATAGTGATGACTAGACATTTGAGGATGGGGCATCTTTGTGTTTCCTTTTATTCATCCTTATAACATTTCTTACTCAGCTCACACACCTCTTGAGATAATATAGACCTTATTTTACCAGCACTTCTGTCTTACTAGCACTTTTAAGGAAAATTTCTTCGTGTCTTGTGGAACTTCTCTGCCTTAAAATTTTTAGAGTTAGGTTTAATTTGAGGGCATGTGCTATCTTAAAAGCATTGCTAAGGAACACGTGCAGACTGAGTTAGTCCAGAACTTCAAAACTGGATGTAGGAATGGTCAGAGTCATACAGATGAGAATGCTTCAGACATGACTGCAGTTGTCACACCTAGGGAACCGTTAAAGTAGAGTTATAGATCCTTTCAATTCATATGTAATCAAAATTGTCCCATGCTTGGAGATGTTACTTCTGAAGCCTTGCTGTGTGCTAAGTGACCTCACTTGTATCTGTTCAGTTTATTCCTCTGCAAACTTCTATCAGATCTCAAAGCCCCAGGAGTTCATAGCAGAGAGGAAACTGACATTTATGAAAATACCACCCTTGCACTTTGGAGGTACTGGAGACCACATGCATACACCCCACATACTAATTGTACCAGACACAAATGTCAGTTACTAGAGTAGGCAACTTTTTACATAAACTCATTTATCATCATCTAGTATTATGCTAATTTAAAGGTAAACTTTCCCTTTTGACTTTTTTCTGGTGTCTGCTGTTTTTTGCCCTCCTTTCCCACACCACATCTCCAAGGAGAAAACATAAATAGCACAAATCCATAGTGAGAGCCGAGAAAGACAATGCCACTGAATGAAGAAGGCCAGAGCCAGGGAAAAAGGGCAGCTGAGGGCTCTGACAAGCCAGTTTCATTATCAGAGTTATTTCCTTGTAAGCATTCATTAAAATGTCAGTGATGTGAAAGGGGACCAATATGTATCTCCTCTGATTCCACCTGGGACATTCTCTCAGGCTCCTGAGCAAATAAAGCTCATGTCTTGGTATTAGTCTCTTCAGTCTCTTAGTTCACATCTGACTGTTTGTCCATGGCTATGATCATCACTACTAGATAGTCTCGATGTCCCCACTCACAGACTTGCAGGATATAGAAGCAAGAGACTTCCCACGAACTCTGGCAGGGATCTATAGATGCTGCTATAGAGCTAAAGTGTCTGATTTCCTTGAGGCTGTAATGTTGGAGTGTGAAATGTTACATGTGTTATTTGAAATCAAACTTGAATTGCTTTTCACTCTTTGTAGCTGTAAAGCCTTTGCAGCTGATTATGAACTTTGTTTCATGAACACAACGCTTGTTTCTGTTTTACTTAACATTGATATCTAGGTATCTATTGTGGACTAGTATTGTCTTAGATGCAGAGATAAATATTACTTTTCTTTTGGGTGAGGAAATAGAAAAATGAGTGCAGGGGAAACAGAAGATTTAAAAAGAAACAGAGCTTTGGACCCCATGTGCATGGTCTGGGGCCGATGATCTGCTTAGACGTGGCCTGAGTTACTGAAATGAACACTACTCTTCTAACAAATAGCACAGTATCATTTGTCAAATGTTAAATATCCCTGTCATTCCAAGGGCAGAATGCTGAGATGTGCTGTGCTTAGCTTAGCTTCTATCTTTTTCTAATTTGCTCCCATATTGTTGAGAAGGAAAATGATTTGAGATTTATTTAGAGAACATGTAGGCATCTGCCATGTAGACACAACTAGCAGGTTGTGTCTCTTAGGGTTCCTGCACCATTGAGCAATGAAGAGTGTTGACAATGATGCTGCTTCTCATTTCTTCCCTGTCTCCTTGATGTATTACAGTAGAACGCCAGTCCCTCAAAGTCTGGTTACTTTAATTTCATATATATATATATATGTGTGTAAGTATGCACGGTGTATGTATATCATCTATCTATCTATCTATCTATCTATCTATCTATCTATCTATCTACCTACCTACCTACCTACCTACCTATCATCTACCTACTATCTATCATCTATTAACATATTTATCTTTATATCTATCATTTTGTGTGTGTATGTATGAAGTCAAAGGACAATTTGCAGAAATCAGTTCTTCCCTTCAATGATGTGGAATCGAACTCAGGACATTAGACTTAATGGCAAGTGCCCTTTCCCTGCCAACCCATCTCATGGCCTAAAGACCATCAGAGATCTACATAGGCCTCCCACTGCGAATGTTTGAGTGACCTTCCACTTGCCTACCTGTTAAAATATATTTTGATTACTGTCGACTTCACATGTGTTAGAACTCCTTTCAATCTAAGCATTACTTTCATAATTTAGAGATTTCACTCGCTGTGATCTTTAGATTCAGTTCTTCGTTTTTCTATAGCATTTGTTTTGGAATGTTCTTTGTCAAGTTATTATCAAGTGTCTATGGTTGAACATGATAGACCTTTATTTCCATTTTTGCTTTCAATATTTGTATGGTTCTCTCCTCCCCGTCAACAAGGAGTTAACTATGGGCTTCTTAACAACACTATATTTAAAGAGAGAGTTGCTTGCTTATTTATTTATATATTTTCCAATTCATCTGCAAAAAGGAGTTTTAGTAATTAGGCCATCTGTCATCTTATTTAACAAACTTAAATTTGAAATTTTTTGAGTTAACTGAAAAATTTGTTTTTAAATAGGTAAAAATATCTCTTCCAGAATTTTAAAATGACACCTTAAAATGAATTCGTTAGTGAAGTCTGAAAATTGCCTCTTAAATTGTTAAAGTATGTTTATCTACATCTGACCTCTTATAATATTAGTGTGGTACATTTTGGATTCAGGGGACAAGTTGAAGTCATCATTTTGTAACAGAGAGAACAGAGGCTTGGAGCTTCAGCTCTGAGATAAAATCTACTGTAGCTTGTGAGATTTTCAAGGCACAGAACCTAGTTTTACAGTCTTTTATCCTTAAAGATTAAGCATTGCACAAAAAACGTTGCATGAAAGATAGTGAGTTTTCCATTGATTTTATTCTCTATTTTACCTTGGGAAGCTTCTCAATTGTTTAGTCCATGGGTAAATGAAACGCTTTGTGAAGAGATCTGAGGATATTAGAATGGCATCCTCCTGAACATACACAAGTTTGTTTTTGTATGGACACTATGTGGGTGGTCCAGAGGTTAGCCTATCTCTTTCCTTATCTACTACTGTAATGGCTTATAGATCACATAAATGGGAACTACTGCAGTGTGCAGTTACTTAAAAGGAGACGAATAAGACCTAATGATGGAAGCATGTTGCTTCTACTTCGCTAGAAAACCCCAATTTAATTTTAAGGATTTTAATTCTAAAGTAAGAGAACCTGTGTCCATACAAAAACAAACTCGTGTATGTTCAGGAGGATGTCATTCTAATATTCTCAGATCTCTTCACATCTAGATCAATCCACAAAGTCTATTTGCTCATAAATTTCTGTAGAAGGGGTCATTCTTAGAAGGTGTACAGGCTGTGTATATAATTTTGTGAGATACAAATGTCTGGATAACACTTGGTTACTTACTACACAAATATCACATTTATAGGAGGCCTATTCCAGTGGCAGGCACTACCAAATGTAACAATTAGCTAATACAGCTCCTTCTTCTGTCACTCAACTTATGGTTCACAATAGAGAAGAGCAGTCAAATGATGACACCAATAAAGCCAAACCTAAACCCTAAAAGCACATGTGAGACACACTGTGATGTGTGAAATAAAGTCTGAACCATTCAGAATGTGGAAGGAGACCAGGGTTTAGCAGCCTCTTGAAGACCTGAAATGAGTAACATCAGCTTGATAAAAGGAAAACAAAAGAGCAGAAGCAAGGGCATGTTGTGGGAGTGGGGTAAGTACCAGCATCCATACAGAGATATATGTGGGCTCAGATATTCTAATCTTCATAGACTCTTTGGGGCAACATTTACAAAGAAGTGGGTGACAGTATTGATCCTAAAGGCAGGAATTCCACTTTCTGCGTTTCTTTCCAGCTATGGGACATTGGGCACACCCCTCTCGCTTTCTGAAATCTTTGTATCTTTAGTAACATGAAAGGATTGAGAATAATACTCCAAATGGATCTTTTATATAGATAAAATATAGAGTCCTGGGGTGGTCTCAGACAGACAGGAGCTGCTATGTGTTATCTACCTTTATTATTTTTCCTTTCTTCTTAAGAAAGATAGGATATTATTTTATAGGTGTTCAGATTAGAGCAGGGTTAATCTCTCACTTCAAATTTATTTGGTTCTCAATTCTAATGCCACTCACCAGACAATCTAAGGAACATCGGATAACCGACTGGGAATGCATGAGGCTTTTTAGGGAGGGCAATGTAAGTGCCCAACCACCCCTGACTTTATGGGTGAAGAGGTATGGCTTTATTTATAGTTAGAAGATCAGGCTGAGGTGCGGTTTGACACCTAGCAAGAGAGATTGTGCAGTTCACTTTCTCTATGAGCACTTGGGAATGATTCTTGAGTTTTGTTATCAGCTTGACTAGATGAAGAGAAAGAAAGAAAGAGAGAGAGAAAGAGAGAGAGAGAGAGAAGAGAGAGAGAGAGAGACAGAGAGACAGAGAGACAGAGAGAGACAGAGAGACAGAGACAGAGACAGGCAGAGACAGACAGAGACAGAGAGAAGAGGAAGAGGAAGAGGAGGAGGAAGAGGAAGAAGAGGAAGAGAAAGAGGAAGAGGAAGAAGAGGAAGAAGAAATGGTTCGCCCTCAAAAGCAGTCAGACTATCCTACCACCCTAGTGTTCTAAGAAGGGGGACATTATTTTGGTGAATCTAGATCTGTGTTGACATTATTAGCTGAATTGTGCCAGTATATATATAAAAATTTAGCTTTTGGTAATTTGAGTTGCTTAAATATCCCATTATAAGTACAATTTTAAATAACTTTTGGCAATCTGCCTAATATCGAGTGAGGTTTCTGCCACCGGCTTTTTACACATTAACCATTTTTATATTTGTATTTGACATTATTTTAAAGTGACCCCAACTAAAAGTGTCTATTACCAGAATGAGCTATAATTTTAAATATTTAATATTTCAGTATTCTCTTTTTTATTTTCTTTGCTTTTTTATCTAAAGTTCAACATAGGCTAAGACTGCTGAACAGGGTACAAAACACAGGATGTGGAGTGATGTCTAAGTTCTCTTTTATTGGGCTATTCAGTGTCCTTTAGCATCTCTTTTATGTGACACTGGATTATGATTGTCTGAAACACTAAGTAAACACTTTTTACTTAGTGGAGATGTCTCTCCACTTTCAGGTGAACAAAGGAGTATTCTTTGGCTTATTCCTAATGGTGGATCGTGTTGCTGTGTATGTAGCTTATGACACACCTTGCTAAGACACTAAGCATTTGAATCACTGTGTGGAGCTAAACTCTATATCTCATCAGTCGTAAATATTTGCTGTTGCTGACTTCCTTAGTATACATGAAGGCTTCACCCCCAAATTCTCAGTCAGTTAGCTGTGGAAAACCAGGCAGGCAAACCTCTCACCTCTCTGCCCTTCTGTCGGTACTGCTGCCAAACCTGTCAATTACTCTCTGATTTTTAATTTATGTTTTAATCAAAGTCATGCATGGATATGATTAAGAGTACTAATGGTTATGGTAGTTTCCTTGAGAAAATGGAGCCATTCCTTGTGCCTTCCCAACCTCACTATTTTTCTCTCTCCTACTTGCAATGACAACAGCCACAGCTCTAAACAATAGGTTTATGCCACCATTTTCTCAACTATAAACTTTACATATTATTTGTGAGCCTCCGTGGACAATAGGTTTATGCCTTTACTCGTCAATTATCAACTTCAGATACGATTTGTGGGTCTCTGTGGGAGGATTGTATCTCGCTTACCAACTCTAGCTCCCCATTTTCCCAACACTCACGCTAACTTCACTTACATCACTGGCTGACTCCAAGGCTTTGGTCACTCTTTTCTTTTTTACCAGACAGGACAAATTTCTTGTCCCTGGTGTTGAGAGACAAGGCCAGTAGTAGCCATAGATATCTCTTTGCCTTTTCTGAGCCCCATCTTCCTCAGTGGCAGCAATTTTGACAAAGTGAAAGTCAATGATGTAGTTGTCCTCACTTTTAACAGATCATTTTCTGTGATTTATAATTTGACCTAAAATTAAAACAAATGAGCATCATATGTGACTTCATATTTGCAAAGCAAAACTCTGCTATTTTTATTTATTTATTTATGTCATTTGTGAGGCAGTGTTTCAGATAGCCCAGGCTGGCCTCAAACTTCCTTGAGTTCATGCTTCCTCTTTCTTCCCAGTGTTGGCAATCACTGGTATGTTCCACCACACTTGGGTTCTGTCTATTCTCTGTAATATTTTTGTGGTATTTCTGTCTCGTTGCTACAATTTTCTCTTCATCTGCATTGTCTTATGTCCCGAGTAGTACAGTAGTTTCTAATGATTCATCAGCTTGAGGTTCTCCCTGTTCAACTGGAATTCCCATTCACCTGAGATCGTCTCCCTATTCTTTTGGAGCTCTCAGTCATGCAAGATCATTTCTCTGTCCAGTCTGAGTTCTCAGTAGTACCAGATCATCTTATCCATGCACAGCCCATTCACAGTACAGACAGAGTCAAATTCTTTCCTAGATGGGGTAAAATCTCTTGTCAAAATTGTTACGCTGTTTGTAAAATCTTCATAAATTGTATCTGTATATTAATACTTTCATTTTTGCATCCATCATCTTATTCTCTTAGCTTCTCTATTTAATCTCACCCATGCAATGCTCATATCTTGCTAATGACTTCCTGAGGTTTACTTAAAGGCTCAGCTCAAGTGTTTTCTTCACCCCAAAGTGGTCTTTCCTAATACTCGTATACTATATATAACCTTATATCATTTTTATTTTTGTACCTATTTGGTACCCTTATTAAACTGTGTCTGTGGGGGATTAGAAACATACTCTCTGATTAAGCACATTGGACACTAATGAAACTCAGTTATTTGAGAAAGAATTTGTTGCCCCGAACATATTTTGTTTTTTCCCTGTACCAATAAGTCCTTGGCATGGGCAGGGAGTTTTATGTGTCTTCTTCTGTTTGACAGACAGGAAACTCAGGGAGAATTACAAGACAGGTATTTTGGTTTATAAATAACTGGCTCTTGCTGGAAAGAAACATTATACAAGTAAAGACAGTAAGCCAATAGAAATATTTTATCATTAGAGAGTGATTAAGTATCTGTTCTGCTGTTGATTCTAGAAAGATGTGGCACTTTAGAGTATATACATGCCAGAAAACTTTCTACATGAATGACTAGTAAATGCTCCACAAGCCAGCGTTAGGTATTTCTCCTCTTCATTCAATTTCTTGATGGTTCAGATGAAGCCTGTCTGGGATTTCATCTTGTTTCACAGATATGAGCTTAATGACTCTCTCAGCTTTCTGCAATATGCACTTTGCCTGTGACAGTCCGTCTGCAGGTGGGTATCCCTGCATGTCCCAGCTGGATCCCTATGACCCCAGCTTCTGGGCCTATTTCTAACACAAGCTTTTCTCTTTTTATCTCGCATAAATGTAAGCAATTTTGCAAACCCTTTTATCCTTGAATTTTTTTCAGAAACTATTATTCTAGAGAATCTGTTATTTTTTCAAAACTATCTATCTTTTACTTCAGCTTTCTAAGCCTTATTTCCATTGGATTAAAATAGCAGCTGGTCAAAGCAATAATGAACTTAGTTGTGTTTTTCTGGCTAGACTGTAGAATTAGAATTCATATCTCCTCACAGCTAAGAGAGCTTATCTGTAAAACTCCCCATTTTGTGGCTATTCAGATTTCTATCTAAAATGAATTGAATCAAATAATGAAAAAAAAAACATTTCTTATACCAAGAACTATACTAATCAGTTTAGTACTTGTGTTTCTGTTATACTTGTTCTAAGAATGGTAAGGTTCCTGCTTGTCTCTAGTATATAAAGTATTGCCCTCTATAACTTACAATCTTTACTAAATTTCTGATCAGTTACATAGTGAGACACTGCATTGTACAGGACACTGTTGTGTGCTTACAGCATATTTTCTTGGTGTACAGTGCACCTGATATTCCTTTGACTTCTCCACAATGCTCTGCACATTACTAGCTAACTATTGTTGATTAAGTTGCCTAAGACTCAATTTCTTCTAATGGAAAATGGTGGTAATAACATTACCTGGTTTATAGTGTTATTGGGAAGATTAAGTGAGTTCTCCTAAATCATTTAAGAAGAATGTTTGATACAGGCAAGAGTTGCCAAAGACTTTTCAATTTGTGTTAGGGGTCTCTGTGGAACATGTGATTTATTATGAGACATGACTCCAGTGATCACGAGTGCCGAAGACTGCTGTGATTTAAAAGACAGAAGGCTGGCAAGCTCAGCAGTTTAGCTCTATCTAATCCCAAACCTCTGTGACTCAAAGAGGATGATAGTTTAGGTCCTAGTCTAACTCTGAATGCCCCAAACTCAAACCCAGATTTGCTGATGTTTGAGGGAAGGAGAAATGTTGTTCTGGCCTAGGATAGGACAAATTCACCTTGCTCCTCCTTTTGGTTCTGATGAGCTTTTGACAGATCAAATTTGCCTACTCACATCTGTGAAGATGGACCACCGCTATTTAGTTTATTGATTCAAATGCTAATCTGTGTGGAAACAGTCTCACAGAAATGGTGTGTCACCAACTCTCTAGGCATCTCGTTGAGCCATAAAAGAAACCAACATACAATACAATTGTTTTCATTATTTATTCTAATTTGAAAGTCAAGGAGAAATTTTCTTGTGTTGATACTACAACAAAATCAGCTGTAGTTTCCTGTTTTTCATCATTTAATATAATTCGTTATTTTCCTTTTTCTGCTTACACTATTAATTTCCTTCTAAATTCCCATGATTGCTTTGCTCTGATACTGACAGAATGTATGCAGTTTAGTGGCTATGAGCCTCATGTTCCTGGGCCTCATCCTCGATCTCCCTCTTTCCCTTCAATTTCTTCTCACATGCCTTCTTGTCACCCCAATTTTGGCTTGATGCTTCCTGGGCTTCTCACTTTCCTATTCGTTGGCTATAATCTGAATTCTCTGGAACGGAGTGAAGCTGTGGGCATGTCTGTTACCCAGTGGCAGTGGGTAGGAGAAGAAGCAGGACGATCTTATTCCCTACATAGATTTTTACATATTAATGTTCTCTCTGCTTGGGAAAGAAGTGCTAACCTGCTAGATTTCCACTGTGAAATTCGTAATGAAGAGAAATTAGTTATCCCAGTGAAAATGTTAGGAGCAAATCCAACTGAAGCTCTTGTTAGATTCACAAGAACCCAGAAAACTCTAGGCTTTCCAAGCCCCAATAAGCATGTTTTACTTAAATGACAAAGAAAAACACGGGGAAAGAATCCTACCGTCATGCAAAACATTCATTCATTTTTATTTTTGCCCCTTGAGTTCACTCCTGAGTCAAGAAAAGACTCATTCATTCATTCATTCATTCATTCATTCATTCATTCATTTACCAATTTTGTCAGTCTTTACTGAGAATGAGCCCTGTGTTGTCTTTAGAAAGTATGGTTCTTCCCCATGGTGTGTGTGTGTGTGTGTGTGTGTGTGCCACCACAGTTATGACACCACAGATCTGAAGGGCAAAGGGACAGCCTTCGGTGCTGGTAGATAGCTCATGCAGTCAGTACATGAGTTGACAGAACACATTCATACTTCTGGAATAGAGGGATCAGTGTCGCCTGAAAGAAACACAGGTGAGCAAATACTGTTCCCTATTGTTTTAATGTATCTTACTCATTAGGAAGGTGGGGGCTCTGATTCTGTCACATTCTCAGTAACATCAGAGGAATATTTACTTTCCAACTAGAAGACACTGGAACTACAATGACTTTGCTTTTTTGTTTCTCCATAAGACTTAGAGGGTATGGTGGTAACCATTACTATTCAGTGGAGAGAAAAATCCTGGAAGTTGATCTGACATCAGCACTCATGTTCAGACAATTATACTCCTAGCGCACTGTCCTTCTGGGTACTGTGATAAGCAGAGTTCAAAGATGACCCCAAGTTCCTTAGTTCCTGATTTGTCCTTTATTCTAGTCTATGAGTGACTTTTCTGTTACTGTTATAAAACATCAAGGGCCACTAAGAAGATTGATTTTGGCTCTGGTTTTAGAGAGCAGGGCAGTGAGATACAGACCTGGCAGCCAGAAGAGGAAGCTGAGAGACCAAATCTTCCTGAGAAGCACAAAGAAAACAATGGGAGTACCTCAGAGCTACATATTCTCAAATTTTGGCTCCAGTGAAATTGTTTCTATGGCAAGACCACATTACTAGACTTCCCCAAACAAGTCCACTGGAACCACATGCTTAAAACTTGATCTTCCTGGAGACAGTTTGCCCTCACACAGTCACACCAAGTATTCAGCCAGACATTTGGTGAGTTCTAGAGTAGATTTTCCAAATGGAATATCCCAATTTAAAGTTCCTTGACTTTAAGGAAGGAAGATTACTCTGAGTAGACCTGACTTAATTGGATGATTTCATGAAAGGTACAGGATTTTTCTCACAAAATGTGTGAGAGATTGAAGATAAAGAAAGTTCCTTGTTACTGTTTTTGAAAATAAAAAAGGAAAAAAAGAAAAAGATGTTCCTTTGACAATGTCTAGCAAGGGAACAGAGACTTCTGTCTTTTAGCTGCAAGAAGAGTGACAGAAGGCTACTGTAATGACCAACATGTTGATTTCAGTCTTTTCAGGGGCTAAGACATCAGTTACACTTCACATAGATGTGTTAATACAAAGGTAAATGGAAATTTTTGTAATGACTAAGTTCACAATCAATAAAGAACTAACAGGGTGGTCGAAGTGCAGCTTGAAGCACATGTTTCTTTTATCAGAACTTCTATATATGAACTTGTATACCTCCATGTTGAAATACCCCTCCCCCAGGATCTTCCATACTTGAAAGTAGATTCTGATGAAGTGAAGGGAGAATGTACTCAAAACTTAGACATGCTTTAGAATGCGTGTTAGCATTTCTGAGAATTACATACAATGGTCTAGATCGTTGGGTTTATAAGTCATTACAGCCACATATGAAAACTCTCCTCTGTGGTCAAAATTTATTCAATCTCTCTGTGGAAACGCTGTCCAGAAGTGCCAAGCTGTCTTATGCTGATTTCCTGATTTTTTTTCTGAGGGATCAGCTAATTTTAGTTTCTGACACGTTCACAGATATTTTTCACAATCTTGTGTTTAAACCTTCTCCTTTCTCTTAAATAATCCCTGTCAATAGAGTGTATTTTTATAAGTAACTGAATCACTGCTGCTATACTTGCAGTATTAATGAAGGAGTCAGAGCTGTCCCTGTTGGGTTGTAAGGAAAAGCTTAGAGTGTCTGCTGAGAGCCCTGCCACTTGGCAGGAGAAATCATTGAACAGTTTATTGGATCAGAAGCCATTATCCAGGTTGAGTCTTGGCAGTGCCAGACTCCTGTGTTTACTATATATGTGAACAGAGGGAAGTCACAAGGCCAGATTTTTGAATGTGGCTGTCAGAAATAATGTCCTTTTGGTTACTCTGTTCCTGAAAGAGTGGTTGAGTAGTGTACATATCTCTGAAAGTATATATGATGCTTATGAGGTTTATTTTGGACTGAAGTTCTAAATCTTAAGAACAACTAAAATCTCAGAATAGATTATAGAAGCAAATGTGAAACCCTTTGTACCACAGTTACATGGTTGGTCTTATTTTATTTCTTGAATAACTAATTTGTTCCAAGAAAGCAGAAATCATTTTAAACCTTTTCAGTGTTTTCTCTGTACAACTTTCTTATATTTAAGTATGAAGTATTTGTTTATAGGTGTATCATTGTAAGAAAAAGAGGGTCCTGTATGTTTATCTAAGATTGCAGAGACAGGAGAGACAAAAAAAAACATGCCCTCTCATTTCACTGCTGAGACAAGTCTGCTCTGAGGCCAAGCAATTAGCACAACACAAAGGCAGCCATTATAGTATCCAGCCAACCTCCATTGTCTCATTGTGCCCTGCAGTCTTGACAAGGTTTGTCATGGGCCACAGCAACTGTGATTTGGAAAATAAACAACTTATATGTCACATAGCTGGATCAATCTTTGAGGTATTCAGGTGCCTGCTATGATCTTTAGGGCCCAACCTTTGTCACGAGGCTGGTGAAAAATCCTAGTCTTGCTTCTTGTAACTAAACTGAAGTGATGGAGTGAGGCTGCAAACTGGGTTTTTCATCAGTGTCATGGATCTGAGAGCTGAGTACATGGTGACAGTGGAGGGAGTAAAGGCTTTAGGCTTGCAGCTTGGAGGAATCTCTAGAAACAGGGTTTTAATATAAACTGATCCCTATAATGATCCTGAGATGGATAGCTAAGTTGTGGGATCTTCTGCTCCTTGCATGACATTAAATTCAACTGCAAAACTTGGTGAAGCCCTACAATGTTATCCAACAACATCCTGGTACCCCAAAAGGGAGGGAGACACAGGTGCATTTCTGTGTTTGGATGACCACATAAGATCCAGATATTTTAAATATTTCCTTTATATTATATATGCAAAGTTATACTGCAGTAGAATTCTTGAGAACAAAATCCTACACAGAAGTGGGATTTACTTTATTATTCTTACCAAGGAGACTTTTTTTTTGTAGAGATTAAACTAAAGCAAAAGTCTGTATCCAAATGTTCAAAATAAGGTTATGGTTCTCTGTTGTAGGAATCCTGCCCTATAGATTTATCACAATTATTTCAGTTAGAGTAACCATGTTATTCAACCCTCTTATTTTCCAAGAAATTAGTTCATATTTGGCTAATGAAAATTACCAACTAAAGAGCCTTCCAGTCATTTGTTCTGGAGAATCAGTTCTCTCTTGTGTGATAACTTAAGAATATTGGATGACTAGAGCTATGTAATGGCACGTCAGTCATTAGTAATGAGTTCTATGATGCTGGACAATCATTACTTAGATTAGTGCTGGTCACTGCATATGATGCTGGTGAGAATTTCAGGTCACGGTACCTTGCATGGGGCTGGGGACTATTGATATATTACACAGATTTGCTCTCATTGGAAGTGACTATAGGGATTTCTTGTTAATGTTAGGTTGTACCTAGAACAGGTTGTATTTGAGCAATGCCATAGATTTCATTGAATGTGATTTTCTAAATAAAAGGCCTGATAACTTAGGACCTGATTGCATTTTAAGTCACTGCCTACCTAATATGTGCATATTAATTTGTGAATTCACATTTCAATAGTTCTGCATTTCTTTATTTCTTCATCTCTTCTTCCTTAATAAACATATCACAAATGTACTGTTCATTTGAAAGAAGTCTCAAAATTGTTTTACATTTATTATTAAACTCAAATGATATATTAGATTATTGCCTTCAACAGGATTTATTTTGACTAATTCTTTGGCAGAAGATAGCTTAGTTATGACAAGTCAGGGGGTTATTTCATGCCTCTTTGTGCTGTGCTGTAGCTGAGTCACATCTGCAAGGCATAGATTCAGGCTGGATTACAGAAAAGTTAACTCTACACAGTTTGAACACAGAACTGTGAAGTATTTTTTGCATTATCCACTGGTTTGTTATTCTCTGTGCTTTTCACTGAGCTTCTGGTTCTCACAGTTCACAGGGTTTTGCAAGTTTTCAGGAATGTCCATTATCCATCCTAGTAGCAGAACTCAATGCAGTTATGTTTTAAGGGATAAAGTCATCATCCTAAAGGGTACAGGAAAACAAATAACAGGACCATAACTTCCATTGGCTCCTGCCAGTGTCTGCAAGATGGTGACATCTATGGTAAGATTTGCCTTCAGCTTTTTACAGTTGCTTTAGATTCCCTTGAGGCAGAGCAATTAGGGAACTGGCAACACTGTTGAGACTTCCCTCAACAACTAGGTTATTCTAAGCAATGGTCGAAGTAAACACTGGGAAGTAGCACAAAGAACTGATATCTAGGTATGCACTTCCTCATCCAAGGACCCTTTCTAGACACCTTCATATACCTATCTACTCCTGGTGTCGGTGGAGCTTTGGCAAGTTCTAAAACAGTGTGTCATACTTGCTGTGTAGCTATACCAGGTGAACTCAGAAAAGGGACTTTTGTAAAAGGGGTGTTAGAACGGGTCTAGACATGCCCTCAAGGAACTATTTTAGTCAAACATTTCACAAAGATATTTGACACAAAAGGTTTGTCCAACGCATCTGAACAGAGCTTCTGAGTTTGTGGGAGACTGTGAGTGGTTTGATCTGCCATCACCCAAACTCTACTCCTTATTGAACATTTTCCTTTGATATGTCAAAAAGAGGCATAGAAAAAGGTTAAGAAATGGACATTTTAAATGAAATAATCAATTAGTCACAATTTCTCTAGTAGCCCTATGAATTGTTTTATGAGAAGAGTGAGCATGTACATTATCAGTGTTATAGCATCTTGAATGGAAAACAAAACAAAGAGACAGCTTCTATTTCTGCTAAGACTCATCCTCTACTGTGATCAGAAGACTAGGCAGCATTCACTGGGAGCCTTCAGTAGTTTCCATACATGCTGATGAGTGTTTACATTTGTCTCATACCATCCTGAACACTGCAATTAAACATAAACAGAAATAATTCTGATCACAGTTCTGAGTATAATTTGTATTCAAAAATTATACAGTAAAATATAATGATATATCTTTATCTAATAAAATAAACCAAACCGAACAAAACACTTTCTCTCTAAATAGATATGTTGGGCTTTCTTTGAAAAAAATGTCAATTGGAAAGTGTAGTGTTTGGCATGTTAACTGACAAAAATAAATGTTATAGAAAAATATGGAAAATTAAGTAGCTTCATGGAGATTTAGTTTAACTTTTCAGAGGCTTTGCAAATAAAATGATTACCCACAGTGTTGTAATTTTAGCCTTGTTCAATTAACAAATGAAATCTTTTCTTCCCTTCTCTTTCTGTGTACAGCATGTGCCATGTCTGCATCACATCTGCCTTCCAAATGATAAATGCTTTGAAAAAATCTTCCGGAGTATCATTTAGCTCTAATTGTTCTGACAATCAGAAAAACATTTGCTTTATTAAATAATTTTTTCTTCAGTATGTAAAGTTATAGGTATAATTTTTAGCCAAGGGAATTAATAAACAAATTTGTAGGCAATTGAATATTTGTCTCTGAGTTATTCTTTAATTTTTTTCAAACATCAGAGAAACAACTCATTCATACATTAGTGTCTAAGGATCACTTTTGTGATTCATTTCTGGACATTTCAAAGTTAAGATTAAATCAGTTCTGAGTTCAACTCAGGTAAAATTCTCAAGTACCATTGATCAGTTTCTTGCCAAAGCACTTATCTAAAAAGTAATAGGCAGGATGGCAATTCCTGTTGGGATTATTTGTTTTTGTTTTTATTTTGTTTTGTTTTTGCATATACATGCAGTCTTACTAAAATTAGTTTTTGATCCACAAAAGAATATGCCAGGGGATTGGATTAAGTAATAGATGTTTCTTATCCAAAATAGGAATAGAGGGAAGTGTAGTGAGAATGAGTCACTAGACAGCAATACTCAGAGATCATATCTTTACTAGAACTATGTATGGGGAGTGTTTTGAAGGACCCTGGGAACAAAGCATTTTTAAGTTCCAATTTATATTGGCTGTCAGCTCTCTTGTGGCTTTGTCCTCAGGGGATACCATACTCCTTCAGCCCTGTCCAGTAGCCAGGGTGTTGTGTCTGAGAATCCTAACACTGAGAGCTTTGTGACTCTTATGATGTCTATTTTGTATGGACCTAAAGCCAACTTTATGAATTGCTTTGTTCATTGAAGGGATACTATACTACCATCTGTATAGTTTCAAGATAGTTGCATATACATTATGAGTTTAGTCTTTATAGTATGTGTGGAAGTGAGTATTATATACTTAGAATAATTAGAATATCTTCAAATCTGTGTGCTGAGAGATCTTTGGCATTATCCTATACAAGATGGATTCATGATCACAGTGTCTGGAAAGAAAAGCAAAGAATAAAATGTCTCTGTGCAAAAATGCTCTTCGAAATAACGTGTTCATTTGTAGAGTTCTGTCTGAAAAGTGTTTGCAACTTTCTGAGACAGTGGCAGCAAATAACACAGTGCACTGATCTGTTGCACAGAACATTTGTGTGTGCAAGTGGCTCTTCTTGTTGTTATAAATATATTCTCAATTTTTAAAGTTCAGGTTTCCTAAAAGTTGACCTATAACTAGACTTTTAAAGTCACCAAAACAAAATCTGTAATTTATTTTCTCATTACCTTTTTAAGAGGTCTTACAGCCACTGTAATTCCTTCTGTGCTTTGAGATTTACAGGTTAGGTCTTGTAAAAGGGCACTTGTGTGACCCTCAAGGCCAGCACTGTGCGGCTTGTCTTTGCCTGGAAAAATTAATGAAAGCATATTTACAGGACAGTGTCCTTTAATATCCAATGACTTGAATACAGAAGCTTGAATAATTGTACCTCTGTTTCTCTAATTTAGACATTATAATCAAGCAGACTGACATCAAAGAGAGTGTTAGTAAAACTTGTTGTCCTATGTGTTGGACTTTAAATAGAACTAGAATACTGACTGGATTCCATTTGGGATACTATCAAAATGTGTCGTACTTTGAATAATATTCATTTGCAGTAGTATTCAAAAATTGAATGCACCTGAGTGCTCGTGTGACTTGAAAAACATGCTTGTTTGATGAAGAGAGACTTCAGCTTTAGGATCCAAAGCTGTTCAGCAGAAGGAGGTGCCGGAGAGGCCAGCGTTTTACCTGTCTGGAAGAAGAAATGTAAATGGTCCTGTACTTTAAGTGCTTTTTAGATTTTTAAAAGCAGTTTTAACTAAGAAATACACATCATTCACAACAGATATTTTATTCTTTTCGTTTCTTTTATGTTTTACCTTCCAATTTACTACATAATAGAAATAGCATTTCTTGAATATATATATATATTCTATTATATTATATTCTACACTGAATAGTGGTTTTTTCCTTTGAAGAATACTTTAAACAAAGACAACAATATTTCGACTTTAGAATAAAATATTACCTTTTTATTCCATGATAATAATGACTGTATGATAATAGATACACATATAAAGAGAGAAAAGAAAGAAACCCCAAACAAACCACACCATCCAGTTTCAGCCAAGCTGCCAAATCCTATTACAGATTCAATCCTATTAAAACGTTCCCAGGTTTAAGCCTGCTTTGGAGTTTTTCATAGGAGTGCATGACCCCTACCCAAACCCCTACATGTGTGGTCAGGGACCTCAGGATAATCGTAAACTGCCTGGACTCCCATTAATCTCGCACAGTCAGATATTAGTGCTTGTAAATCAGCACCCAAACAAGGACAATGGTTAAAGCCATCAATAGTCTTTTAATGAGGCAGATCAAAAACAAATGAAAGCAGCAGGACTCTAGGATTTGCCAAGGAGGGGAAGGGAAGGCCATAAGCTTTGTCTGATTTCTTACAAAAAATAGTAGATGGATTTAGTCCAGGTCCTCTCTCGAAACTACTGCACCCACTGTTAAAGAAAATATAAAACAAGATTATTTCAAGGAATTCCCTTCGTTTTCTTTGTTAGAGACAGAGCAGCTGGCATTTTATCTCCTTTTTTTTATAGTCCTACACAAACATGTATCGACATATGTACATTAAGTTGCACATATTTAAAAGAGAAGGCCATTGCAAATAATAACTGAAAGAATATACATTAGCTATTGACCAGTTATACTTTGTCAAGAATTTTATTTACTTATCAGCATACTTGCAGACATTTTATGTGCTTTGGAAATTCCCCCAAATGTTTTTTGGCCACTAGAAAAGGGTAGAGGAAATATCTTGTTCTGTAATTCCTTCTCTTAAAGAAGGAGAAAAATAAAGCAAGATAGGATTTATTATGTAGCATGCATGTGCAGCAGCATTATAATGGTTGCCAAGCAACCTAAAGGAGCCATATCATAGTAAGAGTGTGGGGGGAGCATATGAATGAACAGATGCATAGGATTAAATAGAGAACAGGGAGACAGGAGTCGGCCCTGAAATGAGCTCACCTTGGTATGGTACTTTCTCATGATGATTTTCTTTTATTTGAGAACCTCTATCTGGAAATCTTTTGGTTTTGGGGGGCAAGGGACCAGTGGGACTTTTTTGCTACCTTTTAAGTTTATCATTTAAGTAAAAGGGCCAAAAATAAAAAGTTTGAAATGCTTATAAAATTTGCTGCTGCCAGTTACATTATTTACAAGATAATACATTAAGGAGCAAAGTAGCAAATACTTTGTTCTAATATCACCCAAGAAAAATGTCCATATTCAAAGACAACATTTTGCTAAAGCTGCTCAAACCATGTTTGCTTTAAGTTGACAAATACTAAGTTTTACCACTATTAGATTAAAGCACCACTATATATACATATTCAATTCAATATATATATATGTATATATATATATGTATATACACATATATATACATATATATATAATTTACTTGACAATGCAACAAACACAAACATATATGCATACATACAAACATACATATGCATATACATACATGCATGCATTCATGTATGCATACAAGTATACAAACACACATAGACATTACAGGACCCTGTGGTTCAAAATATAATATTTCTTCTTTATGTCTTATAATAGATGCTTTATATATGCATGAAACTTTTATTGTTGGAGAGATACAAACTAATGCTTATGGTAGTCCTAAGACAACTTATGCTGACTTAAAGACATCTGCTCCTTTAAAAACATTTATTCATTTCATGTGTAATTGTTTGCTTACATGTATGCACAACATGCATGTACATGACACCCATCATGCATGTACATGACACCCATGACCAAAGAGACATCAGTTTTCCCAAGTCTACACTTATAGGTGGTTGTGAGCTATCATATGGGTTAAATCAACTCAGTTTCTCTGCATGAGTAGCAAGTGCTTTTAACTGTTGAAACATCTTTCCAGGCTTAGTAGCCAAACATAAAAGGATTCAAACAACTTGTATATGTGAAATAGAAAAATTTATAATGTTATGCATTCAATAAAAATATGCATATGTAATTAAATCACATATAGTTCTCTATGTTGAATTCTTGGAACCAGACTGATCTCACTACAATCCTGTCCTGAATCAGAAGAGGAACAAAGAATAAGGTACTTTTTAACTCACCTAAATTCCTTAAGAAATGAAGAAGGCATGAAAATAATATTCAAAGTATTACTTCCAAGTAGAGAGCATAGAATGGTTACTTGTGGAGATGACAGTTATAAACTTTTGTTTCCTTATAACTATCCACTAAAGGGGAATGAAAGGTCTCCTCACCTCAAAGACACCAATGAGAGCATAATTCTCACAGCTAAGGATTTTAGTACTTTGCGCCTTGCGGTAGCAAGACCTTAACTCAACTCTGGTTAAACTTGGGATTTTTCTTTTCAATCTGTGTGATGAAATTGCAGCTCCTTCATTTTTTTCTTTTTTTTTTTGCCAAGAAATGGCTCTGGGGTTGAATTTTAATCATAGATTGACATTAAGCTACTGGCGAGTTATACTGTGTCTACTAATGTGCACTCCACCTCCCCTGCCTGAATGAGATCACCTTACATTCACTGGCACTGATGCAAACATTTTGAGCTGAGTGCTCAGAAGTGGCTGGAGAACAAATGCTACATAATTCATTATCCTGGGAAACAGAATTTCAAAGCCTCATAGTGTGAGGTGCTCTCAAGTATTTCCAAGACAGGAGAGTGCACCACAGCCTCAGTGATGTGACTGTTTACAACAAACAGACACCACTTGTTCTCATCCACAGTCAACTTGTCCTCAACTGTTTTATTTCAACACCCTTCTAGAGTCTGGTTTCAGCAAAGTAGTCCTCGAAGCTAAAAGAACACGCCACTTGTTTCTGTAAGGCAGTAGAGAGCTGTGTAAACCAAAGCAGAAGATCTTGGGAATTCTGAAATGTTATTCTTTGCACTTACTTACAAGGTTTTAAAACCCTGGTCAACTTACATCTTAAACAACAAACTTTAGTCTCTACCCCAGCACACCTCACTCTTGTCAATAACCAAAAGGTGGCAGTGTCTTACCCATCATTCCTTAGGAATCATGGGTGGATCTAGTTTTGCATCAGTACTTTCCTGTGCTTTGTTATTTTCGCTGGGACCAAATGTGGATTGATGGTCCTGTGGCATTTATTAACAGAGGCAACAAGGAAAATGCAATTTCAAAAAGCTCAGAAGATTAATTATACAAATTACCATGTAAAGCATCAGAATTCCTCTTTGATGAGGAAATTCGCACCAGTCAAAACTGCAGTCACTCCACAGAGCAATCAAGCCCTGCAAGTTGTATCAGCATCCAAATACCGTGTTCCTCCAGACATTCTGCTTTCCGGGCTATGAGCCACAAAAGGGAGTCAGGACACTTGGGCATACAGATTAAGTCTAAAGGGGAAAAATTTTTAAAAGATACTAATGAACACAACTGACAAAGTTTTCACCAACCCAGAAGCCCAGACGTGCCTCTTATTTCTTTCCAAAGCCTAATAACAAGGGCAAGGCTAAATGTCTGAAAGAGAGGTTGCCAATCACTTTTACACCTGGCATTTAGAAATAGAACAGCTTTTTATCCACAAGGATTTAGGGATACTCTTTCCCAAGATGCTTTTCAAAGCCCACTCTAAGCAATTGTCTCAATTATTTGATTTCCATCAAGACCAACGATCTCATTTAAAAAAAAATCCCCCCATTTTGAAAAACAAGAGGGTGTAGATAGCTTTGCCACAGTTGCATGAAAAGGGAAATTATTCTTGTTTTTCTCATAAGCAGGGTTACAGCAGTAAAACCGTCCCAAGCTTCCTGCCTATTTAGCCTTTTCTTACATTGTTGATAAGTGCTACCAAGGTACAATGATAGGTCTCTTTCCATTCTAATCACTAGGTTTTCATACTTCCATGAAATGACATCAAAATTCTTTTATTTTAAAACATATTAACATTCAAAAATATGCAAAAGTGGTTAAAAGCCACCGTGTTTGCTTAAAAATCAATTGTGTGTAGTTACTTTTACTTTCAATGTAGCTTCTATGTATTAGAAGGGTTTTTTCTTTCTGCATTTTGCATGGTACTTAAAAAAACGTATCCCTCATTCTCATCTTTAAAGGCTATTTCACTGTCTTGAGGTGAGGCAAAGGAATAAACTTCTTATAACCTATTGGGTACTACTAAATAGAGTGATCAGTATTCATTACATAGATCTGAATTGTAGAGTGAGTTTGTTTATTGGTTGTATAGTTTAAATACATATAATTAACAATAGAATTCAGGTGAATTTAAATTTAAGAAAATTTTGAGATATTTGGTAGGGAATTATAGTTTATATTTCAAATTATTAGTGTTAAAATGAACTGATTTATTTGTAAATAAACTTGAAGTAGAAACACAAGGAGCTTATTGGCATGCATTGTGTTTTTGACTGCAAAGTTAAACAATGGTTTAGCCAAGATTAGATTTCAGTGTTGTGACCTTCAGCTATGACATAGGAAAGTTCAAGTCGCATCAGAGCACATCCTTATCTATAAATTGGTGTTACAAATAGCTGTCGCACAGAATACTGCAGAATAGTAGAAATACCCATGAAGCTCCTGTTTAAAATGATTAGTGTAAAAGGTGTAGAATACTGCCCATGGATCATAACAGTTTGAATTTATTAGATCAGCTGTACCCACTTGCAAAAGAACATCCAAAGCTTGGTAAAGGGACTGTTGATTGTTGACATTCCCTCAAAGAAGAACAGGGTAGTTGGTGATGAGGAGTTTTCAATTTTTCATGTGAAATACAGACCTCTATTTCTTGTACCTGCCAGCACTGTGTGCAATTATGTCCCAGTTGCACAGGGTCTCCTGAGAAGTTAAAGTACACAGAGGATGAAAGCTGAACAGAAGGAGGGACTCCATCTGTGAAGTTATGGGTAAGTTGTTAACCATGCAGGGGCAAATCTTGCTTGCAGTACAGCTCTTTAGGTTCATCTTCATGCCTGTTAGGAATACCTCACCCTTGCCAGGCGTTGGTGGTGCATGCCTATAATCCCAGCAATTGGGAGGCAGAGGCAGGTGGATAATCCCAGCAATTGGGAGGCAGAGGCAGGTGGATTTCTGAGTTTGAGGCCAGCCTGGTCTACAGAGTGAGTTCTAGGACAGCCAGGGCTACACAGATAAACCCTGTCTCGAAAAACAAAAAACAAAAAAACAAAAAACAAACAAAAAAAATCAAAAAAACAAAAAACAAAAAAAGAAAGAAAAAAAAAAGAAAAAAGAAGGAATGCCTCACCCATATTCCATAAATAAGCCCAATAAGCTCATTGATTTCCTACATTTGACTCTGGTTGAATGTGTCTGTCTGTCTGTCTATCTATCTATCTATCTATCTATCTATCTATCTATCTATCTATCTTTAGAGCCTTAGAAAGAGAGTGTAGATGTTTGTTTATATCTCTCCAGGGAAAGAGACGTTATTATAATCTAGACCTCTATTAAAATTCATAATACATTACTGATTGTTGAAAAGCATAATCTGCCCCAAATCATTGAGTTGTAAGCTCAACAAGTATGGTACCGTGTTTCAATACTACCCGTTGAATAAAGTTTGCTATAACAGCTCAACATTTTGACTTTAGTGTTTCACTTTTACATCTGAATCAGAATTCTTTATGAACTTCATTCTGTTTTCTCAGACTTAATTCTTTCTGCTGTTATTTTTCCTGTCAGTGAAATCAGCTTCAAATTATATATGACTTTTTATTATATATCCGTTCAGAGTTATATAGCTTACCACCAAACATTAATCATTATTCTAAATGTTTTGGGGAAAGGAGAAAGAATATGAGATTTTCTCCATTAAGAATATATTTTATGTGAAAAATTACAGTTAGTCTGAGAACAATAAATAAGAATCACAATGGAGTTTCAAGTCCATGGCTGACCCCAACACAGATACTTGAATTGACTTATCCCTTTCAAGATTTTGTACACGTTTGCTCCTATTAAATTACCATTCACAACAGATTGTACCTATATATGACTCCACATTCCCACTTTATCAAAAAATTTTGTCACTAACTCCAACTTTATTTTGAAATTGCTCATGTTTCTTTGAGCATCTCCTATAAGACTCAATCAACTCTTGCCTATTAATACAAAAACTTTTTATTTAGTACCTTGAATTTTATTCTTAGTTCATTATAATCTACTCTATTCTCAGCAATCTCTATGTCTCTGATATTAATCTGTTTGTCTACTAAATGTGTCAAACAAGTTCTGTTTTGTTGACTTTAAAATATTGTTATTTACTTATTTTTCCATTTACTTATTTGAAAGAGAGAGGTGGAAAAAGAGGAAGAGAGGGAAAGAGAGATAGAGGAAGAGGAAAATGAAGAAGGAGGAAGGGAGAGAGGGAGAGAGGGAGAGAGGGAGAGAGGGAGCAAAACATATGCAGACATCTGTATGTTGTTTTTTGCTTGTGAAGGGCAGAGGATAACTGTGTAGTGTAAGTTCTTTCCTGCCACCTGGTGAGATCTAGATCCTGTACTCAGATCATCTGTCCTGAACACAATCTTCTCTACATCCCAAGTTATCCCTCAGGCCCTTATAGTCTTTGTGAAAACTTTTCCTTCTGCCTATAATAGTCCTTCCCTCAAATTAGTCCCCTGAAATGTATCTTCAATATTATCCTTCAATCTATCACCCATTTAATATCATTCTCTATTTTCTTTATATTAGACAAAAAGTTACTTTCTATCACATTATCCTATTCCAATTATTGTCATAAAACCGATGAATCTTTGCCATGTTTTTCCTGATATATTTAAAATGGTATCTGTCTTCCTGGGCAGAATGTAAGCTGTTTGAGAGTAGAAACATTTATACTTTTATCATTATTTTCTCAGAGCCTAGAGCAGTGTCTAGCATATAACAGAAGGTTCACAGATACTATTAAATATCAAGTGGATGTTGGTGGTTATGCATTCATAACTCTGGCATTAGGCACTCCAGTTGTTGCTTTTCTTATTTACCAGTATAAAGCATAAAATGGTGATCCAAACAAAATACAGACATTTATAAATAAAATTTCTTGTTGTAATGATTCTAAAAAGTTTTATGAAGAATACATTTGTGCTAAAGCTGAGAGAATAACAACAAAAAGAAAATTTTAGGCAATGCACATTATGTGAAAGTTTCAAATAAAGTGATTTAATAGATTTCTTTTTTATTGGATATTTTATTTATTTACAATACAGATGTAATTCCCTTTCCCCATTTCTCCTCCCTAGAAACCCCTATCCTATACAACCTCTTCCTTTATGCTTTTATACCATTTTGATTACATGCATACATTAAGGTCAGTTCTAGGTTGAGGGTCTAGCAATACAATAAACACAAATAGTCAAAGAAAAAGCAAGGCATTAAACCCAGTTACATGAACACTCCCATGATTACTGTTTCTAACGGTTTATCAGGATGACCAAAGTATCTGAGCCTACTTCCCTGTCCTAGCCCAAGGTCATTTTCATGTCTGAAGCCTACTTCCTTGTTCTAGCCTAAAATTTAGATTTCTGTCTGAAATTACTTCTTTGTTCTAGGCTGAAATTTAGATTCCTGCCTGATATTACTTCTTTGTTTTAGCCTATGATTTAGATTCCTACCTGAAATTAATTCTTTGTTCTAGCCTAATATCAGATTCATGCCTGAAACCTACTTCCTTGTCCTTTGCCAATGTCATATTCCTGCCAATCAGCCCATTTTCTTGTCCTTGGCCCATGTCAGATTCTTGCCAAGTAGCCCCAAAGGCTCTCCACCTCTCTCACTTTTTTTTCATTAACAAGACTGAGCTTGTCTTAGGTAAATTTGACAAGAATGCCTTCCTTACCCATCAAAGGCAATGAATTTATGTCTTAGGTTGGTAAGGCTCTGTGCAGAATCTTACCCATCCTTGGCTTGCCAGCCTGTTAAATTAGTAACTCTGTCTGGGGGTCTATTATCAGTTTAATGTCATGTCTTTTGACTGAAAGCCTGTTGATGTACTTAGAAACAAGTTTTAACACAACAGGAAGGAATAAAAGTATTGCCAGGACAAGAAGTGCTGATCAAGATATATGTGCCATTTCTGAGATTTGACCAAAATGGAAATACTCACCTTATGCCATGGATAATTTTATCAGCATTATCTGCAGCATCAAAGCACAACAGAGCAGCATTCTTTAAATTCATAATCTCATTTTCCAAAGTTAACACACCCAGAGAGGTGTTAGGATTATGCCAAATATCCCACAGGTGTCTTTAAACTTTTTTCTAATTATAATAAAAATCATAGTGAATTTCAAAAGTAACACTACTCCAATGATATTTGTCATGACACTTGGAATGGCTCCTAACTTTTGAACTCTAAATCTCCTTTAGATAATTTGAATGGGTTATACAGCATCATCCATTGTTCTAGATACCTCTATGAATCCTTTTGTATACTCAATACATTAGTAACATTTTTTTTGCTAGATGGTTAACAAAAATAGTTGTCTTAACTCTTTGTGTCAATGCTATTGCAGAAGCAGTGGTGCTAGGTGCTAGCAATTAATGAAATTAGAACGGTTATACCAGCAATAATAAAGCCCACTACCCTTTTGCTTCTGCTTAAAGCTTAATTCACTTCTTCCAGCACTTTCAAGCTTTTTTTTTTTTTTTTGAGAATCAAGGTTTTCTAATACTCAGGGAGGCAAGAAAAAAGCTGGCTGATAGACCTCTGTAACAGACATGCCAGGTTTCAACACACTAACACAATTGAAAATTATACAATCAATGCAACTTACAATAAATACTGTAGAAGATTCAAAACCAATTTTAGCCTGACCATTAAAAGAGTCTTAAAACATGCACTAACCCTTGTTTGAAATCCAGATTCTGTCTCAACTTTTTCTCTTGTAACATCATAGAGAGCTACAGATAACTTCCAAATATGCCTCTGACAATGTCCAGATGCAGTCTTCCAAAAGTAGACTGTTATTTCCCATATTGGATTGATTTCTAGACCAGTATATGATTGAGTCCTAATAGCTGGTCACCTTTAAGAAGAATACAAGTGAGATTATAATTTCTCTTTTTGATTCTCTATCCCACAGGGTCTAATAACTTGAGGCAAGGCAGCTTGTCCCATCTGGAATATGGTCAAGCAAAGGTGGGTCAGGAACATATGTCCAATATAGCTTCTCAGTCACCCTTGTCAGGGCACTCACAGGTCAACATCATTCTTTGTCTCAGCAAAAGTATGTCTCACCAATCTTTTTAAAGTTCCATGGGCCTCTTCCACAATACCTTGTCCTTGAGGATCATAGGAGATTTCCATAATAAATAGTTGACAAAAAGTCTCAACTGCTCAACTACAATTGCCAGACCCATTATTTGTTTATTTTTAATTGGATATTTTATTTATTTACCTGTCAATGTTATCCCCTCTCTCATTCCCCCCAAAACCCCTTATCGTATCTCCCTCCTTTTACTTCTGTGTGGGTATGCTGCCACTGTCTACCCATTTCTGCCTCCCTGCTCTTGAATTCCCCACTGATGCCTGACAAGGCTATTCTCAACTACCTATACAGGTAGAGCCGTGAGTCCCTCTTTTTTTGTTCCCAGGCTGGAGGTTGAGACCCTGGGAGCTCTGGTTGAGTATTTTGATACTCTTTCTAAGAAGCATCAAAGCACCTACATTTTGGTCTTCCTTCTTATTCTTGAGCTTCATGTGGTCTATGCATTGTATCTCTGGTATTGTAAGCTTTGCTGATATCCACTTATCAGTGAGTACATACCATGTGTGTTCTTTTGTGATTGGGTTTCCTCACTGAGGTTGATATTTTCCAGTTCTATCCATTTGCCCAAGAATTTCATGAACTCATTGTTTTTAATAGCTGAGTAGTACTCCATTGTGCAAATGTACCACATTTTCTGTATTCATTCCTCTGTTGAAGGACATCTTGGTTCTTTCCAGTTTCTGGCTATTATAAATAAGGCTGTTGTGAACATAGGGAAGCATGTGCCCTGTTGTATGTCGAAACATCTTTTGTGTATATGCCCAAGGATGGTATAGCTGGGAACTCAGGTAATACTATGTTCAATTTTCTGAGGAACCACCAGACTGCTTTCCATAGTGGTTATACCAGCTTGCAATACCACCAACAAATGGAGGAGTGTTCCTCTTTCTACACATCCTTGCCAGCATCTGCTGTCACCTGAGTTTTTGATCTTTGCCATTCTGCCTGTTGTGAGGTGGAATCTCAGGGTTGTTTTGATTTGCATTTCCCTGATGACTAAGAATGTTGAACATGTTTTTAGGTGCTTCTCAGTCATTAGATTTTCCTCAGTTGAGAATTCTCTGCTTAGCTCTGCATCTCATTTTTAAATAGGGTTATTTGATTGTCTAGAGTCTAATTTCTTCTGTTCTTTGTATACCTTGGATATTAGCCCTCTATCAGATGTAGGGTTGGTAAAGATTTTTTCCCAATCTGTTGGTTGCCGCTTTGTCCTATTGATAGTACCTTTTGCTTTACAGAAGAAGCTTTACAGTTATATGAGGTCCCACTTTTTGATTCTTGATCGCCGAGCATAAGTTATTGGTGTTCTGTTTAGGAACTTTTCCCTTGTGTCCATGTGTTCAAGGCTTTTCCCCATTTTTTCTTCTGTTGGTTTCAGTGTAGCTGGTTTTGTGTGGAGGTTCTTGACCCACTTGGACTTGAGCTTTGTACAAGAAGATAAGTTTAGATCAATTTGCATTCTTCTACATGCTGACATGACATCCAGTTGACCCAGCACCATTTGTTGAAAATGCTGTCTTTTTCTCACTGGACGGTTTTAGCTCCTTTGTCAAAGATCAAGTGACCATAGGTATGGAGGTTCATTTCTGGGTCTTCAATTCTATTCTATTGATCCTCCTGACTATCTCTGTAACCAATACCATACAGTTTTTTTAATCACTATTGCTCTCTAGTAGAGCTTGAAGTCAGGGATGGTTATATATCCTAATTCTTTATCGAATTAGGATATTCGATGGAATCAAATATTAAAAAATGTGAGCTTATGTGGTATGGGACATTCATATTCAGTCTACCACAGACTGAATGACTGGAATGACTAACTCTAAATCCAGAAAAGGGAGTATAAAGTATGCATGTATTCAATAGCTAATTAAAAGAGAATAGTGGTCCTTCCTTGGTTCTTTTCATTGGGGCAGACATTTAGCTGGTCTGCTCCCATGAAGATACCATATCCTGAGCTATCCTAGAGGAACCCTTGGATGCAGTCAGAGCAGAGGGTAAGTACTCTTCCCAATAACCCTTCACCCCAGAGCTGAAACTGGGAGCCTGGGGCACTCAGGTCCCATCATCTACCCACCCCCACCTCTTCGGAATACCACTCTCCTTCTGCCCCTTACTTGGTCTTTTTGACTGGGGCAGACATGTAGCTGATTTTCTCCCCTGAAGGCACCATATCCTGAGCAATCCTAGAGGATCCACTGCACTCAGAACAGCAAGATTTCAGCATCGCAGAGGCAGCTTGAGTCCCAGGAGCTCTTTCACCCAGGAGCTCAGGATCACAGGAGCACAGAGACAGCTGGACTCTAAGGAGTTCTGACACAAGAAAGATAAATGGAAAGCAAGCTCCAATCAGAGACAGTGAGTGCAGGTAGCACTAGAGACAACCAGTTGGTGAAAGGGAAGCACAAGAACATAAGCAACAGAAAAACAGTTACACGGTATCATCAAAGCCCAGTTCTCCTACCATAGCAAGTTCTGGACACCCTATCACACCAGAAAAGCAGAATTTGAACCAGTTTTAATGATGATAATAGAGGAGTTTAAGAGGGACATAAATAACTCACTTAAAGAAATACAGGAGTACACAGGTAAACAGCCCTTAAAGAGGAAACACAAAAATCCCTTAAATAATTGCAAGAAAACAAAACCAAACAGGTGAAGGAATTAAACAAAACCATCAAGGATCTAAAAATAGACGTAACACAATGAAGAAATCTCAAAGGAAGACTATCCTGGAGGTAGAATACCTAGGAAAGAGATTAGATCTCATAGACACAAGCATCACCAACAGAATATGAGAAATAGAAGAGAGAATCTCATGTGCAGAAGACACCATGGAAAACATGAACACAACTGTCAAAGAAAATGCAAAATGCAAAAAGCTCCTAACCCAAAACATCCAAGAAATCCGGGACACAATGAAAAGATCAAACTTAAGTATAATAGATACACAAAAGAGTGGAGATTCCCAAATTAAAAGAGCATAAATATGTTCAACAAAATTATAGAGGAAAACTTTCCTAACCTAAAGAAAGAGATACCCATGAACATACAATAAGCCTACAGAACTCCAAATAGACTAGACCAGAAAAGAAATTCCTCCCATCACATAATAATAAAAACACCAAATGCACAAAACAAAGAAAGAATATTAAAAGCAGTAAGGGAAAAAGGCCATGGAACATATAAAGGCAAACCTATCAGAACTACACCAGACATCTTACCAGATACTATAAAAGTCAGAAGATCCTGGACAGATGTCATATAAACCCTAAGAGAACACAAATGCCAGCCCAGGCTATTATACCCAGCAAAACTTTTAATTACCATAAATGAAGAAACTAAGATATTCCATGACAAAACCAAATTTACACAATATCTTTCCACAAACCCAGTACTACAAAAGATAATAGAGGGAAAGCTCCAATACAAGGAGGGAAATTATACTCTAGAA
Organism: Rhabdomys pumilio; assembly: GCA_030674055.1. Classification (NCBI taxonomy): domain Eukaryota; kingdom Metazoa; phylum Chordata; class Mammalia; order Rodentia; family Muridae; genus Rhabdomys; species Rhabdomys pumilio. The sequence goes on along the minus strand of JANHMN010000004.1, from coordinate 112,830,232 downwards.
AGAGCAAGAAAGTAATCCTCTTCCAACAAATCCAAAGAAGACAGACACACAAACAATGCCACCACTAATAACAAAAATAACAGGAAGCAACCATCTCCTCTCCTTAATATCTCTTAACATCAATGGAATCAATTCCCCAATACAAAGACATAGATTAATGTACTAGACACATAAAAAGTACCCAGCATTTTGTTGCATACAGGAAACCTACCTCAGTGACAAAGACAGACAATATCTTAGAGTAAAAGTTTGGAAAACAATTTTTTTAAGCAAATAGTCCTAAGAAACAAGTTGGAATAGCAGTTATAATATCAAATAAAATCGACTTTCAAATTAAAGTTATCAAAAAGGATACTTGTCAAAGGAAAAGTCAACCAACATGAACTCTCAATTCTGAACATCAGTGCACCAAATGCAAGAGAACCCACTTTCATAAAAGAAACCTTACTAAAGCTCAAAGCACACATTGCACCTCACAGTAATAGTGGGAGACTTCAACACCCCTCTCTTAGCAATGGACAGATCATGGAAACAGAAATAAACAGAGATACAGTGAAACTAGCAGAAGTTATGAACCAAGTGGATTTAACAGATATCTATAGAATCTTTCATCCTAAAACAAAAGAATATACCTTTTTTTCAGCACTTCATGGTACCTTCTTCAAAATAGACCATATAATTTGTCATAAAACAGGCCTCAACAAATACAAGAAAATTGAAATAATCTCACGCATCCTATCAGATCAACATGGACTAAGGCTGGTCTTCAATAATGACAAAAACAATAGAAAGTCCACATTCACATGGAAACTGAACAACACTCTTCTCAATGATAATATGGTCTGGGAAGAAATAAATAAAGAAATTAAAGACTTTTTAGAATTTAATGAAAATGAAGACACATTATACCAAAACTTATGGGACACAATGAAAGCAGTTCTAATAGGGAAAATCATACCTTTAAGTGCTTATAAAAAGAAACTGGAGAGAGCATACACTAGCAGCTTGACAAAACACCTGAAAACTCTATAACAAAAAGAGAAAAAAAAAAGCAAACACATCAAAGAGGAGTAAATGACAGAAAATAATCAAACTCAGGGCTGAAATCAACCCAGTAGAAACAAAAAGAAGTGTACAAAGAATCAATAAAACCAGAAGCTGGTACTTTGAGAAAATCAACAAGATAGATAAACCCTTAGCCAGATATTTCAGAAGGCAGAGAGATAGTATGCAAATTAATGAAATCAGAACTGAAAAGGGTGACATAACAGAAATCTAGGACATTAAAAAAATCATCAGATCCTACTACAAAAGCCTATACTCAACAAAATTTGAAAATTTGGATGAAATGGACAATTTTCTAGACAAATACCAGTTACCAAAATTAAATTAGGCCCAGATAAAACATGTAACCAGTCCCATAACCCTGAAAGAAATAGAAGCAGTCATTACAAGTCTTCCCACCAAAAAAGTCTGGGACCAGAGTTCTAGTGCAGAGTTCTATCAGACCTTCAAAGAAGACTTAATGCCAATTCTCAACAAAGTGTTTCACAAAATAGAAACAGAAGGTACACTACCCAATTCATTCTATGAAGCCATAATTATGCTCATACCTAAACCACACAAAGACTCAAAAAGAAAGAGAACTTCAGACCAATCTCTTTTATGAATATTGATGTAAAAATATTCAATAAAATTCTCACAAATCGAATTCAAGAACACATCAAAACAATTATCCATCATGATCAAGTAGGCTTTATCCCAGGAATGTAAGGATGGTTCAATATAAGGTAATCCACCATATAAACAAACTCAAAGAATAAAACCACATGATCATATCACTAGATGCTGAGAAAGCATTTGATAAAATTCAACACCCGTTCATGGTAAAAAACTTGGAAATATCAGGAATCCAAGCTCCATACAGAAACATAGTGAAATCAATATACAGCAAACCAGTAGCCAACATCAAACTAAATGGAGAGAAACTTGAAGCAATCCCAATAAAATCAGGGACTAGACAAGGCTTTCCACTCTCTCCCTACCTATTCAATATAGTACTGGAAAAGGAATATACATAGGAAAAAGAAGTCAAAATTTTACTATGTGCAGATGATATAATGGTAGACTTAAGTGACCCCAAAACTTCCACCAGAGAACTCCTAAACCTGGTAAACAACTTTAGCAAAGTGTCTGGATATGAAATTAACTCAATCTAATCAATAGACTTCCTCTACTCAAAAGATAAAGAGGCTGAGAAAGAAATTTGTTTTGGCCAGCAGGGCATTAAACAGGGGTCCCAGGAGGTCACCTGGAAGAGAAGATGGGGGCAGAAGAACATAAAGAATGAGCGGCTTGTCTATAGGCTGATCAAACCACCAATTTTACTTTTTCACACATGAGTTATATACACAAAAAGGGAAGGGGATGATGCAGGAGCGTAGGTGTTCAGGGGGAGTACAGATATCTTCCAGAACAGTGTGTCAGCTGGGTGAAGGTTCAGTGGACAGGCCACTATGACTCCGCCTATGATTCACTTGTACTAATTTAAATTGGTACTATCTATCAAGTAGTCTGTGACTACTCATGCTTTCACCAAAGATGTTTGTTTACAATAGCTTCTAGCCATCTGTTTCAGTGTTTTTCCACAGAGATCCAAGACTTTGTGCTAGCAGGCATGTATGTCAGGTCTACTGCTGTTTTTAGGCCTATGGCTGATTCCAGGCCTTTAGTATATAGACAGAGATGCCCCTGACAAAAATTAGGGAAGTGTCACCCCTCACAATAGTCACAAATAATATAAAATACCTTGGTGTGAACTTTATCAAGTAAGTGAAAGATCTGTATGACAATAACTTCAAGTCTCTAAAAAAAGAAATCGAAGATCTCAGAAGATGGAAAGATCTCTCATGCTCATGGATTGGCAGGATTAATATAGTAAAAATGGCCATCTAACTGACAACAATCTACATATTCAATGGAATCCCCATCAAAATTTCAACTCAATTCTTCACAGAGCTGGAAAGAGCAATTTTCAAATTCATTTGGAATAACAACAACAACAACAAAAACCAGTATAGCAAGAACTTTTCTCAACAATAAAACAAATTTTGGGGGAATCACTATTCCTTACTTCAAGCTGATTTACAAAGCCATAATGATAAAAACTGCATGGTATTGGTACAGAGACAGGCAGGAAGGTTAGTGGAATAGAACTGAAGACCCAGAAATGAACCCACACATCTGCGGTCACTTGATCTTTGACAAAGGAGCTAAAACCATCCAGTGCAAACGGGACAGCATTTTCAACAAATGGTTCTGTTTCAACTGGAGGTCAGCATGTCATAGAATGCAAATTGACCCATTCTTATCTCCTGGCAGAAAGCTCAAGCCGGGCGGTGGTGGCCCACGCCTTTAATCCCAGCACTTGGGAGGCAGAGGCAGGTGGATTTGAGTTCGAGGCTAGCCTGGTCTACAGAGTGAGTTCCAGGGCAGCCAGGGCTATACAGAGAAACCCTGCCTCGAAAAACCAAACAAACAAACAAACAAAAAACCCCCAAACAAAACAAAAGAAAAACAAACAAACAAACAAACAAAAAAAAAAAAAGAAAAGAAAAGAAAGCTCATGTCCAAGTGGATAAAGGACCTTCATGTAAAAGCAGACACACTGAAACTAATAGAAGAAAAGGTGGGAAAGAATCTAGACTACCTAGGCACAGGAGAAAAGTTCCTGAACAGAACACTAATGCCCTATGTTCTGAGATAAAGAATTGACAAATGGGACCTCATAAAATTGCAAAGCTTCTGTAAAGCATAGGACACTGTCAATAGGACAAAACAGCAACCAACAGATTGGGAAAAGATTTTAACCAATCTTACATCTGATAGAGGGCTAATATCCAATATATACAAAGAACTCAAG
>JANHMN010000004.1:112796735-112814104 GCA_030674055.1 Rhabdomys pumilio | reverse complement strand
AGAGAGAGAGAGAGAGAGAGAGAGAGAGAGAGAGAGAGAGAGAGAGAGAGAGGAGAAAGGGAACCTAAGTACCATGTAATATAATGTAATGCGGGAAAATGAAAGATTTTGCTAGTACAATCTAGTGCAATTCACATACAATTTCAAGAAGAGAAATGTGCTGAATAAATATTCATTATAATTTTTATGGCCAAACACACAATATTTTTTTCTTGCCGTTATTATGGCAAACAAAATAGAAGATTTTAAGGTATAATTCCTCTTGACACGTTTTTTTTCCAATCGGTTTGAAGTAACATGATATTTTTGTCATTTTATTTTCCCAGATCATTCATGGTGTGTTATGTGATAGCAGAAATTAATGTGTGGTGTGTTGAGCTTCCGCTGGGGTTATACATCAGTGCGCTCAGGCACATGCTTCTCAGTAGAATGAACATGCTTCATAAATTTTACTTCTTTCTTGAAATCTTAACACTGATTTTCTGATTTGAGGTGCAGACCCACAGGGATAAGAAGTATTTGTGACTTAACTGATGTTAAACTATTCATCAATGTCACTGTCGGTTTTTTAATGCGTCTAATTTTTAATAGAAAAATAGGTCTATAATAGGTACAATGTGCTTTTATTCTACTGAGTCAGCATAAACAAGAACCAAGTATTGATGACTGAAAAATTCTTCACAGGAGTGGGAGTTAACTACGACAGACTAAGAGGGCCTTGTCCTCTCACCTTTGTTACAAGGAAAGCAGAGCACATGTGAAGAAGATACTTAGTTTGCACCCAAACTACATCAGTTTACTAGAAGAAACAGATTAAAAGCTACCAGTAATTAACCATGAGTAGTATAACTTTCTTCCACTGGGGAAGACTGGTAGCAAAGTTATCAGACAAGCAGTATCGTTTTTTAATAAGTTTTCTAATTTTATTACTTAAATGTAAATTTAACCTAGTTATCTACAAACAGTTGAAAATATTTGTGCCGTTACATACTAATTTGAAAGTTTTCTTTCTCTTTGATCAGACTCCTGAATCATTTCTTGAATAAAGTGTATTCTTATTGAGCTAGATGGAAAAATAAGGAAGAAAGAAATAAAATAAATAGACCTTGGGTGGCCTTTTCTTCAATCTCTATTCCACACTTTCTACGTATTTGATCCTGTATTTTGTTCCCCTTTCTAAGCAGGATGTGAGCACCCATACTTTGGTCTTCTCTCTTCTTGAGCTTCATGTGGTCTGTCAATTGTATTTTGGGTATTCCTAACTTTTGGGCTAATATCAGTGAGTGAATACCATGTGTGTTCTTTTGTGACTGGGTTACCTCACGCAGGATATTTACTAGTTCTGTCCATTTGCCTAAGAATTTCATGAAGTCATTGTTTTTAATAGCTGAGTAGTACTCCATTGTCAGGCATCAATGAGAGGAGAGGCCCTTGGTCCTGTGAAGGTTCCATGCTTCAATGTAGGAGAATTCAAGGGCAGGGAGGCAGGAGTGAGTGGGTGGGTGGGAGAAACACCCCCATAGAAGCAGAGGAGGGGGATGAGATAGGGGTTTAGGGGGAGAACCAGGAAAGAAGATAACATTTGAAATGTAAATAAAGAAAATATCTAATAAAAAATCAAAATTAAAAAAATGTAAAAATAAAAGAGGGTTGTCTTTTTTTAATTTATTTTATTTTATTTTATTTTTATATATAAGTATACTGTAACTGTCAGACACACCAGAAGAAGGCATTGAACCCCATTACAGATGGTTGCAAACCACCATGTAGTTGCTAGGAATTGAACTCAGGACCTCTGGAAGAGCAGCCAGTGCTCTTAACTGCTGAGCCATCTCTCCAGCCCCATGAGAGTTGTCTTATTTCAGTTTTCCATTGGAACTGCACCAGTGAAGCAGCTAGTGGAGGAAAGAGTTTATTTGGCTTGCATTTATTTAGCCACAGGTCATTGAGAGAAGCTGAGACAGGAAACAAACAGGGCAGGAACCTGATTCAGTGCATGGAGGAGTATTGCTTACTGACTTGCTTCTTGTTGGTTTCTCATCCTGTTTATAGTGCACAGGAGCACCATTCCAGGGTTGTGTCACCTACAGTAAGCTGGACCATGCCACACCAATCATCATTCAGAAAATTTACTTCAGACTTATGTACAGGCCGTTCTAGTGGGAAGATTTTCTCAATCTAAGCTTCTTTTTTAAAAAACGACTCTAGTTTGTGTCACGTTGACAGAAAGATAGCCAACAGAAGAAAGTTAGGAACAAGACAATTAGGAAACAAATCTGTATAATGAAGACTTAAAATCATCTGTTTAGTAAAATCAGGGCTACTCTCTCCACAGAGATTGAACAAACTTATTTTCTTTTGGATTAATTCATACAGATTATAGCATTGCCACCCACACAGACCTTATTGGCCCATTTTGAAAGCTAGATCACTTCCCTCAAACAACAGATGCCACTACAGAACCCATCTCTATATTCTTTCCTCTGAACTGATGCAGGTTTGTAGGCATTTTTATTTTGCATTTCCTGAAATAAATATATGTGTTTGAAATATATTTATTCATTTATTTATCTATTTATATATACATTTATTTACTTACATGTTTCTGCCTTTATTGAAAATAGATTATTTTCTCCTGACTATACATTTTCCTCCCTGTACTTCTCCCAGCTCCTCCCACCAACCTCCCATTTAGATTCACCCCTTTACTCTTTCTTATTAGAAAAAAACAAGGTTCTTTGAAATAACAATATAATATTATTATAATCTATAAATAATAATAATAATAATAATAATAATAATAATAATAATAATAAAGCTAATACATGGGAATTAGAAAACAAGCACAAAGAAAAAAATCCATGAGAAGACACAAGAAATGGAAATGCATTCATTTGCCCACTAAGGAATTCCACGAAAACACTAAATTGGAAGCCATAATGTTTACAAAAGTCTGTAGTATAAAAAGAGAGAACAAAAATAAAATAAACCCAAAAGTATTAACTGAAAATTTAAAAAAAGAACCCTGACATGCCATGAGACATGGAACCTCCAAGATGCCTCGCTATTGGCTATTTACTGCTGAGCCTAGAGCCTACCCTTAAGAGTGGTTGTTTTCCCAAGTCAGACCCCCTTGGAGAAAATGAGATTTTCATTTGCAGTTGGAGATTGCTACTGAATTAAATGGAGGCTTGTGTCCACTTCTCCTTTTAGCTCTAGGACCCCGTCTTGTGCAAACCAGTGCAGACCCTGTGTATGATACTGCAGAATCATGTGTTCATATCCGAGTCAATGAGTCTGATTTAGAGGACATCGTTGTGTTGGTTTTCTTCATCCCCATTGACTCTTACCCTTTCTTTCTTTCTCCTTTTACACAGGCTTCCTGGAGCTTTGAGGTATGGATTTGGTGGAGATATCTCATGTAGGACTGAATGTAACATTGACATTTACTCTCTGGTTTATATGGACTGTGTTTTCTGGATTTATTCCAATCCTTTACTAGAGGAGTTTGTCTGACAATAACTAAGCAAGGTGGGTACTTATGAGTATAAGAGAATATCAGTAGATGTCATTTTATTGATATATATTACCTATATATATATAGTATATAGCAATAAATTACTTGCCAATAAAATATATATAATTTTATATTTTATTGTATATTTCATTAACATATATAGAGATCTACCATTTTTCTGCATGTATTTAGAAAAATATATATCATACACATACAAATGTAGAATGAAAGCTCTATGTAACTTTTTCTATGTAGAAGTTCAACTTCTTCATGTAGAATGAGTTGTGTACGGAAGTCTTCAGCTGTGGGGCGCTGAGCTATGAGAAACAACCAGGTGCCCAGTCGAACGAGCTTCTGAACCCCGGAGACCCTTTTGGGACGGCAGGTGTTCAGCTCTGTTCCTGGCCCCCTGTCTTTCCCAGCTTCCGCCCTTCACAGCCCCTCCCACAGAGAGAGGTTGGTTGGGAGGAATACGACCATCAAGTCACATAGGAATAGTGCCCCAGGCTCTCCCCACATGCATATGAGGCATCCCCAGAACCTCAGACTAAGCCAATGGGATTACTTGCTGCTAAAACCTTCACCCATCCCAAACTGTATATATTGAGCTTAATTGAGAAATAAAGCGCGCAAGAAAAACCATCCTGTCGTCCGGAGAGCTTCTGTCTCGGACCCTCCCCTCTTCGCCTGCTAGCCAGTGGTTCCAGAGGTGATAACACTGGGCAAGAGATCTACTCTCTTTCCCTGCTACCTAGCCGGCACTTCCAGGCTTAGCAAAGAGCTGTAACACTTCAGAACCTCTCCCGAAGTACTTTGGGGCAGGCAGAAGCACACCTTCCCCACTGGCACTCTGCCTTGGACCACCCGTGGACAGGGGCAACTACGGCCATCTATATCCTATCTCCTGCCGAACCAGAGACTTTGTGGGACCCAGCTGGAGACGGGCCCCACATTCAGCAATGAGGTAAAGCAAAACTATAGTCTTAGCAACATCCTGACTTGTTTCAAATGGAACCCCATTGGCCAACAACTGAAATAGATTTGATCCAATCCCAGTATTAAAAGCTTCCTTAGGTGACACAAGTTGGCCAGCTGGGGATTTGTCTCCTCTATTATTCAATGATTTAATTTAAGTCATCTATCTGTCTGTCTGTCTGTCTATCTATCTATCTATCTATCTATCTATCTATCTATCTATGTCTCTGTCTCCTTTTTCTCTCATCTTTATTTGTACAGAAACTTCTACTGTACTAGATTTCCATACTCACCCATAAATAGTGCTTAATTTTCCTCCATCAAGCCCCACACACTTCCCTTTCTCCTCTTTGTACATCTGTTCTAGTTCCCAAGCCATCTGTCTATAACTATCCTATTTTGCTTTCCTAGAGACATCTATTTGTCCTCCCACTGGCCGCAGATGCTTCTTTATACAACATCTATGGTTGTAGCTTGTTTATGATTGATGTGACAGCTAATACCCACATTTAAGCAAATGTATACTAACTGTATTTGCCTTTTTACGTCTGGATGAACTCATTCACAATGATTATTTCAAAGTTCCATCTATTTACCATTGAGTTTCATCATTTTATTCTTTTAAATTCTGAGTAATTCTATAGTGAATACATGTGACACATTTTTTTGTCATTAAAAACAGAATGAATTTTATCTCTTTTTTTCTTTTTAAAATTGATTATTTTATTTATTTACATTTCAAATGTTGGCCTCTTCTTGGTTTCTCCTTGACAACCCCCCATTCCATCCCCCTCCTCCATGCTTCTATAATGATACTCACCACCCATTCACCCACTTCCCCCTCACCACCTTAGCATTCCCCTAGGAATTTCCCTAGCCTGCATAGGACCAAGGGCCTTCCCATTGATACCAGATAAGTCAATCCTCTGTTACACATGCAGTTGGAGCCATGAGTTCCTCCACGTGTATGCTTAGGTTTGGTGGTTTAGTCCCTGGAAGCTCTGGGGGGTGGGGATTCCAGTTAGTTGATGTTGTTCTTCCTATGGGGTTACAAACCCCTTCAGCTCCTTCAGTCCTTCCCCTAACTCTTCTATTTATTGGGGTCCACTTGCTCAGTCTGATAGTTGACTGTGAGCATCCACATCTGATTTGTCAGGCTTTGGAAGAGAATTTCAGGACCCAGTGGGGATGATGTTACTCAAAATATCCAACAAAGGGGAGATAGAAGCTGTAGAGACCATATCCAGTGGTTAGGCATGGCTCCTGGTTGAGAGATGGTGCCACTCACCCATTTCAAAACTATTAACCCAGAATTTCTCCTATCTAAATGAAATGCAGAGACAAAGAGTAGAGCAGAGACTGAAGGAAAGGGCAGAGACAGCCCCACCTAGGTATCCATCACTTCTGAAGACACCAAACCCAGACACTATTGTAGATGCTAAGAAGTGCTTGCTCACAGGTGCCTGGTAGCCTAGTATAGCTGTGCCTTGAGAGTCTCTGCCAGAGCCATATTTTTTTTATCCATCCTTTTTCTTACTTTTTTTTTTTGAACATCTACATTTGAGGTTGTTTTCAATTTCTGGCTATTCTGAATAGAGAGACAATGAACATGGTTGAGCAAGTATCTCTGTGGTAGGATGAAGAATCCTTTGGGTATAAGCCCAAGTATGATATAGCTGGATCCATTCCCATATTCTTGAGGTCTCACCACACTGATTCCTTAGTGGCTGTAGAAGTCTGCAATCCCACCAGTAATGGATAAGTGTTACTTCTACTCTACCTCTTTGCAAGCATGAGTTGTTTCTTGTTTGATGGTCCTACCCATTCTAATAGATGTAAGGGAAAATCACAAATATTGATTTGCATTTCCTAGAAGAATAGAATGGTAAAATTTTCTTTAAGGGTTTCTCAACCATTTAAGTTTCCTATTTTGAGAAATCTTGTTTAAATCAGTACCCCATTTTAATTGGGTTATTTGTTTCCTTGATATCTATTTTTCAGTTGTGAGAGGCAGAAGATTGGGTGTCTGCTGTGAAATAGTGTGTTCTATAAATGATAAGGAAGCTGTACATATAAACTTTCAATAATATGGTTGTTTAAGCAACATTATCATAAAGATAACCCTAGTTGGCTTGCCAAAGCACATGGAAAATTCCACATGGTTTTGTTTTTATTATTGTAATGTACTCTAATTCTATAGAATAGAATAAACATAAAATATAACTCTATGAATTAAATATTAAACTTTAATGTTTTAATTTGTTTACTTCTAGTTTGTGCTCTTATTACATGTGTGACTGTATCTATTTTATTGATACAGCAGTCGATGTTCTATTAAAAATGCATTGCTATGATAATGAGTTGTGATCATTTGTGTGTTGGCTTACTAGTTCATTGTGAATTGCTTCAACGGTTACTGTTATGAATAAAGTTAAATTATGAAAAATATTTATTTGGAAGAGATATACTTTCACTTAAATAAAAACTTTTGTACAGAAATGTTTAGGTACACAGTAAGTTTTTGTTTAGTTCTCTGAAAAATTGCACTATCAATGTAAGTGGGCTCCGATTGCTGCATATATTTTTGTATATTTTCTTTCTTATAGATTTTAAATTATATATTTATATATAAATATATTTGAAGCAAAGTACTATCAATTATAGTTTCAGTTTTATTACATGATGACTTACATGTTGTAGTCTTTCCTTAAATATTAGCCACAATTTGAGAGGTATAATTAGAGATCCGGCTTTTAAGAATGTAGGAAAATAATATTAAATTTAGCCTTCAGGTTTTTTTACTCTATTTTGTCCATGGACTAAGAAGTTTGTATTTTCTGCATACACGTTCTTTAACAGAAACATGTTTACAAGTGTTCCTTTCAAGTTTAATAACTGTGCCTTTAAGGATACAAAATTTAAATGTTGATAAATATCATATGTAATATATATGTCATATATATATATATATATATATATTTGTGGTCTTTGTGTTTTATGTGAGAATTTTTTTTCTACTGCACAGCAAATGACATAATAAATTAAGAGCAGAGACAACTTACATATCAGGAAGAAATCTTGTCTAGCTATCCATTTGAAAGGGAGTTAGTATCTAGAATAAATAGAGAATTAATAAAAAAAAACACAGCAAGAAATCAAATAACCCAGTCAATAAATGAGCTAATAAAGTGGCCAGTTCTGAAACAATGAAAGAAAATGACCAGCAATCACTTGAAAAGCGTTCTATTTCACTAACAATTAGAAAATGCAAATTAAAATGTGAGATTCCATCCCAACTCAGTGAAAATAGCATTAATTAAGAAAGTATACATTATGGCTTCAAGTTTAGTGTTTTTATAGGACCCCTGAGTATGCGAATGAGTGTGTTTCTGATTCTTATGCCTTCTTGCTGGCTCTTTTACTAGTGTTGGTTTGTCTTATTGAATTTTGATATAATAGTTTTTATTTTATCTTATTATATTTTATTTTTTTATATTTTATTATTATCTCTTAGAAGCCAGGTCTTTTTTGATGGAAGACAGAAAGAAAGAGGATCTGGAAGGGAGGGAATGTGTGGAAAAACTGGGAGTAGCAGTGCGAGAGGAAATTGTAATCAGTATATATTGTCTATGAAAAGAATCTGTTTTCGATAATTAAAAGAAGAAATATGAATATCTTAGGGGATTAAAAGAATGTGGATCAAAGAGAATTCTACCAGCTTGTTGGGATTGCAAACTAGTCCATCCATTGAAGAAATTACTATGAAAGTGCTTCAGAAACAAGAAGTGGAAAATATGTGGTTTGCACTACCTTTTTTAGACAAATACTTAAAGAAATCTGTAAGTATCCTCTGGTCATATTATATAATTTCAACAAACATATTACTATAGTGTTTTATCAGCTGATGCTTATATATTCTGTATGTTTTCATTATCTACAGTTTAAAATAGTATATTTGATGTTGATATTCAGTTATTTGTTCCTAATTTGTAGAATTAAATTTGATCTTTATTTTGAACCCTGTCATGTGCTAAAATTGTTTATTAGTTTAAGTGGTTCTTTTGGATTCATTGGGGATTTTTTTGTATTTAATTATATGAATCTACTCACTATGTTGAGAGAGTAGAAGCTACTCTCAGATTAGTTAGTTAACTTATGTGCATTTAATTCACATGAAAAATTTGTGGATATATATACCCATTTACCTGAGATTATATGACAAAAAGAACTACATCTAATTGACTTGTTGGCCAAAGGGACTCCACGGAAACTCCTGAACCACCAGTGTTATTGCCAAAACTATTGGTTTCTCTCTACAAACAGAAGGTAAAACTACTTCTGTTGACAACATCTATACAACTTTCTGAGCAAAGAGTAGTCAAACTGGTGCCTACCTATAGCCTTCAGCCCTGTTGACTAATTCTCATTGTACAGAAAGGAATTCTGCATGCTTCATGAGGAGAAAGGGAACTCCAACCCTGCTTCAAATCCTTTGGTCTACAATGGTGGCTTGCCTGCATGACATGATGGAACAATAACTGCACAATAAATGAGGGTAACCAACCAATATCTGGTTGGATTTAAGGTTCACTCCAAGTGATAAAACTGCCTGATAATGATCTTGTGGTTAAAGTTTTAAAGCTTGATAGGTCAGGGACCCAGGGGAAAGCAAAATACTGTTGTTCCATTAAAGCACCATAGCATTAAAACAACTCCTAATGATATCTGCTATATCCATAGACTAGCATCCTAGCTTTCTCCTGCAGAAGGTGGGATCTTACACAGAGATCAACAACTGAAAACAGCACAGAGAACAAGAGATCTTAGAACACTCAGTCTGAAATTTGATGTCTTATTCAAATACCTCTACTTATGGCCCAGTCAACTCTGGCAGAAGAAGAAGCAAAAAGATTGTAATAAGCAAGAAGGCATATTGTACTAAGGAGATAGTGTCGTCCACACCCAGTATATAAAGTCACAGAGACTCTGGCAGTATGCACAGGTCCTGCATAGGTATAAACCAGGTAGAATCTCAGTGCTGACATGGGGAGGATGACATGAGCTCCCATTCCCAAACAAGAAACTATTTTTTAATGAGAGACCTCTTTCACGGAAAAAAAATTAATTTCTCCAAACTTGTCTCATGGGGTATACCAAATACTTTTGTGGGCAGGCCCCATGTCTTACAGTAAATGACCAACATAAAACAAATTCAGGGACATTTTTGGAAATTTTTTTGGTCTCTTGTTGCTTTGTTTAATTTCTTTTCATACAAGTATTTTGTTTATGTATTATTTTTTCTAATTTAGAAGAGGGTTTTGTTGGGGGGGAGGGGAGGATGTTGTGTGTATACGTGTGTGGCATTAGCAAGTAAACTGTAATTTACATCAAATTTTGATGCTCATGCAAGAGAAAGAGGAAATCAATTTAATAGGATAGAATTTATGGAAATACTGCAAGGCTGTAGTCTAGAATCATAGATACACGTTGACTAAATCATTACAAATTTCCCCTTTAACATTTCCATCACTGTAAATGACTTCTTTTTTTTTTTAAGATTATGATAAAATCAAATCACTTTATCTCCCCTTTCTCTGTCCAGACCTTTACATGAAAAGATTCCTCCTTGCTCTCTTTCAAATCCATGAGCAATAGGTTTTCATTAATTATTATTATATACACACATATATATATCCCTAAATACATAATCACAACATTCTCAGGCACTATTATTATACTTTACATACATTTTCAGAGATGTCTTCTGGTAATATACAATACCATTTAAAAAAAGCAGCAAATCGGCATACAATTCAGAACTCTAGTCTAATTATGTACCACATGACTGTGGAAAACATATCTGTTTACACCAAACCTATGAAATATATTATCTCCAAATACTCAAACTAAACAAGTACTATCTTTGAAATATTTTGATAAGTGTAATAATAAAAAACTAAAAAATTATTGTTGTGAATAGAAATCGGTAGTTTAGTAGCATGAGGAAACGTGCATCTTGAAGAGATGTGAACATCCTTGCTTTCATTGTAACCCCCTCAAAGTAATCTAAATATTCATTTACATATTGCATAGGCACAAATATGGTATGTGCATATAAAACACTATTCTTCCTTAGAGATAAGAGTCTCAGCGTTTTATGGTAACAAGAATGAATCTTGAGGACATTGCATTAAGTGAGGTCAGATATTTATTGAACAACAAATACTGCATGAATGCACTCTATGGAATATCTAAGGTACTAACAATCACAGAACCAGAGTAAAGCAGTAGTTTCTTGGGGCTAATGGAGAAAATTAGTGGCTATTAACTTCAGTAAGATAAACAGGCTCTAGGAATGTGACCTATACTGTATCAAATAATAATTTGTTGCTTACTTGAAGTTTTGTGACTACAGTACTTATCTTGAGTGTTTGGTAACAGGCAACGAACAACAGCAATGAAAGGAGTGTACTTGACTCATGAGAATTCTAAGTAAGATTCTGAAATCTGGCTTTAAATTTTAAGACTTCATTCATTCACACAGTCATATCATCTATTCATCCGTGAGTGGTATATAACTTCACTATCACACATGTTTATGCAAATATAAGTATATACATTAAGGTGTTCATAGCAGGCAAAATAGAGAAAAATTCTAAATGTTCATTTGTAGATTTCATGAAGATAAACACATATAAACATATAAAATATTATATGGGACTAAGTATTTTTCAGTATCTTCTCTAGCTTTAAAGTTAATGATTCTCAGTCAAGTTCCTGTGCTGCTGGGGTGTTTTCAGATGTTTATATACTCTCAGTACTTAGTCTCTAGACCAACTACCTGACATATCTAGGAGGGAAAATTACCTATTACAAGACCCTCGGTGAGGTTGATACAGACTTATAGAGACTACCTTGTCTTTTCTTGAGGAAAAGTGTTATTATTCCTTATTTATTTCCATGGCGATTTATATGACTTCATATTTTTACAGAATTTACAACTTTAGAATTAAAAACTATATTTATTTGCATCCTTGTGTCCCTAATGGTCCTTTAAATATGAAGCCGTGATACTAATTTCTAGAACTGTTCATATCTGTCAGTATCTGCTATGCGATGGAAACAATAGACTTCAGCCCAAGAGAATTAGGGAAAGAATACGGTTTAAGAGTAAATTAAAGTGGGATGCTCACTGAGAGCATTTTTTTCTACCTATGCTCACAAATAATGAAACAGTTACTTTTATGTTGTCCACAAAAGCCTCTTTGTGGCCAAGGGCAGCTTGTACATGGAAGGAGAGAGTGTGGAAGGTTTATGGATGAATTATTCAGGAAGATCCTGAGAAGTAACAATGGGCAATAGGAAGCAATCTAAGCAAGATGATGTAGTATGAAATTTTGCCTTTCCTATTTTAAAAATGTATTACTCATATCATAACCTACTCTCACATCCACACCCTCCCTTAGCTCCTCTCATCTATTGATTGACATCTGCTGACTGGTCTGTGCTCCTCTGTTGCATCACAGTGGCGTCCCCAGGCCTGATTGTGACTATCTTTGCCCCATTTTAGTCCTTTCAGTTTAGTGGCAATTATTAGGTTAGAGTATATACCAGATCAGGGATCTAATCTGCCCACATATATCAAAGTTTCTGTCTCTTTCATTTTCAATAGCGAAACAACAAACCACTACAAACCCACTCATTCCAGGATCCTGACTAACACCTCCTGGCTACTCAGAGTCTCTGTCCCTCATCATTTTTTGCTCCTTCCTTGGCTATTGTTTCCTCTCTCAGACACAAAGGTCTCAGCTTAGTGACGCATGATCTCTCATCACAATTTAGAGATTTGGGGATTTAATAGAAAATTCAGGGCTCAGGAATGCTCAGATTTTGTTGCTACTCCTGAGCCAAGATGCACGAATATATTCCTCTAAAGGGTATATGCGCATGGAGTGGAGTCAGACCACAAGAATGGAAACCCATTACATCAAATTTACAGTTACAGATAGCTCCGGACCTCTATTTACTTTCTACATAATGTGAATAATCACACTGCCTCTCAGGTTCTCTGTCTTCAGTGACGTCACAGCTATTAAAAGAGCCTAACCCAATCTTTGCTTTCAACTTTTGGTAGAGACAAGGCCAGGGCAAGGAGCTCAATTCTAACTTTATAGTGACAAATTTAATCAGAAAAAAAAAAAAAAGGAGCCAGGCTCAACAGAAGTAATATGGAAAGGAGTGGGTTAAAGTAGTTAACAGGCTGCCCAGCTGGACCAGTTCTCAATCAAGGGGCCTGCATAAAAAGCCAGCAGGAACAGAAGTGGGGGCTGTCCATGCTGAGAGTGCCTTCTGAGGCCAGCAGCTGAGAAGTTGCTCATCTTTTGGTTCAGCCTGTTGTGAAAACCAGGAGTGGGGGTTGGAGGCTGGTAGACTGGATAGCTTTTGTTAAAACACTGAGAGAGAAGATAGAGCAAGCAGTGTTTTATATTGAGGCTGACAAATAAAAGACCAACCTGAACCATCTGGTTCTGCAACATATGGGAAACACAGATTTCTATTGTAGAAGACCAAAATATTAGTCTACGGAATCTTAAGGCATTTGACTATGAGGAAGAATTTGAATAATAGAAGAAACAGCTTTTAGGATGGTGACTCTTTTAAGAGTGGTTCAAGTTAAGGTTAGATGTTCTGAAATAATTGTTGATTTTGATACAGTGCATTTCATTGCAGGCTCCTGGTTACTAAGAAATATTAAGCCACTAGCTCTTAGTATTGCTGGATAGAAAGGAGAATTAATTTTGTAGAGGAGAGTGTATACAAATTCTAGGGAGACTTCAGAAAACTATAGATCTCCTATAGGATTGAACAGACCTGATATGAGACTGAAGTGCTGCTTCCTGTTCCTAAGTTTATAATCTGCCTTTGATACATACGGAAGCAGCAATAAAACACTATACTGAAGCCTGCTTTTTAATCATCCGGAAACAAGAGCTCTCAAAATTCTAGCCTTCCAGAATAAAGACAACAACATTTTTTAAAGTTAATGTATCGATACACTTAAAGATTTTAGTTTTTAATGTTACTTTTAGCTTTCTCTTTTGAAGAAATTTCTTCAACCTTTAAAAAGAGGATGAGAAAACATTAATGTAAAATTCAGCCAAGAAAGTAGCTAATGCAGAAGCTATACATTTCTATTGCAAGTTTAGAACATGGTATGAAGTGTAAAACTGACAGAAACATAATCATGAACAAGAAGTACAAGGCAGATTATAGATAGATAAACTAGATTGTGTGAACTCTTAAAATCCTTCAGCACCTCCAACTTGAGCTGGGTAAGTTGGAGGCTAAACTAATACTTTTTTTAAGTTGATGGCTAGGTGACAGGATGAATTCTAACGTATCTAAAAGTGAGGTGGTATGCCAAAAGGAAAAATGTGCATTCGGTTTTGCTTAATTGTGTTGTTAATTTAGAAAGAATGCTAAGTGACATCTGCAAAGACAGAAGGGTGACAAGTGCCAATATTAACCAAGTGTTTAAATAAAAGAGTCCCAGAATAACCAGAAATATTAGCAAGAAGTTAATGGGCAACAGCTTGCAAAAGTAAAAATACGTTTGTGAGGGTGAAGTGCGGCTGCAGATGTTCGACCTGTGCAGACTTTGTCATGACAGGGAGCAGTGGAGTAGATAATAATAATGTCTGGTATTCATAAAGCATCTGTCTTTGGGGATTTCAAAGAGCTTTGGGTGTGTATTACTGCAGACAGCACTGCCCTTTTTTGTCTGGAGTGATCTGGAGAGTGGCGATGGGGGATGTGGCCAGCGTGCAGTCTGGGAGCTCTGTCATGTATTTAATGACATGGAGGCAAAGAGTCTGGGGCAAAGGGCATTTGGGGTAGCAAAGAGGCTCATTGATTTCACACACTAAAATTTCTGCTGGAAACTGACTAGGACCACTCTCAGCATGATCTGTGCATATGATTTTGAGAAGTAATGAGAAGGCAAAATTGCTTAGGAGGCTAGGAAGAGGAATTGTTTGGATGTAACTAGGGTGGCACAAATATAATGGCCTTCAAATTCATAGTGTGTTGAGAAAGGGGACGGAGACTTTATATGAATCCCTTCTGGACTTTCAGGGTTTTTCAACGTAATTATTTATTTATTTATTTATTTATTTTGCCATTAACAGGTCAGTGGAAGGGGCCATAAAATCCAGAAAATGGAAGAGAAAAGACAGTACAAAGATTCAGTTTTGGCAGCCTATTTTAACTGTGACAGCAGAATTTGAGCACCTTCTTTAAAAGGAGAAACAGAGTTCTTGTCAAGCAAGGCAGAATGGATCAGTTCCTGAGGAGGTGAGCTGGTGGCAGCAGGTGTCATGGGGTGGTAAGTCTAAAAGTTGAGGCAAATTTGTTGAGAATGGACATTAGCTTCTGGGAATAAGGAGATTCAAGAAACAGCATTTTTCTTCAAAATAAACCTTTTAGATAGCAAGCAAAATATCTTCTAAAACATGAATGTCATATGTTTGACAGGAAATATCTTATATACAAGGTCTATCTCAGCTTTTGGCCATACCTTGCATGCTCTGATCATGATATGATCAATACTCAATTTCAAAAGGATCCTCTCATTGGTCCTTGCTATACAGGAGCAGATAATAGCCAATAAAGTTACACTCTACCTAATTTTTATAGGTAAATATAGTCCGTAGATTTACAGCTGATGCTTTCCACTGAAATAATAAATTACCAGAAGTCCATGATTATTCTCTGTTCAGTATAGAGTAAAACTGTAGGAACTTAGGTTTTTGTCTTCCCTTAAGCCCCCATGTGAAGGGCTGTTGCTACAGAGGAAAAAAAATCTGCATCTTAAACTTTCCAAAGTTAAAAAGTGTTGCCTTGACATCACATGTGGCCCTCAGTGCCTGCATTCAGGAAGTGCTAGGGAGAACACTGCCAAAAGAACCTTTCATAAGTGGTACCTGTAGACAATATAGACAGTTTCCTGCACAACTTTGCATGAATCTTGAAAACATCCTGCATCTTTGTACTCACAATAAAACAGCTGATTAGAGTTGGGGCAACAACAGTCAGGCAGGCATATTCTACAGAGAATGAACATAGACAATTAATGAAACGTGAGCATTCTGGGCATTTTTCATATTGCAAGTGGAAACGTGTGCAGGATCTTATTACTTCATCAACTCCTGCACAGTGACAGGTTTTGAGCTGCACTGTTGCAGGGCACACATACTTCTTCTTTTGCAGATTTTTGTTAAGCACATAGAAAAATGCCCCAAACAATAATATAGCTGTTAATATGCCTGCTCCCATTAATAACATGCTATAATGACTGATGTTTATTATCAGCAACCTTACAAATTTTATTTAATGTATATTGACCTCACAGGGTCATGCCAGGCGGTTGTTGCTCAATTACTAAACAGCAACAGGACTACTCAGACATGAAAACCCTGACTACAAAGAAATAAAGCCACTGTCTGATGATTTAAAAAAAATAGGTTCTGTGATGTGGGAAACATTTTTGCTAGGGTCATGATTTGATCAAAAGAAAAGAACAAAAAAAAAGCAAGTAATAACGTATAGCTATGTCTTCAACTTTCCTGTTCAGTTCAGCTCAGAGGAGTTGGCGGCTTCAATATGCTGGCATTGACTTAAACAATTACAGGCTTCAAAACTAATTAGGGCGCAGAATAGTATAGGTCTTACAGAATTTGGCAGCTTCTGCTAAACATGAGTTCAAAACTATCTGTTGTGAGAATGACTTGCAGGTTGCAAGGAACAGCACAGGAGAGCAATCAGCCTTGTACCCCTGTTTCCTTTGTTAAATCTTTTCTTCATTTCTCATGCCAGCTGATAGGGAAGCTACATGGTTTCTGTGCCAAAACAATGCCACCCACACTTGGTCTAATTTACAGAATAAATGCATCAATGCTTTTATTATTTTCAATAGAAAAGTATCTTTTAAATGTGTTGAAAGTTCTGAAGATAAAACATTATTATGATTGTCTTTAAATATTCCATTGTGATGTTGAAGTTATTCTCTTCTATAGAGCTGCTGGTGCTTTAACAGTTTCTGAGAGAAAACATTCACCTTGAATAAGAGCTTTACAAGAGCAATTAATACACAGAAGAAAATACATGCCTTTAAATTTATACTTGAGAAGTAAACTGATAAATAGAACCAAAGAGAAGGGAAATGTCACAGAAACATAACAAATGCCCTATAAAGACAGCAAGGTCTTAGAAACTGTAGTGACTTTCTCTAAGCTCCAGTAGCATGTTCTCACGTCATCAAAAGTGCTAAGTAAATCGATGGTTCTTCGTACTTTGTTGTCCGTGTACAATTTAGGCTATCAATGTTTTATACAACACAGGAAAGCCTAGACCTGGATAGGAAGCTGGGAGTGATTTTCAATAGACATATTTGATAGAAACAGCACAACACTTGTTCGAAAGGTCATCTTGATACATTGTACTGGTTGATTCTATGATAACTCAAACCAAGCTAGATTTAGTTGAGAAAATGATTCTGTCAGATTGCCTGTAGGCACGTCTGTAGGGCATTTTCTTGATTGATGATTAATGTAGGCAGTCCCAGACCACTGTGAGTATTCTAGGGTGGTATAAAACAAAACAAAGCAAAACAAAATAGCAACAAGAACAATCTCACAAACACTGAGCAAGCCATGAAGAATAACATTTCTCAATTGAGTCAGTTTCAACTCATACCTATAGGTTTCTTCCTTGAGTTTCTCCCTTGGTTTCCTTTTCCTTTATTGGATATATTTGGCAGCTATATATATATAGTGGATATATATATATATATATATATATATATATATATATATATATA
>JANHMN010000004.1:112739272-112796099 GCA_030674055.1 Rhabdomys pumilio | reverse complement strand
TTTGTGAACTGATGGTTGCCTTGATTTTTTAGAGTGGATCTTTATCAGCTTCATTTTAACAGTTTTATACTTGTGTCCTATGCACTGTGGTCACATCATTCATATAAACTCTCTGTAATGCTTCCCATACTCCTGCTGACACTATTCTTGTTTCTAAGTAGCCTCCCATTGAGTCTCATTTTTCTTTTCTTTCTTTTTATTTATTTATTTCTTTTTTTGTGCAGACCTTTTGAGAGTGATTATGGTTGTATATGCTCATGATTATACTGCCTGTGTCATATCCTAAAGATGGTGTGTCACTGCTAATTTTCTGGGTCCCACAGTCATCTTTTTCATTCAGCTTTCTCCGAATCCTGCTCAGGTTGACATGGATGTCTTCTTTAGGGTAAATCACTCAGTGGCTAAGACTTCTCAGTCCCTTGATAGTTCTGAATCCTCAATTTGATCACTGCCAACAGCCATATAATATTTTTCTAACAATGCCTGAGAACTACTCCACAGTTTTTCAATGTTTAAACCAAAGCAGCATTGTTATACCTTGATATGGGGAAAGATGTGTCTTGGCTATTTTTGTGACAACTTAACACAAGCTGGAGTCACCAGAAAAGAGGGAACCTTGACTTAGAGAAAAATGACTTCATTATGTCCAACATATTCAGAATTAGTCACAGAGGAAGGTCAGCCCATTGTGGGTGGTTTTGTTCCTGTACTGAACTAGTAGTCCTAGGTTATGTAAGAAAACATGCTGAGAAAGCCATTGGGAGCAAGCCAGTAAGCAGCAACCTTCTATGGCCATTGCTTTAGCTCTCTTTTTCAGGTTTCTGACCTGTTTGAGTTCCTGCCCTCACTGCTTTTGTCTACCCCAATATTCTATATAGTATTTTTCTATGTTGTGAATACTATCCAGATGCAAGTGTATCCAGAGGGAAAGAGGCTTATATTCTAGTTCCAACTTGAATTTTCTGTTTTCTGAGTCCATTGTCCAGTGTTATACCATCATTTTTTTGCTAGCTTTTCTTTTACTAGCTTAGTATTCCGTTAGTCTTCTGGTCTATTCTTACCAAAGCAATTATTTTATTCTTGTTAAAATATAAATAGGATTATTTTTTATTGACGTTCAACCAACCAAACACCCAATTCCACTCTGTAAAATTGAAAGACATTTTCATTGCTTTTCTTCTTTTATGCAATATTTCTTTGCCTATTTCTTATTGGAAGGTTTATAGACACTTGTCTTAGAAATAAGTAGACTGACATTTACTCCTGCCTTCCAAATTTTGTAGAGTACAAATAATTCATTAGTTGTACTAATTTTACACACTGTTTTACAGAGTGGATATTATCATTCAAATTTCATTGTGAGTCTCTGTAACTGAGTTGTACAATAGATGGAATGGAGAAATGTATCTTCAATACATATATTTTTAATTTTGTACAGCTTAGTCTATAGTATGAAATCCAGATTCAAGTTATTGATTATATTAGCATAAAATATTGCTACAGCATCAGATTGCAAATGTATGTATTTTATGACAAAATGCAGACTTTAGTTCCCAGTGGTCTTATATCTTGTTATTAATCTGTAAAGAAGAAATATCTCAGTGTACATCTTCTTAACTATAACCACAAAGATGGCCTTGAAGAACTAAGAGTAAAATCAGTCTCTTCTGTCAATACTGTTGTCAGAGGCTCTGCATATATTCCTGATTTGTGGTCACATAGATTATATATCTCCTAGAAATTAGGTGGATATACTCATATAACTGGATTTTTAGATTGATTATTTTTGGTTGTTAAACTCTCAAATATCATAAATTTTTAAAGATTTGTTGAGAGCTCAGAACTTTCTCTGAAAATCCCCACAGAAAGAGCCATTTCTGTTTCTTTGATATGGGGTTCAAATAACCATACTCTTATGTACATACTCCAAAGAACTCCACATACTAAGTTAAGGACCATTGATCTCATAGGCTATAATGTATTTTTTCTTGCTACTCTAAATGATTGTGTTATTTTGGGTAATACGTGTACCACATTTCTTTAAGACCAATTTTTTTATTTTACAAAGAAGACAAAACTGCAAGTTCTGTAACACGAAGATGGACTGACCAAATCCCACGGGCACTGCTCAAATTGAATGTCTAGTATTATCCAAGAAGGAAGTTGAATTATTAATCAACTAGTGAGGCCTTTACATAAAGGTAACTCACTGTGCTAAGTAACCATAGTAAATTTAACTCAGTTCATTGAGATGTAAGAGAGTATCACAAACGTACAATGAGCTCAGCTCTGTGAGTAAATGCTTCCTTTGAAAATAAATAACTGGTTCTGGAGCCAGCCAGTACTCTGCTCTTCTTAATCTGTGAAATAGCTCTAAGCATCAATCTCTCTTTATCCTATGATTAATTAAGCAATCATCTCTGTTAAAGATTTATTTCTTTTTTTGTAAGAACTGATGGCATGTTTTTAATGAAATTGTAAAATCTGATCAATGTCCTCCAGTCACACACAAAAAGAATACAGTAGTACACACACAGTAATGATTTTAAAGCCAGTCCATGCTTTTTTTTTAATTTTTAAAAAATAAATCAACTTTTTTTCAACAAAATAAAATAGATTTTTTTTCCCTAAATCATCTGTTTTAACAATAGTTCCTTTTGGTTCTTTGGCATGCCAGAGGTCTCATGGATGGCGATGTGACCCTTGGCAGGGCTGGTAGATAAGCTTTCCTGTCTTTCTGAAGAGTTGTCTTCTTAGTTTTGTGACTGCCAAAAGCAGACACATTAACAAAACCTGTCTTCCGGTTTCATTCTCATCTTTCCCCTCCTATCTCCTCATTTTCTCTTCATAATTCCTGACTACCATTTACTTGGCAGCTAAAGGGACTCAGGTTTTTGCTATTTTTCTTCCAATAGCTTTGTTGAATGCATTACTGACCTATAAAAGTTATGTGTATTTAAAGTTTAAAGATCTATTATGTATGCACCTTGGGAAATTATTATAACAAGCAAACTAGTTCAAACAGCTATTTACTTATAACCGCTCTATTGTATTTGCTAAGAAAGACTAATGTATGTTTTATCAAAATTCTAGTATACATCGTTGTGAAATGGAGCCACTATACAACACATTAGCTGTCCAGACCCCACTCACTGTATCCCTGAACACAAGAAACAGAACTCACTCAGTTTATTCCTGAACACTAATACATGTTGACTATTGCTTCCTCATGTTCTCTCAACTTTTCACCTCTGGTAACAGCAATATTGTCTATTCTATTATGTCTATCATTTTAGATACATATATAAATGTAAGTATAAAGTTTTACCTTTTATTATCTGATTTATTTCATATAACACCTCCTAGGTTCATAGTTTTCCACTGTGTGCATGTATCCATATATAGACATATAGACTACATATACTATAGCTAGATTTATGACTATATATTTATATAAGTGATATAAAATGTGTATTTTAAGAAATACTTGTTATAGTACTTATATAAAAATATTAATATTTTAATTTATTGATAATATATTTTATCATTTATAATTATAAAATATTTTACTTATATTACATAAATACATATCTAAATATTTTTATAATATCTGAACTATTTGTTTCTTATTTTACATTTCTTTAACCACATTTCTCCTATCTAGTCATCCAATTGCCTGAGACTTAGGTCTGCTCTCTGCCTTAGGTGTTCTGAAGAATGCTATAATTGTCATGGGAATATCATATCTGCAAAATACTGAAATATTTCCTTCTGATTTATTTTCAGGAGAGGATGTTTGAACATGTGATAGTCCTGTCTGTGAGAATCTGAATAGGTCTTGGATATTTCTTATGAAGCCAGATACCGTTGCGGCTCCACATTCTTCTGCTTTCTACTTTCATCTGAATTTTTTTGCACATTGTCTTTGCAGTAGTCACACTCTAATGGACTGAAGCAGTGGCTCTAGCTAGAACCTTGATTCACAGCCATTTATTCATCAATGCTGCAAACATCGTTGTTCATTTTAATGTCTTCATTGGAATATGGGTTATTTCACTTCTTGGCCAAAGTTTCATGGCTAGTCTTTATTTTATAACATTCTTGCTACTTGGTATGGGTTCCTTGTGTATTTTAGATAATAATATTTTATCCGATATATGGTTTGCAAGCATTTTCAACCATTTTCACAGAATGTACTTTAATTTTGTTGATGGTGTTCTTTGCTATTCAGATATTTAGTTTGATTTAATTTTTTTAACTTTTGTCTTTGTACCTCACATTTTTGATTAGATATCAACAAAATCATATTGAAAACCAAAATTAAAAACTTTTGCCTTTTGTTTTTGTTATTTTGTGTTTATATTTTATTCTTATATTTATATTTAGATGCTTATGAAATAAGCATTCAATCAAATAAGGATTTGGTTTAATTTCTTTGCATGCATATATCCACACAAGGTTAGTGCCATTACTAAATATTTTATTTATGTCAGTTCTTTCTGGTCTCTATATTTGTTCCATTGGTCTATGTGTTAATTATTTGTCAACCTGAAACTATTCTGATTATTACAGCATTGTAATAGAATCTAAAATAAAAGAACAGATGCATGTAGATTTGTTTCTCTTACTCAATATCATTTTTCTTACTTGGGAACTTTTCTCCCTGTTAATTCATAACTCCATTTAATTATTTTTCGACATTTGTAAAAATCATAATGGAATTTTGACAAAAATTGTATCGAGTCTCTAGAACCTTTTGGGTAAGGAAATATTTTCATTATATTAATACTTTCAAATCATTAGCATAAAGTGCATTTCCCTTTATTTTCATTTTCATCTTTTTTTTTATTCATGTTTAGATTACCTAGTATGATTTCTCCTCACCTTGAGCAAGGTTTATTCTGAGTCATTCTTTGCAAAAGAATTATTTTTGTAGTTTATCTTTGCAAAATTTATAAATATAATAAAATTCTTTGTATTGGTTTGAATTTCATAACTTAATTTAATTTATTATTTCTATGTAATTAGTTATCTATATTAAAGTTATCTATATATCAGGCAATAAGATGTCATTCTCTGTGTTGGAATTTGTCATTAAAGATTATGATATTTTTATTTTCTGTTAAAGTATTCTTCACCTTCAAGATTTTAATGTAGTTCTTCTCAATCTTTTTATTTCATTATTAAAATTCACATTCATTGTCTGATGTACTTAGTTGTCAATCTATGCCTCTCATTAAGCTTATTTAAGATGATTAATTAGAATTTTCCAATAAATTTATAGTTATCCTTGGGCAGTGGTGGGAGTGGGAAGTTATTGCCCAGTATGGCTCATACTTGAGCAGACTCTTGATCCAGGTTCAACAGGCCTTTTACCTGATACACTTATGAGTGTCACTCCCATATGTCCCTGGGAAGGCTTAAGCTGTTTAGTGCTCAGACTACCAGGTGGTCATGAATGGCCTTGCATATTAAAAAAGAGAAGTTGCACCTAAGTTATAGATTTCCAGATTTTTAGCCATAGCATTAGTGAGTCTTCCTTGATTGGAACACACAAATACATGTTTTGTCAGGTTTCTGAATAGTGAGAATATCCCTGTCCTTTTCATATGCAGAGCAGAAATATGGGCTTACTTCAGGATCCAGAGTTGTACTGAATTTAGTAGGCATTATTTGAGGACACAATAAAGCATCATTTTTGCTAAACAACTAAGTGGTCAGAATAAATATCAGTTCACAGTTGAGAGGAATTAAAGCTAATTCCCATGTATAACTGGGACTAAAATAAGGAGAGTACAGCTGTGCCTTCGGCAGATGGTGCTAGTGCCAGAAGTAAGACGAAACAGAGATGACTCTAAGTCCACAGAAGGTGGGGTGTTTCTAGCTCTATAGGCAATACTACAGCTATTGAACTAGCCACTTGTAAAGAGGCTAGTCCTTGGAAATTGCAGTCTTTAGTTTTATGGTCCACTATATTTGTGTAATTTCATAATTCTGAGATAGAATTTTTTCTCTGAACATAATTATCACATTATTGTTTCTATGTATATTCTGAACAGAAAAGCTAGTGTTCCACTCTTTCTGCTATCTCTTCTTGTTAATTTTCTGTATCATTGTATTCTTATGACAACATTGAAAAATGGCTGTTGTTTGTCTAATGATACATGTGAGAAAATGGAGGCACAAAGGAGTCAAGTAAGTTTTTCCTAGGTCTTTAGTAGATTATTTTATATTGATTGAAGTCAAAGAACAGTTAATCAAAGACAACTACAAAGAGAAAGAAGAGAGGAAGTTTGTGAGAAAACCAAGTATATTTTTTTTGTTGTTGTTTTTTTCAAGACAGGGTTTCTCTGTGTAGTCCTGTCTGTCCTGGACTCACTCTATAGACCAGGCTGGCCTCGAACTCAGAAATACACCTGCCTCTGCCTCCCAAGTGCTGGGATTAAAGGCATGTGCCACCACTGCCCAGCGAAAACCAAGTATTCTATGTAGAGAGTAAGGTACAGTTTGATTTAAAGGGTAATAAAATTTAAAATGTTTTTTGATCTTATTTGAAAAGCAGAACTAACGGAGCAAAAGCTGCATTGCATGAAGATAAATCTCAGTTTCTCCTTGTTTTCTCTGTCATTATAAAGAGTAGAATAGTTCTTGCCATTCCATATGATCTCCTTTATCACTTACTGATGAATAACACATAAAGCATATTGAATTTGGACTATGGGTGAAAGGAATCAGTCATTCCATCCTTGACCAATGTATTTCTATTCTTAGTCTACATTATATTTCTAACCCCACAAAATTTCTTTGCATAAAAACAAACCACTCTATTGATAACCTTCTGCTTGTTTTGATCATGTGTTTTTGGAAGGAAACATCATACTTACCCTGGTCATTAAGTTTGTGTCTTGTCAATTTAATAATGTATTGCCTTTCACATAGTTAGTCTGAGCACCTGATGGGAGCTTAACCATTTTCTTTACTTAGGGAAAACAAAGACTCATCTAACAATTATTTATTTTATATCATTGTTTTCATGCTGTCATTTTCTCCAAGTATATAACAACAAATGAAATAGACATTATACACATACAGAGAATAGATGGAGAAAAGAAAAACATTTTTGGCTTACCCTTTCTACATGTAAGACAGGAGTAAGTACATATTATAAAAACAATGCTACATTTAATTGCTGGTCTTATTATTTAACCTAAAATGTTCAGCTTTCTCTCTCTCAGCAACAAGAATAAACAGTGGCTGTGATAATTTTCTCCTTAAATCACCTTCCTAGGGTGGATTGTATATAATCTATCTGCTTATCAGAGACAATCATGAGAAGTGTCTCTTACCCACATTGCTTGAATGAAACCCATTCTTGAGTCCTTAGGGCTCAGGGGAGTTCATTGGGCTAACAGGCAATCCCAGCTGAACCTTGGCAGACCTTCTTACCAAACCTCAGGGGTTACAGGAATTGTAATGCAACCCCAAAGGCATTTATGAACAGCAGTAGTGAAAGTGCTTGGCTGTGGCGCATTGCCAAGACCCTATTAGAAGTCTCTCAGAAGTGCCTGGCAACAGATATAAAGGCTGCAAAAGGACGATTACAGTCTGTCAGTTGAATAACCTACACATGGAGTATGCATTTAGTTTTCTTGATTGCAGATGTAAATTCAAATGAACCTAAATATACACTCTCTGGCAAATACCATCTCTGTATGTAAGATAAATGCCTAAAAGACCCCGGGGATGCTTATAATCATGTCAACTCTTTTGGCCTACAAGTATTAGTTACAGAGAGGAGTATTGCTACCAGGAGGCACAGGAAATCTTTCATTGAATGAAAAACTCTTCCCCTTGGTCCTTTTGGTCTACTGATAGCTTTGAGTCAAGTAGATAAGAAAAAATTGCTAGTACTAGAAGAGATGCTAGCCAGAGTATGACAAGTGATAATCCTAAACAGAATGCTTCTGTAGAGTGAAGGTGAGTAGCACTCTGTCTGCAGTACAGGAGATATAACTATCTCTTAGTCTTACTTTGCCCTGTGAATAAAATCTAAGGAAAAAACTATTACTCAATCCAAGCATAATGTAAATGTCCCACACTATTCATGAAAGAAGGGTAGGTCACACTTCCCCTAAAGAACAAAGATTGTGAAAGTGCTTAGACAGTGTGAAATAGTTTGTGTATGTGATGTGTAGAAGAAGGTGTTTATAAATATGAGCTAGTACCACATGCTCAGAAGAGAGAATTGTAATCCATGTTTCTACTTTATGTTGTTAAGAATATGTTTGTACATGAGCAAACATATATTACTAAGCAGATGTTTATGATTTTCTATGTCTTCTTTTAAAGACTTGTTATTTTAGGTGCACTTATGTGACTTTGTATGTGTAAATGTGTATTCCAGTATCAATTAAGGCCAAAAGGGGACATTAGAAACCTGGCAGCTGGGATTTCAGAGAACTGTGAGTTGTTAACAACGAGTTTGAGGAACTGAACTCTAGTCTTAAAGATTAATTCTCTGAACTGCTGAACTACGTTACCAGTCCTGCCTCTATTTCTTTACAATGAAATATATTCTCATTGAGATAGTATAAATGACTAAGTTTTATTAAATGCATATTATCATGTTTAAGTTATATATGACTAAGCATTCAATAATGGAATTGTCTGGTTTTGAGGAATGAGATTTTAGTGCATTTTTGATTGTATGTAGGGCAGTTATATTGTGTTAGGAGGGTTATTACTTTTTATTGTATTTATTTGGAAATTATGCATGAAATAATTATATTTCTGCAGCACGCTGGCAATGGGTGGAGTTGTGATGAGTTATCTTGCACATAACAAATACTTATATAACACTACATTGACACATTGAAATAGACTTATTTTTTTCTTAGCAGCTCATGAGATCTTCTTTAGGAACAAAAACACATTCTAGGCTAAAAGTGGAACAACATAAGTTTTATCATAGTTTATTGGAAAAATCCCTAGAAATAATCCATAAGGAAAACTGCAGAAATATCTAGAGAATGAACAATATACTCCTTTAAAGTTATCACTGCCCGTTCAGACCCGCAGAAAGGAGCGACACAACACGAGATTCTTCCCAACGCAGTTTACTCAGTAACCTTCTTACAATATCCCTCTGGAAGGGCAGATCCCAGTTCCATTTTTCCTTTTATCCCCATGCTTGGTCACTCAGAGCCTGCCACGTGGGCACACACCATTGGTACACGTCAAATGGCCCGATTCTGCGCGGCAGCGAGTCTGCACAGTAGCTCTGCAGACGTGGATCCGACCGGGTGTTTGAGGAAATCAGGCTCCATTCACAAAACTTGGCAGGTGCCATTCATAAGCTATGGCACCACCTTAGCTGGCCACCACACCCTCTTCCCACATAAAGTCATTCTTAAAATTTATTCTTAATATAATACTATAATTCTTAATATATAATATAATTAATATAATTCTTAATAACGTAATAAAATAATTCTTAAAAGCAAGAATATTTGATAATTTCATACATTATATTTTTACTATATTTTTTCTCATTCTCAAATCATCCCGTGTTTCCATCTCCCCCTACTCAACCAGCTTCATATTTTTTCTTTTAAAATAAAATAAAAATAGAAGAGAGTCAGTAAATATATAGAGACACTGTTTTGGCCAATAATTCCTGAGCATGATGTGCTTGGATAATGATTTATATATGTACTGTCACACCATTAAAAAAAACTGGACATGTCATTCTTCTTGTTAAAATAAAATGCAAAACAAGTTTCTAATAAAAGTTGTAAATGAAAAAAAAAACTGATTTTCCCTTTTCCAACAGTCATTATCTGAGAATGGATTCTTGCCTAGGGGTGGGACTTTGGGCCCACTTTCCCCAAACATGCATATACGTTTTCTGTCTTATGTCTGTATATATCTTCTGCACACTGTCAGAGTTTCTGACATTTTGTGTGTGCTTCAGTCCTGTTGTGTCTGAGAAATGCTGTTTCCTTGAAATCAGCCACCACCTCTCATTCTCATACTCTTTCTTCCCATTCTCATAAATATATCCCAGAGACTAAAAGGGAGATGTGTGAAAAAGGAATCCCACTTGGAAATGAGTTGTCCAAAATTTTTCACTCTTAGTATACTTTCTTTTTTAGAGAAAATAAAAAACCCTCTCTTTTTGAGAGTTGAGTAAAGAAATGATTTAGATATATTTGGCATATATTTTGTATAACACTATATCATTAAGATCCATTTTACTAATAGTTTATTAAGTAGAAAATGATAGATTTTCGTGTGTGAGTTTGTGTGTGTGCGCGCACGCATGTGCGCTCAAGTGTGACAATAATCATCAAAAACAAAAAGGCCAGGATTTTGACAGACTAATGGTCAGAGAGACATATACAGATGGAAGGGGACAGGAACAAGGAAAGAAGGAATATAAGAGAACATCAGAGAAGAAGCAAGGGAGAAAAATCATGTAACTATTATTTTCAATAAATATTTTTAAATTAAATTTATGTATTTTTACTTATTCAATTTACCTCCTGCTTAATACCCCATCCTAGTAATCCCCTTGTGCGTGCGAGTGCGTGCACACACACACACACACACACACACACACACACACACACACACAATCTTTTCCCCACCCCTCACTTTCTCCTCTGAGTGCTTTGGGTATCCCCAGTACCCTGTCACTTCAAGTTTCTGTGATGATAGGTGTTTCCTCTCCCACTGAGACCAGACAAGATAGCTCAGCTAGAGGAACAAATCCCACAAACAGGCAACAGGTTTTGGAATAAGCTCATTCTAGTTGTTCAGGACCCACATGAAGACCAAATTAGGCCTAGATATAGAGACAGTTCTCTATATTAATGAGATATCTAAAGGCCAGAGGGGCATAGCCAACTAAACATTTTTTCTCAGACCCTCCTCTTTGTAAAAGGTATTTAACCCCAGACCCGCAGTGAGGAAACTGGGGATAGTTTTTAGCTACTTTCTGCCATGACAATAAACATCTTAAGACCATAGACTATTTCTCTTCTTTGGGGTCTGCCATGGGGAACAGTGGAAAAGGCCTTCATCTATAGATCCACTGTTTAACCTTCTGCAGAAGAACATTCTATGTTCTCAGCCATGGAGACCACCAACCCAAGCAAACAATTCGAGCCAACTGTGACCAAGCCAAGCGAGCCCTTGCGACCATGAACTCTCATCCACACAGGGCACAGCCAGACCTTCTCCCCCTCCTCCCACTGGCTATGGGCAAATCCAGTACTATACCCATATTTCATTCTCTGCCCTTCAGTGCCCCCTCCCCCAGTGGCACCTGGGAGACCAAGGGCCTGAAAAGTAGCTGGTTCCCCAACGCCTTTTGGCCCAGGGACCCCCAAGTCAAGGATCTCAGACTGTGTTCCTCCACCTCAGCAGAGTCCTGTGGCTTCCCATAGCCTGATGTCTGCCCAGCACCAGAGTGGAGTGAGCACAGCCAAGTTTTTGTGCCTCTGTCCCCACAAGAGGCCCTAGCCACGTGTTGAGACAGTTGCGGGACCCGCACATCAACTCACGCACACTACAACCCAACAAGAGGGCTTTGTTCTTTTGACATTCTTCAACCCCTCTAGCTTCCACATTTTGTTTGCTCCTCTTCCAAGTGTTTCCAGGGCTCTGAGTGGAGAGATGTGATGGAGGAGAGACATCCCATTTAGAGTTGTGAGGCCTGAGGTATCTCCTCTCTCTTTCTCTCTCTTTCTCTCTCTCTCTCTCTCTCTCTCTCTCTCTCTCTCTCTCTCTCTCTCTCTCTCTCTCTCCTCTCTGGCTGTGGGTGTCTGTGTTTGTTTATATCTGTTTCAGGAAGAATCTTCTCTGATGATGACTGATAAGGCTATTTATGAGTATATTAGAGTATCATTAGGAGTCAATTTATTGTTACTTTTAAAAAAAAACTAGCAGTATTTGATTTTAATCTAGATCTCTCGACTATCTACTCTCTGGTTCTTGATTACCTAACTCAGTGTTGGGTATAGGTTTCATTTCAGGGAGTGGTCCTTAAATCAACTGGACATTGTTAGGTTACATCCCCAAAAGCTTTGTCCTACCATTGCTCTAGCACATATTTTAGGAAGGACAGCATTGTAGATTGAAGGTTTTATGACTTGATTGTTGTTTACATTTCTCTTCTAATAACCTGTAGAGTATCTTCTTATAATGACACTAGAACATGGGTATCCAGGTTCTGTATAGGCACCAGCTTTATCTCTCTATGTTCAGTTAGTTGTATGGGTGTCATATTCAGCAATGGATCCTTACTGTCATTTTTTGGAGAAAAACCTACAGTATAGGCAACAGCCTGGTTTGTTTGGAATTTTCCATTGGAGCATTTGGCTAACAACTAAATTTGTTATTATCCAGCTTCTGTAGTAAAAGCTTTCATTGGTGATAAGAGGTGGCCTGTTGTGTTTCTGTCTCATTATTTGGAGACTTTTATATATTTCAAGAAGGACCTATGTTTCCATATCATTCCTCAAATGCTCATAAATTCTTGCTTTCTTTTTCTACATTTCTTCCCTCAACCCATCCCTCTTCCCACCTCCCATCTTATTCTTCTATTTCCAGACCCTGTGCCCCAAGTCCACACACAAAATATATTCTATTTCTCCCTTTCAGGTAATTCATGTGTTCCCATAGTCTCAGTAACTAACCTCTCTAGGTCTACTGCTTGTAGTTACTTATCAAATATTTAATGAAGAATGTCACATATAAGTGAATACATGTCATTTTATTTTTCTGATTCTGTGTTATCTCTTTCAGAATATTTTTATTTTTTTAGCTCCATCAAATTGCTTGAAATTATATGATGTCATTTTTTAAAACAGCTGAGTAATGCTCCATTATGTAAATGTGACACATATTTTAATCCATTCTTGTGCTGTGGGTCATCTCTGTTGTCTCTAGTTTCTGTGTATTTTGAAGAGAACATCTGTGAACATGGCTGATCAAGTGTTTTTAGGTAGGATGTAGGGTTCTTTGAGTATATTCCCAAGAGTCATATAACTGGATTCTGACATAGATCAATTCTTAACTTTCTGAGGACCCACCATACTGATTTGAATAGTCCTGTACAAATTGGCAACTTGAATAGCAATGGATGAGTGGCCATCTTGCTTCACATCCTTATCAATAAGATCTGCCACTTTTGTCATTGATTTTAACCATACTGACAGATGTAAGATAGAATCTGAAAGAAAAAATTTATTTTCTAGATGTCTAAGGATGCTGAACATTTCTTTAAGTGTCTCTCCATTATTTGAATATTCTCTATTGTAAAAATCTTTTATTTAGATGTGTATTGTGCTTTAAATTGAATTATTTAGCTTTTTGATATCTAGTTCAGGTGTTCTTTATATATTTCAAATATTGGTCATTTAAAAGATGAGAAATTGGTAAAAATATTTAACATTCTATAGGTTGCCTCTTTTTTTCAGAATAATAGTGTCCTTTGCTTTATAGAAGATTTTTAGTTTCATAAGTCCAAATGTATTTATTGTTAATGTTAGTGCCTGTGCTAAAGGTGTACTATTCAGAAAGACATCTTCTGTGCTAATATGTAAAAGCTGTTCACTACTTTTTAGTTTATCAGGCTTGGTATAACTGGTTGAATGTTAAAGACTTTATTTTAAGCATTTTGTGTTGAGCATGGCAACAAGTATGCATCTATTTGGATTTTTCTCCATACAGCCATCAATTTTGACAAACACCATTTTCTAGGTGTACTTCTGGCTTCTTTACCAAAGATTAGGCATCCATACATATATGGATTTATGTATGGATATCAACTTTCCTTATTTCAATTTGTAATACAGAGTTATAGCCATAAAACTACGTGTTATTGGTATAAAAAAAAAAACACATAGTGATCCATGGAATATAATTGAAGGGATATAGGTCTAGTTAAGTTGCTTATCTGGTCTTGACTTAACTTTATTAAGTGGTAATTATTGAGAAAGGTATTCATTTTGTTGCAGTTTTCAGTTTTGTGGATTGCAGGTTTTTAAAGTATTTCTTGATAATTTCTTGAATTTCTTTGATGTCTGTTGTTATGTCCCCTTTTCATTTCTAATTTTGTTAATACAAATATTTTTCTCTCTCCCTTTGGATAAAGTTTTGATGATTTTTACTGATTTTTCTCAAAGAATCAACTCTGTCCAATTAATTCTTTGTATTTCTTTTGTTTTCATTTTATTCATTTAAGACCTCATTTTGATTACTTCTTGCTATCTCCTTTTGGCTGAGATGTCTTCTTTTTCTTGTTGTTCTCAAGCTTCCAGGTGTGCTGTGAGTTTTCTAATAAACATATCTCTCCAGTGTTTTGTTTGTTGTTTGATTTTGTTTTATTTTATTTTGTTTTAATGTAGCTACTTAAAGCTGTGAATTTTCATTTTAGGACCATTTCCACTCTGTCCCGTAAGTTTGGGTATGATGTATATTCAATTGTACAAAGTATTTATTTTTTTCTTTATTTCTCTGTTTTGACCATTTTTTATTCAGTAGAGAGTTGTCAAGATTATATGAGTTTGTAAATTTACTGGTTTTTACTGTTCTTATTAATATCTAGCTTTAATTTGTGCTGGTTAGACAGTTTATTTTGGTTATCTTGTATCTGCTGACACTTGCTTTATGTATGAGTGTGTGATTACTTGTTGAGATAGTTTCATGATGTACAGAGAAGAAGGTACATTCTTTTGTTCTGTAAATATGTGCAATGTTCTATAAATATCTGTTAGGTTCCTTTGGTTTATAATGTCTATTATTTTCATCATTTCTATGTTTAAATTTTTGTGGTTGTCCTGTTTATTGTTAAGAGTGGGGTATTGAAGTCTCCTATTAAAAGTATCTGAAGGTTGGTATGTAATTTAAGCTATAGTAGTGTTTTTATTACAAACTTGGGTCCTCTTCTGTTTACAGCACAGATGTTAAGAATTGCAATTTCTTATTAGATTTTTTCTTTAATAAGTATGTTGTGCCCCTCTTTGTTTCTTTTGATTAGTTTTGGTTTGGTTTATTTTGTTAGCTATTAACTGCATTATATCATACTGCTTCTTAGGTCCATTTGCTTGCACTATCTCTTTTCAATTCTTTACCCCAAGGTCCTGTCTATCCTTGATATTGAGGTGGCTTTCTTAGGTGTATCAGATGGACATTTTCTATTTTAGCATCCATTCTGTTAGTCTGTGTCTTTTTAAGATACTAACAAATCTTTATTCCTATTATTTTGTTTTGTGTTTTTGCTACTGCTGGTGGTAGTTGTGATGATATTGGTGGTAGTGTTGTGCACAAGTGCTCTTGATCCCCGTCTTTTGTTTTTTCCAGTGTGCAATTATTTATTTTTTGTGTTTTCTATCTCATTAGGTTGAAGCTTTCCTTATTGCACCTTTGGTGAGGATAGATTTGTAGATAAATAGTGCATAAATTTACATTTATCATGTGATATCTTTTTTTACCCATTATAATTGCAAATTTACATGTAGTAATCTAATCTGTCATCTGTGGTTTCTTAAGGTCTGTATTATGTTTGTCTAGGCACTTATGGCTTTTAGAATCTTCATTCATAAGTTAGATGTTATTCTAAAAGGTCTTAATTTATATTCACTTTGGTACTTTTTCCTTGAAGCTTACTATGTTCCTTTATTGTTCAGTTCATTTTTCTTTTTATTGATATGTGGCAAGGGAATGTTCCTTTCTGGTCCAATCTATTTGGCGTTCTGAAAGCTTCATATACCTTTATAGCTATCTTTTTTAGTGTAGAAAATTTTTCTTCTATGATTTTTTTCAATGTTTTCTTTGCCTATGACCTGTTTTTCTTTTTCCTAATTCTTAGATTTGACTTTTTATAGTATTCAAGAGTTCCTGGAATTTTTGTACTAGTTTTTTACATTTAAAATTTTCTTTGACCAATTGTTATGTATCTATGTATTTCATTCTGCCTTCAATATCTGAGATTCTCTCTTCCATCTCTTATACTCTTTCGGTGAATCTTGCCTCTGTGGTTTCTCTTTGAAGCTCTAAAGTTTTCATTTCCTGAATTTCCTTAGTTGTGGTATTATGATTATATTTCCATTTTTAGGCAATGAGTACTTTTATTAAATTCCTTGTACTTTTTCTTGTAAATCTTTGAGACATTTATTCATTTCCTACTTAAAAACATCTTTCATATTGATATCAGTTGTTTTAAGGTCTTTTCATGGACTTCAGCTATTTTTGAAATATTCAAGGCATGCTGGAGTTGAGTTGCTAGGGGATAATAAAGTCACATTGTCTTAGATGTTATTGGTTGTGTTTCTATACTAGCATCAAGGCTTCTGAGATTGGGATGGTTATAGGTCATAGGTGCTGATATCTGGTTTTCTCTTAGTTAGGAAGTAGTACCTTTTAGTTTCTATTTCCTCTCTGGATTTTAGGACAATGTCATTTTTTATGTTTTCTGGTAGGAAATTTTATGTGGACCTATTTCCCTGGTTTTCTGGTGTGTTACCAGGGTATGAATGCTGACACCGTAGACTGAGGTAATGTGATGAATTGTGGGAAAGAAGATTGGAGGAGAAGATGTTTGTGATTGGTTGGAGATGTGGTCAGAGTACAAAGGGAGACTAACACAAGTATTCTGCTACAGAGCTGTATTTCAGATTTGAGTATTGCATTTGTGGGAATAGAGAGAGAGGTGAATATATTTATTCTGTTAGCTCACCTACTTTCCTGGCCTGCTCAACTAGTATGCTGCAAAGGAGTGTCTGGTGATGTTGGAGGCTGGGATGGATAATAGGATGCGTTTAGGAGAAGGAATGTGGAACTCAGAAATCTATGTGATCCATTAGGGTTGGGGTCAGAGTTCTGCTACAGAGCTGGGTTTGAGACTGGGTGGGTTGGATGGAAAGGAACAGATGGAGAGGTGAAGATCATCTGACAGCTTACCTGCTTCCTTTGTTATTGTGTCTTAATTAAAGTTTCAAAAATTAGGAAAATAAAAAGAAGAAGGCAAACTCCACAGATGCACTTAATGGCAAGAAATAATATATATTAGGATAGTTAACATAATGTTCTATGTATAGAATTCTAGCCTCTGCCATAAAATTCTAAGGTATGACAAATATTCTCAGAAGAATTGAAACATAGAATACTAACATATAACAATAAATACCATTCTATGCATTAAAAACTGAATTTTTTTTAAAAAAAGAGTAAACAAACCACCCTTTTTACAATGCCTTTTAAAAAAGTACCTATCAATATACCTAACCATTTCAAAAATGTTAAAATACTAGAGAAAATAGTGAAGAAGACATTAGAAAATGTCAAGATATTTGTGTTTGTCATTTGGTAGATTTAATATTATACAAATAGGTATATTGCAAAAAATATTGTAAAAATTTAATTCATTCTCCATATGAACTAAAAAATTGTATGAAATTTGTATAAAAATATGAAGAACCTCAATACTTAGCTTTGTAATTCCTATCTCCAAATTATGCTGCAGAACCATAATGGCAAATGTGAAACTGGCAGAACATAGACATGCAGACCAATGAAATGAACTGGAAGACCAACAAACATGCTATCACAGCTATGCTACATAAGATTTGACAAAGATGTCAAAAACACATTAGAGAAAAGAGAGTCTTTTCAAGAAATAGTTCTATATGACTAAATATCATGTGTAAAATAATGGAATTCCACTCCTTGTATAAAAATGCACTCAAAGTAGCTTAAAGACTGTAATATAAAGCCAGAAAGTTTCATAAATCTTAGTGTAAACATTGGTAAATGGCAAAATACAGAGATAAGAAAAAGGTTCTGCAAAAGACATAGGAAATAATACCATGATTTCACATATAGGATATAACAAAATTTAAAATATTGAAATAATCATTGAGGGGAAAACATGTCCTACAAAATAAGAAAAAGAAACACCAACTACAATTCAAGCCAGATAATAATATCTAGAATGTATAATAATATCTAGAAGTAAAACACACACACACACACACACACACACACACACACACACACACACCAAACAGATGAGTTATCTGAATACAAAGTTCTCAAAAGAAAAAATATAAGTTGCTTGTAAATATATAAAATGTGAGCAATGTCTTTAGCCACTAGAGAAACAAAATATCAAGAGAAAAATGACAACAAAGGTCTGGTGGTTTGGGTACAAACATCCCTCATAGACTGCTATGTTTGAATGCCTATCCATAGAAAATGGCACTGTTAGGAGGTATATCCCTATTGGAGTATGCCTTGCCTTGTTGGAGGAAGTGTATCATTATGGAGGCAAGCTTTGATATATTATATGCTCAAGCTATGCCCAATGTGGTTTAGAGTCTCCTGGTGCCTGCAGATCAAGATCTCTCTCAACTCCATTTCCAGCCCCTTATCATCCTACATGTTTCCTGCCATGATGATAATGGATTGAACCTCTGAAACTATAATTCAGCACCAATTAAATATTTTCCTTTATAGCAGTTGCTGTGGTTATGGTGTCTCTTCATAGTAATAAAAACCATAACTAATTCAAACGGTTAGTGTAGGACAGAGAATACCTCATCAAGAGGGACTATGAACAGGTGCAATGACTATAGAAATCTACATACAAGTTTTTCAAAATGCTGAAGACATAACTAACACATCACTCTGTCATACCTTCTTAACTACATTAATGAACTCTGTTAGTCAACATATCATAGAGATATTTCTGCACTCAGGTTTATTGTATAAAAGGTAAAAACATTGAAGCAACTTAGATATTTATCAAAAGATGAAATGTTAAAGTCTGAAACATATACATGGTAGAATTCTGTTTGGCAGGAAAGAAGGTGAAATCATAGCATTTGCAGATACATGAATGAAATTTGAAATCGTATAAAATGAAACAAATCATACAGAGAAACACTAACATCTTATTTTCTCTCTTATTCAGAATGTATATTTAGGTTTATGAGTGGTGTGTATGCTTCACAAAATTAGAAATGGACCATGATGGTGGAGGTAGACATCTTAAGAGAGGTGTGAAGATAAGGCAACATACATATGTGTAACTTAAAAAACAGAAGGAACACTACAAGTGAAAGGGTAATTGATAGGAGAGGCAGGTGGAGATGAAAGAGGAGAAGAGGAAAAACAAGTTTGAGTGAACTAAATTGCCATAATGAAATCAGCTGCATTTCAATGCTAACTTAAATATAATAAAATTAAAAATACTCTTTTGACCATGTTGTACATTTTTAGTGGTACACATTGTTCGATCTTCATCTAGGTTTGCATTGTTATCTTTTTATGCTCCAAAATTAAACCAATCTATTCTATCATTCACTTCACATTTATTAGTAACTTACTATGAGTGTGAGCAAGGGAGGCACTTGGATCTTACTTTAAATTCTACAGAAATAAATTTGGGGAATATGGGGTCAGTGAGCCCTCTTTGTCCCAGGAGCAAACTGTCTTTGGTCATCATTAAAGTTAAGTTTCTATAGATACAAGGGTCTGATATTTCTCATCCAGCTTGGTTGTCTTTACCTGTAGGCTCCCTTGTTAATTTTGAGTTTCTTTCTGGAGTTTCTATTGCATTAAAATCACATGCCCCTGTAGTGTTCATTTCTCCAGTTGATAACTTCTCTTATTTTTGTTGAATTAGCCTTTAGTTTGACCTGCCATATTATCTTTTAAGAAAAGTTGTCCTCTGGGACTCAGAGGTTTGGCCTAATGATGCTGAGGCAGTATCTGGGTTCTGTGAGGTTTACTGGGGTTAACTGTTTTACCATACACTTGGAAGTGATATTATATAACTTCTACTAATCGCTACTATATAATTGCTACATACTCACCATAACTATCTACAGCCTTCCTCTATTTCCTGTGACGTGTCAATCATATAGGTGATTGCAACAAAGAGGTCATACATCTCA
Organism: Rhabdomys pumilio; assembly: GCA_030674055.1. NCBI lineage: Eukaryota > Metazoa > Chordata > Mammalia > Rodentia > Muridae > Rhabdomys > Rhabdomys pumilio. Next base: position 112,776,135 of record JANHMN010000004.1, on the reverse strand, counting down.
ATTCTTCAAAACTAAGATGTGTATTTCCTTCTCTATGATCTACTAAATGTAGACTTTTTTAGAGCAAGATTGGGTTCTTAAAATTGGACAGAAAGTATAGAGATTGTTCACATACCTTCAACCCTAAGCTTGCATAGCTTCTATTATTATTAATATTCTCCCCACAGTGATCCTCTTGTTACAACAACTGATGAAGACTCCTTCACTCATTTCCACCACCTAAATTACATATGAGTTCATTTATGGTGCTGCATTCTTTGAATGGTGACTCTTAATATTTATTTCTACGGTCACCTTTCGAAACATACTCTGTTCAACCTATCACTGGCTTGACTCCACTGTGCTGTGCTTTTCATGATTCTTTATGTATTTACATTTTAATTTATCACTATTGTGGCAGTTTCTTTAACCTCAAAGGCTCTTTCTACCCTGACCTTCATTTTCTCCCCACCCCTCTCCAATTCTCTAAATATCCAGAAAGTTTGCTAATTACTCATTCTTTTTCTTCTGAATTCTTTAATTTTCAGCCTCTTTTCCAAAGAAGTTGGAGGAGATGCCATACCAAGTAGACAGATGACATTGCAGATTCCTGGCTTTCAGGTTTAACTTGACTCTGAGTAAGGGATTATAAGTAATTTCTCATGTTTGAGATTCTCAATTAAATACTAATGTGTCTATATGGAACCATTAATAAGTAAGTGTACATTCCCACTGAGAATGTGTGTGATTTCTGTTCTCAAAAAATTAAGTCATATGATTCACATCTCAATTTTCTCCTTCCAGCTCTACTCCTGTTTAATTCCCTATTATCGTCTTCAGAACACATGTCCAGATGGTAGTTTGTTTTTCTATGACCATTGATGATCTGATGTTTTGTTTCTTATACAGCTAAAAATACTCACAAAATTCAAACATGCTAAATGCACTGTGATTTATGTATAAAACATTGAAACATGAAAAAAACCCAATGCATAGCTGTACATCTGGCATACTTCTAGCTTTATGAAAATGACTACATAGGGTAATGTCTGAAAGGAATTACACCAAAATATGACTGAAATAATCTCTGAATAATATGACTCAGATTCTTTGATTTTGTTTTTTGTTTTTATTATCCCAAAGATTCTACAAGTTACATATGCTGTTTTGTTTTATTTTTTTCAAAAAGATTTGTTTTGTCTAAAAACATTTCATTGGCATAAGATATTCAGTGTTATTCTCTACTGTAGTTTTATTTTGATTTAATGTTACATAGACAAGCAAATTTTAATGGTTTACATTTCTTCAGTCTCTATTCACACCTCAGAATTGTAATTATTTGGGTTCACTCAATCATTTGTACTGAAAGATTTTATACAGTCTAGTTTTTCCTCCACGATTGGCAAGTGAAAGGACTAGAAGCTTCATGATTTTGAACCTTCATGCCATATTTAAGAATAGGTATCTTTCTTGCTCATATTATCCCCTCTCCATTTCCTTTCACAGCTTTTTTCTTTTTTTATTGAATATTTTATTAATTACATTTCAGATGCCATCCCCTTTCTCCATTTCCCTTCCTCCATAAGTTCCCTATCCCATCTCTCCTCCTCCTTTTTGCTTTTATGCCATTTTAATTACATGCAAGTATTAAGGTCAGTTTTAGGTTGAGGGTCTAGCAATACAATAGATGCAAATAGTCAAGGAACAAGCAAGACAATAAACACAAATAGTCTAAGAACAAGCAAGTCAATAAACAATATCCTTTGATCATTTCCATTATTACGATTTCTAAGGGCTTATCAGGATGACCAAATTATCCGTACAATGGCCACTCTTCTTCTTCTCACCCCTAAAATGCTGTTTCTATTTTCATGGTTTCTATATACACCCATCAGTCTCTCAAATATTTCCTTTTTTTTTCTCCATTCCTCCCTTCCTTCCTCCCCAACTTCCTACCTTTTTCTTTTTTCTTTCTTTCTTTTTTCTTTCTTTCTTTATTTTTTTATTGGATATTTTATTTACATTTCAGATGCCATCCCCTTTCACCATTTTCCCTCCCTAGCAAACCCGTATCCCATGCCCCCTTTTCCTTTTTGCTTATATACAATTTTTAAAATGTTAATCAAAGGCTTTATAAGTACGGCAATGTTCAGTCAGAAGTGTAACCCAATACTTAACCTAGATATATAAACTATCATTGACTGGTGGAGACACGTGAATTTCTGCCTCCATGACCCCCCTGTCTTTTTCTCTCTTTCTCTCTCTCATCACCTAGCTTCTCCTCTCCTTCATCTTCTCCTCTTCTTTCTCCATCTCTTCCTCTCCATACTCCTTCCCCCTTAACTCCTCTTACATATCACCCTTCCTGTTAAAGTAAAACTTTTCTCTCAAAATACAATTAGAGCATAAATATTCCTATTTGTACCAGTGAGGTACAAGATACTCTTAATACCCAGTCCATCATTTTGTTGACTAACCAGAACCTCTGTAGTCTCTCCTATCCACTCAGATCTTTTCTCTCAAAGTAAATAAGCCAGGATTGGCTATGAGACTATAGGTCTTCAACCCCGTCAGAAATTCAGAATGACTGAGCTAACTGAAATTATGGGAAGCACTAAGGATAACTTCTAAAACTTAGCCAATTTATAGAGACCGCTGAACACCTGGACAGCCCCTATACTACCGAACGTTGGAGCATCAAATCTTCAGCCTTCTGGCCCAAACTCATCTGACAGACCTTAGTGATGCAGAATTATTAAGGGCTGATTACTCTGTCTAGGCACATATAATCAGTCGACTATTCTGCAAGTGTGTCCTTTTCTGGACAGTAATTTGTCTGTAGATGGAGAGAGGCAATTCTTGCTTAGTGTCTGTCTCACCACAACTGGAGTAACTACAAGAATGCTCAATTTCTTCTTAGAATCCAAGACAGGAAGCTGTCAGGAGCAGACAGGTCTCTAATCAAAATGAACATTAATATAGAAATATTTGTGATGTCAATTCTATGGATTTCTGACATTTTGAAATCCAACTATCCATGTAAGGTAACCTGGACTGTTGTCTGTTACTTCCTCTCAGCTATTTCTAAATAAAATATAGAAAACACCCTAACAATAAACTCAAAGTCATGTATTTGCTATAGTCCCTTAACTCACAGGCTAACCATCCCAAATCAGTTAAAAGAGTTAAAGAAGGACTGGGTCTAAGCCTTGTATTCCTAAGTGTGTTATACAGACACAATGCCCATGAGAGTATCAATATTCATTTCACTTTCATATCAATAAGAAGCTCATACCAATGAAAACCTTAAATTTGAAATCCAAGTGAATTTTGTACCATTTAAGAAATTATAACTTCATCTTGACACTAATTATACAGATTTCTACCAATAGGTTATGGCTATGCAATAACTCCTAGCTAATCCTCCCTGTTCCAACAAAACCACTACTTTTCCCTAGTGAGACAGCCCAATATTAACCACATTAGTCCCCAAGCACAGAAAATAGGGGGCGCTGACTCTTCTTTGACTTCTTCAAGTTGATTATGGACGTTGAGATATTAGAAGAGGGGTGGGGGGAAGAGTAAATTGATAAGCCTCTGACGCTGTGTCTTCACTGCATCCAGATGAAATTCCAGAACATTAGAGGTTTGAGCAGGTCTGCTCAGTTTGCTTGATGAGTAGATACACTGAGGCAGTGTATTCTGCAATATACAATTCTCAGAACAAGTTTTAGTATCAAGAAAAAAAATTTCCTTAGAGGGCTGACATTTTTTTAAAAATGTTGGTCATAACAACTTTTTTTCCCTTTTTTTAATTGGTTATAATATTTATGTTTCAAATTCTATCCCCTTATTCCATTTCCCCTTCCCACCCAGGAACCCCTTATCCCATACTCCCTCCTTTGCTTCTATGATGGTGTGATTTTCCAGTTTCTATGATGCTGTTTCCATTAACATAAACTGCCTCCTAGATTTCTAAATCTTTCCATTTGTGTTATTAAATCTCCTATTTTTAATTTTTTCTTTCTTTTTTCCTTTTTTTCTCCTTTTTTTCTTTTTTATCTCTCTTTTTTTAAATTGGGCATTATATTTACATTTCAGATTTTTTTCCCCTTACCCTACTTCCACCCACCACCCATAAACCTCCTGTCCCATCCCCCTTCTTCATGCTTTTATGGGGCAGTTCCCGCACCTACCCCTCCCCTGCCCTACCCCTTCCCCCCCCCCCCCTTCCCCCCTGCACCCCCCCGCACTCTGTGTTCGTTTTTATAGGACCAAGAAGTTCCTCTCCCACCTATGCCCGACATATATCCTTCACTACATATATTGCTGGAGTCCTGAGTCCTTCCCTATGTGATCCTAGGCTGGAGGTTTAGACCCTGGGGGGCTCTGGTTGTTTGATATTGTTGCTTTCCTCCTGGGGTCACAAACCCTTTCTGCTCCTTCAGTCTTCTTTCTAAGTTCTCCATTGGGAAACCCTTGATCATATCAGTGGTTAACTGTGAGCATCGTCCTCTGAATTCGCTATTCCAAGCTTTTGGGCTAACATCTGCTTAACAGTGAGTAAATTCCATGTGTGTTCTTTTGTGATTGGGTTAACTCACTCAGGATGATAATTTCTAGATCCTTCCATTTGCCTAAAAATTTCTCGAATTCATTATTTTTAATAGCTGAGTAATACTCCATTGTGTAGATGTACCACATTTTTTGTATCCATTCCTCTATTGAGGGACATCTTGATTCTTTCCAGCTTCTGGCTATTATAAATAAGGCTGCTATGAACATAGTGGAGCATATGTCCTTATTATATGTTGGAGCATCTTCTGGGTAAATGCCCAGGTGTGGTATAGCTGGATCCTCAGGTAATGCTATGTCCAGTTTTCTGAGGAACCACCAGACTGATTTCCAGAGTGGTTGTACCAGCTTGCAATTCCACCAACAATGGAGGACTGTTCCTCTTTCTCACATCCTCGCCAGCATCTACTATCACTTGAGTTTTTGATCTTAGCCATTCTGATTGGTGTGACGTGGTATCTCAGTGTTGTTTTGATTTGCATTTCCCTGATGACTAAGGATGTTGAGATTTCTTAAGGTGCTTCTCAGCCATTTGAGTTTCCTCTGTTGAGAATTCTTTGTTTAGCTCTGTACCCCATATTTTAAATAGGGTTATATGGTTGTCTAGAGTATAGTTTCTTGAGTTCTTTGTATCTTGGATATTAGCCCTCTATCGGATGTGGGATTGGTTATGATCTTTTCCCAATCTGTTGGTTGCCTTTTTGTTGTAATGACAATGTCCTTTGCCTTATAGAAGCTTTGCAATTTTATGAGCATAAGCCATTGGTATTCTGTTCAGAAACTTTTCCCCTGTGCCTAGGTATTTGAGGGTCTTCTCCACCTTCTCTGCTATTAGTTTCAGTGTATCTAGTTTTAAGTGAAGGTCTTTTATCCACTTGGATTTGAGCTTTGTACAAGGATATATGAATGGATTGATTTGCATCCTTCTACATGTTGACCTCCAGTCAAACCAGCACCATTTGCTGAAAATGCTGTCCTTTTTCCACTGGATAGTTTTAGTTCCTTTGTTAAAGATCAAGTGACCATAGGTATGTGGGCTGATTTCTGAATCTTCAATTCTATTCCATTGATCTTCCTGCCTATCTCTGTACCAATACCATGCAGTTTTTATTACTATTGCTCTATAGTACAGTTTGAGGTCAGGGATGGTGATTCCCCCAGAAGTTCTTTTGTTGTTGAGAATAGTTCTCACTATCCAGGATTTCTTGTTGTTTCAAATAAATTTGCAAATTGCTCTTTCTACTTCTACGAAGAATTGCTTTGGAATTTTGATGGGGATTGCACTGAATCTATAGATTGCTTTTGGTAAGATGGCCATTTTTACTAAATTAATCCTGCCAATCCAGGTGCATGGGAGATCTTTCCATCTTCTGAGATCTTCCTCTACTTCTTTCTTCAGAGAGTTGAAGTTCTTGTCATACAGATCTTTCACTTGCTTGGTTAGGTTCACTCCAAGATATTTTATATTGTTTGTGACTATTTTGAAGAGTGTCATTTCCCTAATTTCTTTCTCAGTCTGTTTATCATTTGAGTATAAGAAGGCTACTGATTTGTTTGAGTTGATTTTATATCCAGCATCTTTACTGAAGTTGTTTATCAGGTTTAGGAATTCTCTGGTGGAAGGCTTAGGGTGACTTAAGTATACTATCATATCATCTGCAAATAGTGAGATTTTGACTTCTTCCTTTCCTATTTGTAACCTTTTGACTTCCTTTTGTTGTCTAATCACTCTAGCTAGGACTTCCAGTACTATATTGAATAGGTAGGGTGAGAGGGACTAGCCTTGTCTAGTCCCTGATCTTAGTGGGATTGCTTCACGTTTCTCTCCATTTAGTTTGATGTTGGCTACTGGCTTGCTGTATATTGCTTTTACTATGTTTAGGAATGGACCTTGAATTCCTAATCTTTCCAAGGCTTTTAACATGAAGGGATGTTGAATTTTGTCAAATGCTTTCTCAGCATCTAGTGAGATGATCATGTGTTTTTTTTTCTTTGAGTTTATTTATGTAGTGAATTACATTGATGGATTTCCGAATATTGAACCATCCCTGCATTCCTGGGATAAAGCCTTCTTGATCATGATGGATAATTGCTTTGATGTGTTCTTGGATTCAGTTTGCGAGAATTTTATTGAGTATTTTTGCATCAATATTCAAAAGAGAGATTGATCTGTAGTTCTCTTTCTTTATTGCGTCTTTGTGAGGCTTAGGTATGAGCGTAATTGTAGCTTCATAGAACAAATTGGGTATTGTGCCTTCTGTTTCTATTCTGTGGAATAGTTTGAAGAGAATTAATAGTAGGTCTTCCTGGAAGGTCTTTCTTCCTGGAAGGTCTTTCTTTCTTCATCTTTTTTTCTTTCTTTCTTTGATACAGTGTTTCCCTGTATTGCCCTGCCTGTCCAAAAACTCCTTCTGTAGACCAGGCTAGCCTTAAATTCAAAGATCTTGCTGCCTTTGCCTTTGAGTAATGGGATTAAAGGTATATATAACTACTGCCCAGTCAAATAATCATATTTTCATATTTGACCTTATAGATGTGTATATGATAGATTTTACATTTCAGTAAAGCTTTAAATAAAACTACAAAAATGCAAGAACACAAAAAATGTTCCCACTGTTACACTATCACTTGAACATGAAATTATTATAATACATGTTGCAGATAACAGATTATTTCATTAGCTACATATAATCTTACACTGAGTAAGAATCATCTCAAAGAAGCTGGAGAAAATTTACACATAGTAATAAAGCTGTCTCTCTTCTAACTCTTTATTTCTTTCACCCTTGCCTTGCTGTTTCTCTCCTCTCAATGATGTCAAAGAGCTTCAGAAAATTAAAATAATAAAAAGACACTTACTTAGAAAATGTTTAAAACAAATCAGAAAATAACAAGGAAATATTGAAATATTGGTGGTAATTTGATGAATGAGTAATGAAGTTAGATTCCCTATTTTGTAGTCTTTACATTGATAATTTTTTAAGATGGGTGTGCCTTGGCAACTGAGCCACTTCCAAAGCCTTGGATCTTGAGAATTAGGTTCTGTCTGTATTTTATGGTGAATTCTGGGTAATTTCTCTCTTCCTCTGAACTTTATTTTCTCTGTGAAGAATGTAATACTACAAAACTGTGGAAATGGGCATATGGAAACAGCACCTCACAGTTGAAGCAGAACAGATGCTGACTTCATTATTGACATGATGTCCAGGGCTGTCAATGATTTTACTTTGAAGGAAACAGGATAATTTAGTGTCAGGAATAAGAATTAATGGGAATTTGAAAAACATAGGAGTAATATTTTCTAAAGTTTTCACAAGTAGTAATTTTTTTTTCTCATCTTTCTTCTTCTTTGCTTATTCTCTAGGTGAGGAGTGTACTATTTGGGTGAATCTGTGCACTAGATACACTGTCCTGGCTGGGCCTAGTTCCCATGATTCCTGTTTCTTAAGGCTTAAGAGTCTTGATCTTAATTCACTGCTGCAGCTATTTCTTGAGATATAGTGAGACAACCTCAGGCAAGCAAATGAATGTGGCTCCAAGACTGGACTTCGCTGTGTGCCCTGTCATTCAGTAACTGCAGAATATTTAGCAAATTGTTGAAATTACTATATATCTAGTGTCCTTCTCTTAAAGGGAAGTAGAAAGTGTACAGAGGTTAATTTCCCTAAAGTTGTTCAGGAGATGAGGTGTTTTCTAAAATATTGACATTATCTTTCTACTTAGTCTTCTTCTACATATATAATTCACTTAAGATACTGTAATGTAAACATTTAGAAAGACAATGTTAAGACTCATAACAGTGTTAAAATGAAACTAGAAGACAGTATGCTTTTTCTTCTTTCCCCCCCATTAGTTTCTTTTGGAAGTAAGTGTATAAGTAATGAATAAAACATCCAACTGCAAATGTGTGCAGATGCAAATAAAATCAAGCATTTCATAGCTGGTTGATGCAAGAATTTCTATTCTAAGTCTTTTTCTTCACTTAAACTGCTGCCTGAAAAGAGCAGACAGAAACAGTTCCCATCCATGGTTAGTCAAAAAATGATTGTTTTCACGGGAGAGGGAGACAGAACATCTTCAAACTCTGGAAAACTTTATAACCAGATATATGAGATCTCAGACAATCTGAGGGCATTGCTGGAGTTTTAAAAGAAACCCTGAAGACAATCTCTAAGGCAGCCTCCAATAGTTTGGAAATTGCAGACTGCTTGTTCACTCTGAAGAATGTTGTTTTACCAAGAAAAGTGATGACTGTCCATTGTCATCTGTGGAGATCATCCAGACAACCAGGCAACATTGGAAGTTTCTCCAGCTCCACACGCCCAAAGGAGAAAATACAGCAGCACTAATGATACTGATTAAATAAAATTGCAGATCTGTTACTGCAATTAATAATGTTTAAAGTAATTTGAAGTGCTTGAGAGAATAGGTATTTGTGTTCCCCATATTTGCACATGACAGTGATCTATACCACTATCTCCTTAAACTCAAAATTTGAGCTCACATTTAAAAGCAAATTGGTTAGCAAATAAAAGTTCAAACACTTCATTTATTCTATGATTTTACATCTGGGGATACAGTATGCTGAAGACAGAGCTTAAAATGAAACACACCCCAGTCTATTTCAATAATTCGGAATGAGAAACTAATATTCATTTTATTTTTTATAGAGAGAAGTACCTAAAAGAGATTTAAAACAAAAATGTAAGAGGAGGGAGCCCTGCATCAGCCATGTAGTATGTGGTTTGCAAGTTATATGTTAATTTAGTTGCAATCCAAATTCATGGAAGCTGAGGCCTACCACACCCTATGTGTCTCATTTTCAAACAATAAATTGTGGGTGTAAGAGGATGCCTACGAGAGCAGAAGGGCTCTGTGTCAATCAAAGCTAATCACTGGTACAGGCAGTGGGCCTTTGTTGGCCTCCATGCTCTAAGCTGTGCTTCCACATCTGTGTTTAAAGAGATTAGAGAGGTATGTCATACAAGAAATGTATTAGTTAAAGTTGATCGACAGTTTTTGGAATAAACCATGAAGAAGTTGGGTGCCAAAGGGCTAGTGAGACGAAAACTAAGAAAGGCTCCAGTTTCCTCCTTCCTTCCCCCATTGGTATTGGAATCTGCTCCCTGGAGAGCATTTCCATGGATCATGTTGTTAAAACTCTCTAGCAAAACCAAACAAACAAACAAACAAAAAAGCAGCAGCTCAGCCAAAAAGTCCTATGCCAATATTTGCAGAGATATGTTTGTGACATTTTGGGGGAAGACTTCCAGTTTTATTTGAGGTGCTTTATGGAAAACAAACTAGCCCAAGTGAATAACTGGAATTTTAGAACTAAGGAAATTTTTAGAACTAAATAAAAATTGAAAGAGATAGAAGCAAAAGTGAACATCCATGGCCCCTCCCAGTTGTCAACTCTCTTCTCACTTTGTGAAGGCCATACATGGGCAAATAAATTATGAGTGACAAGTATTTGAACCAATAAAGAGGGCACTATATTTTATATGCAGTAAATTTAATTCGAGATTGTGTTTCACCTCAGCAGGGTGACATGTTTATTGCCAGTGAAAGATGAAAGCTGAGAGAGTTAGAGAGAAGTGTCAGCATTTCTAGTGGGCACCCGCAAAATAAAGATTTGACAGACCGGAGGCCTAGCCCTTGAAATAAAAATGCTAGATCAAATTTTACCCCAAAGAGGCCAATGTACCCTTGTGCTCCTAAAATCTCAACACCAGCTAGGTAAATGAGGCCAGTTCAGCAGAGTGCAGAAGAGAAGAAGTTGCTTTGAAGTTTTCACAGGATGTCCCTCAGTTGCAAGACCAGCTATCCTGGGAGCATAGGAATGAGGGATGTCCCAGGGAGATGTGTAGAAGGATGCAAAATGCTGCTGCTGCCTCTGTGGGGCTCTAAGTGTCGTTTTAAAAATCTATTAAACAGATCGAAAAATAGAAGTGAGTCTAAATTGATCTGCTCGGCTCTCAATTTCATCATACAAGCGCTCAGCTCAGGTGTTCAATTTATTGAACCATAACCCCCTTTTAAACAATCAACATCAGCACACAATAAATATGCTCAGCAAGGGCAATATTTATATTCACAACTCTTTGTTTTGAAAATTATATATGGGAGATTGGCTGGAAATTATATCAGAGATCCCTTGCCAGTCAGTGGCAATTGTGGAATGTGGGTACAGTTCTGTCTACTGTAAGAAGGGGACACAGAGAAGTGAGCACTGTTTCTTCACACAAAGTAATCTCTACAATCTCACTGCAAACACGGGATGGAGTTTGTGTTATTCCTAGATACTTCCTTTTTATCTAAAAGCTATAAAATAATGAGAGGGAGTTGATGATAGAGTAAAAAGGCGGAAAAGCAGAGGAAAAGGGAGAGAAAGGTGGAGATGAAGGAAATTATAATGAAGAGTTTTGCCAGAAATCCTGTAATGATGTTGATAATTCACGCAATAGGATAGTCAGTTACTCCCCTTACATTACAAAACAGGTTTTAGGACTCTAGCATCCAATATATGGATTGCACTAGTCAAATGCTTTCAAACTCATTTATGTAGACAAAGTGTCATCAACCCTTGAATCAATCAAAAGGGTTAACGTTTTAATCAGTTCCTCTCACCGACCCTGCCTTTTAGTGCAGAGAGAAACTAAACTGAGGGTTTAGCTTCACAGAAGTGTACTTTTACTATGTTTCTAATCGTTCAATGTTACAAAACAAAGAGGATATAACATTTACGGATGGTGGTATTTCAGAATACTTCCCTTTCTTATGCCTTCCTTCCAACACCTCTCTTGAAATCATCTGTAAGCTAGGTAGAGGTTTTTATTCTTACTTCCTCAGGAAGATCATGGAATCTGAATCCTTTTAACTAGATTTCCTGCATTGAACTTTGGTGGACCTGTTCTCTGTGAACAGTTACATAACATTTAGAGAGGAGAATTTTGGTTTCCTCTTAGTGGTACCTGAAGATATAAAAGCATTTGTGATATAAATAAAATGGAGAGAATATAGGACTTTATGACACATTTATGAGTGGGACAAGGCTGTACTTGCAATTATCTAAAAAAAAGTCCTATGTTTTTGTATGAAAATTTTTATATGGACACTTTTATACATGGATGAAAGTGCAAGGTCTTTGACACATGAAATATCAAAAGCACAGTGAGCAGCGACAGTCCTTTCATTTTGCTCCTGCAAACAATTACGCTAGTTGTCCTAGAATCATACCATCATGACTCCTCTCCTTTTTTGAACTAAATTCTCATAGAATCCTCAAGGCAAACTCTTCCAAATCTCATTTTTCATGGTACATTTTGTTTTTACATCAATGTGAAAAGTGATTGATAAAACATGATTTTTCTTCATGTCTTTTATTTTAAAATCCTAGAATCTTGAGAATTAACACCTTCTTCCAAATTGCTTAAGTCCATACCTGCTTTTATAGGCAATGATAACATTTAGTCATTTTGAACCTAAGTACCTCCTACAGCATGCAGTGTGACCATTCTTTTGGTAACATGGTTTTCTAGAGGCTATTTCATTTTATCCCTCTATAATTGCTTAAGATTCAACAATTGCCTCAAAATTGGATCTTTAAAGTTTATTATAATCTGATCCTTATCCTGGAAGATGATTTTGTGTCCCTTTCATTTCCCTTTTCTCATATTTTCCATATATGGTTTCTCTATCTCTGTAAGGTTTCTTCCTTTCAGAAGTCTCTTTGATCAAGTGTTTATGCATGCCAATAAGAGACAATTCATAGACACTCAGGCATCTGTATGAGTTTATGATATTCTGGATAGCTCAAATAACTTAAGATTACATAGTACTCAATCTTATTTATAATTCCTTTAAATTATGTTAATAAATGTCTCATGAATATTTAAGTACAAAGTTTCAGTCTTATTTTTTTAATATCCAGGTTAAATGTTGTTCTTTCCACATATGACCCTCTTCCAGATCATCATAAGAATTACTCCAATGATCCTTGGCCTGCCATGAAATTATTTTCTGCATGAAATGAACTGCATATTGTTAGATATAATTCCTATACAAATTGCATGTGTCCTAATGAAAGAGGGAAAGTGAGCTAATTGAAGAAAGCACTTGATGTCATGTTTACTGAGTATCTAACTGCTGAGCATGTCATTCAGTGGTAGAGAACTTGACCAGTATGTGACCAGTGGAATTGACCACTGTTCAATCTTTAGTAGCTGGGAGAAATAACATTTGATCATGCAGTTGAGGATGAAGTAAAGATTCAAGAGGCCATGGCATCTGGATCTCCAGTACAGAGACATGAAAATGGATATGACCTACAGATCACTAGTATTCATGTCTCAAAAGGACTAAGAGTATCATCACACTAGAAGAATCACTGTGCAAACAAGAATGAGATTCTTTCGGTGTCACTGGTCTATTGCTGCTCTCTGCCTCTCTGCCAGTCTGTCTCTGTCTTTGTCTCTGTCTGTCTCTCAGTGTGTGTGTGTGTGTGTGTGTGTGTGTGTGTGTGTGTGTGTGTGAGTGAACATACCTTTGTGAACAGCACCTGCACAAGCTGACATCTGAGAATCGTGTACATGCACCTATTCATAACTGTTTATGTATTTGCATGCTTCTCGGTGATGCAGATGTGAGCAATTACATGGTTGGAGTGCTTGTAGAAGTTAGAGTACAAGCCACAAGAATTCATCATCTTTTTTTTTTTTTAGGTTGAGATAAGGTTTCTTGGGCACTGCTTTAGCCAGGATGGCCAGCTAGTGTACATCTGCTGAGTCTCATGTCTCTGCCCTCTCACCTTACTATGGGAGTGAGCTGACATTACTGATGCTTGTAATACTGCATCAATTTCTATCTGTGAGTAACATATAAGTGGTGAATACTGACGGAATAAGAAGAAAAGTGAATGGCACTCAGTTATGTTCTCCAGGTGTGAATAAAGTAATCATAGGAAAGTCTTCAGCTTTGGGATTATATGAGATATGCTCCTTGCCTAAAAAACAGGACTTATGTGATAACATGTATAGTTTAATTTGGGACTGATTATAATGAAACAATTTTGAGTTAAATTTGAATGAAAAGTGACTGGGTATACACTTAGAACATAAATATGAGGAAAAGGTTGTTACTATAGTATAACAACATTCATTTTAGAGCAGTGTTAAATAAAAAATATTGCCTGGTCTTTCAATGTTCACTTGTGCTTTCACCCCTGAAAGGTCTTTAACCTTTGGCCATACTGGAATTATACCTACTTCAGTAGGTATTAATTGATTTTGGCATAGAGTATTTTGAAGTAGTATACATTAATATATTAAAATGCCCAATTAAGTGCAAAAGTGAATGATAAAGAGGGTGGTGAATATTTGGAAAGACAGAAAAGCACCTTCATTTGAGAATGTCCAAATGGGCACTGTTCCTAAACAGCCTTTCAATGAGTGTTCTTTCAACTTTTGCTTCAGCACTTCTCACAGGTACATAGGTTATCACAGCTGTGTATCCCCTACCGAGGAAAAGCCTATTTCAGAACACAACTGTTATAGCAAATGATAAATAGAGAAATAACATTTCTATCGCAAGTTGTCCTTCCCCTTGTACCCCAAGGAGAAAAAAACTATTAAACTCCATTTGAATAAAAGGCTTGCACATATCAAATTCAACATAATAGAATTGTTAACTACAGATCTGGTAGTGTGCCCAGACCCATATCACCATCATTCCCAGCACCTCATGCCTTTGACTAGCAGTTTATTTTCTTTGTAAGTGAGGATAGAATCACTATGCTTAGACAAAGAAAGCAGACAGAGGTTATTTCCCCCAGGCCATTGAAAAGATAAAAGTCTGACTGGGGACTTGGGCAACACAAAAGAGTATACCCTTCAAAGTACAGGTTGAAGCAATAGTACACAATTATGTTAATAGCAATGGATAGGCAAGTTGTTATTTTCCTTATAAGCAGAACAAATATTTTCACATTTGATGAGGCATAACTCCAGATTGATGTTAATGAACCAGGAAGCTAATTGTGGTATATGTGTGTGCTGGGATGAGATGGAGGCAAGTATGTGCTGGGACTGCCTGAAATAATCTCGTAAGGATCAGCTGCTACAGTCTCCCAATTCTCCAAGCCATGTGATACTACTACTTCAGCCACTATTAAAAACTAATCAAATTAAAGCAACCCAATCCAATGTGAAATGAAAAGGGTTCATATTACCCCAAATTGGTTACTTTTGACCTGATCACATTTTACTGTTACCTATCTTCTTGAGGTTATTGACATTTAGTGTGTTTACAAGGTGTGACAGACCATAGAACTATGTGGGAATTCCTTGTATGTTCCTACTGGAATTGAGGGCTGTCCCTCTAGCTTCTTGGAGTCTATGTTATAGAAAGATGACAATTAAACATTTATTAATGACCTGCTTACATAAAATACCTCTGAAAGCAGATATAATTCCTCATTTGTTATTAGACTGATGAATTAAATAAAAAAATTGGCCAGAAGCACCCTTCCTCAAGATTAAAATTTATCTATTCAGAACATAAAGTAATGGGAAGAGTTTTTATGATGTTTCCAATAGAAATATTTTATCATTATTGCAAAAGATATTTGATCCTCAAAGTGTTCTGTATCTCTCACTTCCTGAAAGCATTCTAAGGAATCAAGTCTTCAAACTTACATCTCTAATTGCTTTTTGAACATAAGCACTTTATCTAGAATATTCATTAGTAACAGGAGTTAGTTTCATAGAAAGTTTTCTATTCATTCTTATTCTGCACGGTATTTTACAAACTTGATTTAAAAAGTGGCAAAATTAGCAGTAATTCAGCACCCGAGTAGCACACATATAACAGTCATAACCTATCCATGGTTGTACACAACTCAGGTATACTATAGTCCCACATGTATTTGTGATGGGTATAGACATATGTGTGTGTGTATGTGTGTGTGTATATATATATACACACACACAGATATATGTGTGTGTGTGTGTGCGTGTGTGTGTGTGTTTGTGTGTGTAGCAAATACTTAAAAATGTATCTATAAATATTCAAATAAGAAATGGCACATTCAGTGTGGTATGGCCGTAGGTGTCCATATATTTTCAAATGGAACTGACATGGAATATATGTCATCAGTTATAGAGCAATGTTTATGTGAGGCCAAAGCCAGTGTTTTTCTTAGAGTGAACGTTTTGTAATCAAGGATATGCTTATATTATAAAATCAGTACTTCTAATACTGCCTGTTTCATAATTTTATGACACAAGAAACCAGTAATTGTTGGTAATGTCAATCAAATTTACTCTTTTGCCTGAATAAACTGCTTTGTTAAAAATTTTGTAATATTTTAGATTTTTCTAAGCACAAGTTAATTATTTGCAGTGTTTTAATTTCACAATTAATGGATACAGGATACTTTGAGGACTGAATTTCTTTTTTCACAATATTAGACAATTACTTTTGGGTGGACCATTGAATTTCAACTGCCTGAAGTGCCCCTTGGGCTCCCAATGAAGTCAAATTAAGGGTATATACATTAGTAAATAGGATAAAAAGATAAATAGTAGTCTTACAAATAGTAGTAGTAGTGGAACACCAGCAGCAAGAAGAAAGAGAAGGAGAAGGAGGAGGACAAGGAGGAGGACAATGAGGATGAGGAGGATGATGATGAGGAGGAGGACAAGGAGGAGGAGGACAACAAGTATGAGGAGGAGGAGGAGGAGGAGGAGGGGGAGGAGGAGGAGGAGGAGGAGGAGGAGAAGAAGGTTAACTCATGTTTGAACTTTAAACATAAAATTGAAAATGATTCATACGGTGTGTTTTTATAAGTAACCTGTAATTTTCATAGTCATTTTTTGAAACATGATAAGTATGATCCTGGAGGTTTTTGAAAAATTGACATCAAAGTAGGCATGCAGCCAAATGTCTAATGACAAATTGAAGGATTTGGAGATGTGTCTGTCTATTTTCAGTACTGGAAGTGTTTTCAAAACAAGATACACTGAAAATGGTGGTGGCATGACAGGAAATACAGTCATTATGCAATTTTAATTGACAAATAATTCTATTTTGATGTGAGTAAATTCACCTAGCCAATGGCTGCTTTATCATCTATCATCTTCTAGTTTCCCTTCCCATTTCAGGCATCCTGTAATTTTGATGAATTTGATCAAATGTATCTGGCAGCATAGCTGATGCTTGCAAATCAAGGAAAGGCCACAGTATGTTGGAGGGAGGGAAAAAGCAAGAGGATGGTGATTTGTCACAGGGATGGAGACTGTCTTTACTGTTACCTGTTGTGCAGATATTGTATCCTTCATTTATCTTCCAGGCTGAATACTCAGAGTGTGATGTGTCCCATTCTTTCAGTGGGTGCCCCCCACCTCCAATTCAGTTCAGGTATGTGAGGAGTTTATGTGCGGATGTGGAGAATGGAAAAATGGGAAAGCTTTATCGATCTACATACGATTAATCTTCAGATGTTAGCTTTATTGTCCAGCATAATAGGCTCAGCATATAGCTTTCACATAAGGAGCAGCTGAAATGTAAAATGATCACAAATCTGAACATACTCTAGTTAAGGGCAGGTATTCTAGTGGCAGCATTAAATATAAATACAGTCAAGTATTGACATAATGTAGTAGGGTTCCCTTACTATTAAAAGGCTTTGTTCTAAAGCATATCTGTGTACACAATGAGATGATGAACACAGTGCATCACATAGCTAAATTTAATATATGCAGGGGTATGGTGTTTGCAATGCATGCATTTCAGCGGGTCCCATTAGTGCGCCTTTCCCCTCCAGTGAAAACAGAATGAACCACAGCCCCTTCTGGTTTGCATAAAGCAAACAAAATTAGATTTGCTTTGCTGAATTGAAACCCGCTTGGGATTGTGAGCCTCTCTCGGGGACAAATTACTTCAAACAATCCCTTTGTACCATAACAAAATCAAAAAATTCAGGCCAATCAACATGGCTCAAAACCCTTAACACAAGAATTAATAACACAACCTAGTCTATTTTATTGCCTCTGTGCTGCAGCTCTGTGTTTTAATGTAATTACATGTATTTGCCATCCACATGTTAAGTAAGCTTGCATATGTTAGCTAATGTGACATAAAACAACTTTCGTAATTTTACCATTGCAACCAACATAGTTCCCCCTGGAATAAGATCCAAATGTTGGACAAGTTAAAACACTAATGTTATTAAATTAAATCCATTTTTAACCCCCAAATGAATGGATATAGACAAAGTGTCAAATGTTTCTTCAGGTAGGTGCAGAAACTGATTGGCAATCAGATTAGTCTATTAAGGATATTGTTTTGTATAATGTCATTTACTTGCTACGCCCTGACTCCTAAGGCATACTCCTCTGGTGAAGAGAAAGTCTAAAACTGAAATCCTTTAAATCCAATATCTGAGCTACGATGACTCAAATTCAACAGTTTGAGTTAGCATTAAGATGATATATCTTTTTACTGTTTTAAAAATCAAAACCCAAGAGAGATTACATATGGCTAAAACTTTTATTCAAATAAGTTTAGTGAGTTTTCAAAATTGAAATTTAGATTTTGCTTTTTTATTGGATATTTTATTTATTTACATTTCAAATGTTATCCCTTTTCCCGGTTTCCCCTCTGGAAACCCCCCATTCCATTCTCCTTCAATGTAACTCAGCTAAAATAATTGAATTCAGACAACCTTGCCTTTTTGAGATCAAAAGCTGCTTTCTATGTTGTCCAGTCTATAGCAAACAGTACCAACTCTAGGAAGAATAAAAGCCAAAATATTTAGTCTTTAAGAAATTGTTGCCTGGGTGTTAAAAAGCTAATATTTCTATATAATTTGAGTGAACGTTGATAGGGAAAAGTTGAAAAGTGTATCTATAAACATGGTCTTATCTATATAACACTCAGATCATTAGCCAAAGTAACTCAATCAATAACATGACTCAAAACTTGTCAATTCTGTCCAAAAGATCTTTTAAATTTATTGTTTCATATTGAGCTGTTAAGTAGATAAATACATTTGATTAACAAACTTCATCTACTTCTCACAAGCTATGTGGACTTAATCAAAGTTTTTAACACACACACACACACACAGACACACACACACACACACACACACACATTTTTTTTTATTGTAAATAGACTCTTTTCTCATATGGTATGTTCCTCAAATAGTTTCCTCTACCCCAATTCCTCCTAATCTCCTCCTATCACCACTCTCCTCCAGATTCACTGCCTTTCCATTTCCCTTCAGATAAGAACAGGCCTCCAAAAAGCCTCCAACCAAACTCCACAAAACAAGATACAACAAGGCAAGGCAAAGTCTTTCATATTGAGGTAACCTAGTTGGAGAAAACGAGTTTCAAGAGCAGCCAAAAGAATCAGAGACACACTTGCTCCCACTGTTAGGAGTCCCACTAAGTTAACAGCTATAACAATACTGAGGACCTGGTGCAGACCCATGCAGGCCCTGTGCTTGTCACTTTACTCTCTGTGAGCCCCTCATGAACTCTGCTTAGTTGACTCAGTGGGCCATGTTCTTTTGGGGTCCACCATCCCCTCGGACTTCTACAATCTTTTTTGTTATGGATCTCTGCACTTGGTTCTATCTTTTGCTTGAGGAAGCCTCTCTGGCGATAACTGGACAAGGCATCAATCTATGAGTCTTGCAAAAAACATCATTAGAAATTATGTCAATGATTCTTACATTTTTAGTATTTTATTTTTTTTATGTACCTTATTCTAAATATTGTTGCATATTCATTTAAACTGTTATACATCCTGTCTCAAATTGGGGTGTATTTATCAAGAATTTTATTTAAACTAGGAAATTTTAGAATGCATAGGTGCTCAATTATTCTATAGTTCTTATTACAATCAGGTCATACCTGACATCTAAAGCATTATAATAATAACCTTCAATAAAGATCTCTTGATTTTCACTTCAATTGAAGTAACTTACATAAGATACAAAGATACATAGTATCTTAACAAAAATGAAAATAGAAGAAAAATGTATGGATTATTTCATATTAGCAAAACTCTACTGCTGAGAACTAATAAGAACATGTGTGTATGCTATATGTACATGACATACAGTAACATGCAGCTTTATCCCACTTGTATTGTTGGTAACCTTCCTTTAGTGTAGGTAGAGGTCAGAAAATCAGACTCAAGGTCAGTGGATCATATTGACATTCTGTTTTGAAAGCCTTTTTTTCATTTCTTCAAGTCACAATGCCAGCTCTCTTAAAGAACAAGGGATGATGTCATTATTTTAGTTTTATTCATAAGACATAGGAATGCAAACTACCTCAGATTTCTGCTATTTTTGCTTTCTATTATTTAGGCCTTATATAAAATTCTTGGATCAGTTCCCAATCTATTGTGATTATAATTTGATTTGTATACCCTCATCTTCTCAGAGGTACTTTAAAATCTTAGATAAAAGAAAACGAATTAGTTGTGTGCACATGCTACAGTAGCGAGAGCAAGAATGTAAGATCAGTAGGCTAAGTTCAGCTTCAGAAAGAATAATTAAATGATCTTACACCTGCCCTCTCTCCTTGCTCCTTTGACTCAGAAAAAAATAATCATTCTTTTGTCCTCCAACTTTACCTCAGTGCTCCACGTATTTCCAGTGTAAGTGTAATATGAAAAATCAAGGATTCTACTTGTCTTTCTTACAGGCTATAGCAGTGATTAAATTCATCAACTCTTTGGTTTTTGGTTCCTCTTTCTCAAAATAAATAATATACTCCCTCAATGTTTTTCTTACATTATAAGATTATTTTCATTAAGAATATATGGTGCATCACATATATCTCAAGTATTTTCTTGTTCATCTTTTGCTACCCTTGTTTGACTCCCTTGTGTGAACTGGATGTAGATTAGGTACCTACAAAGGTTAAAGATCACTCTTTCAAATTAAATTACTAGTTCTCAGAGTATTTTTCTCTGTTTCTTGGGAAGACAAATAGATGGTGATCTTGTTGGGAAGGAGCTAAGGGTCTTGGTTGACGCATTCAGACTACCACTTGTACATTAAGACTTGTTAGTTGTAGAATATCCAAAGTAATACAGGGAATATGCAAAGTGATACAGAGTATAAAGAGAGATCATTAGCTTTAAGGTCCAGCTAAGTTAGCCTTTAAAAAATCTCACAGAGAAATATGGTGTTGTGTTTAATCTTAATACTCTCAAGGCAAAGCCAGGTTGATCTCTGTGAGTTTGAGAAATGACTAATCTACATAATGAGTTCCAGGGAAGTTTAGTACTGTATAATAAAACCTGGTCTTAAAAAACAAAACAAAACAACAACAACAAAATACTGTAAAAAAATGTATTGCCACCTAGAATAAAAAGTATTTAATTTTTGTTGCATATGTGAACAGTGGGAATAATGACACCAATTCTGAAAGAGTGTTACAAGGTATAAAAGGAAAATTTCAAGAACATAAGAAGAAATTGTGAGATATGTGTGTGTGTGTGTGTGTGTGTGTGTGTGTATGTGTGCATGTATGTATTATATAAAATGCATGGCCCAACACTCAGAAAAAAAAAAACTTATTCAATGTTAGTTTTAATCATTCATGTCTTCCCAAGTTTAATCAAAATGTTCTTTAAATTGTCTTAGTAGACTTCTGAGAAGTAAAGCATCAAATTACTTTATCAAGCAACCTTCCACAACCCTAATTAAATATTATCCAATTTATTAAAATGTGTATCCAATAAAGAAATGAGCAACAAGAAAACATTACAGAAGAAACTCAAAACAACTAAATACGCTCATACTAAGTACATAATATATACACACTGCTGAAACATTAGCAAATATTAAATAGTCTTTATGAAATAAGGCTAAAGGTTATACTATTCTTTGGGGGGAGTTGTTGATATTTTCAATTAGGTTATTGAGAGTTTATCACAATGTATTTTGATTATATTTAGCCAACTCCCAACTCTTCCATGATCTACACTCCCTTCTTTACCTAAACTTATATACTTTAAGAAAAATTCTTCAAGGCCACTTAATGCTGTCAAATTATTCATGTTTCCATGGTCTTCCATTGGAGAGTGATTGACTTACATTGGGCTATAGTTTTATAGAAAATTATCTTTCCTTTTTCTAGCAGCTAACAGAGTTTCATAGCATCATTGGTAGGAATAAGTATTGTTTGTCCAACTTCTCTACTCACACTGGAATTTTGTCAGTCTTGGGCTTATATTAGTTTTGTGCAGTCATTTTCAACTGCTCTAAGCTCATATGTGCAGCTTCCCTGTTGTTTCCAGAAGAGAATATTTCCTTTTAGTTGCTTACTTCCTCAGTCTCTTATATTACTTTGCCCCCTTTCCCTAATGATCCTTGAATATTTAAGCCATAGAAGCAGGGTTGCAGTTTATATGTTCTGTATAGGGATGGTAATTTTGAAGTATCATAATCTCTGGCACTTAGCAAGCTGTGGGTCTGTATTAATAATCATATACTCCAAACAGAAGCTTCTCTATTGATAATTGAGAGAAGTATTAGTTTGTGAATATAATGATAAGTCATTAGGAGCTGTTATAAATCTGTGTCCATTTAATAGGATAAAGTTTTGGCAAGAAATTTTGCATCTTCATGTGCAACTTCTGTTTCTCTTCCTTCATATTTTTCTTTTTAAAACATCTGTTACAATGCTGATTTGGGGGTGCTTTCTGTCTTCAACATGGTTCATATTATGGCCTGATGACCTATCTAACCACAGGATCTTAACCCAATAGTAGAATATGCTTTAGAAAACATATTCAATAAATTGGATAATCTATAGAAATGCTCACATTTTTAGATTAACCCAAACTATTGTATAAATTGATAATATTACTAATACAGGAGGCAAATAACTCCAGACATCTAAATCCCAATACAAAAATATCACAAGAAATATGAAAACTCAAGGCAATATGGGTACTATAAAAATTATTAATCTTATGATTATTATGTTTTCAAATGAAAGTAAATAAAGGGAATTGGCAAAGAATTAAAAATGATGATTATAAGCATGTTCAAAAACATCAAAGCAGACACAAATTCCTGAATGAATTTCACAAGCTAAATAAAGAAGTGACTATAGGATGCAACAGCTAAATTTCTGATTAAAATAAGAAAATGAACACAGGGCACAATAGTAGACTTCACTGGAAAACTTTAAAAATAGTGAAGCAATTGAAATCTTGGAAACTAAAACTTTAATATATTAAGCTTGGTGGTTAGCATCCCCAATATAATGAGTTAAGGGAAAGATAGTCTATTAGAACTTGCAGACAAAATACATGAGCTGAATTACTCAACCAGTGGTGAGATATTTAATAAGAAGTCATGAGTAATTCATTTAAGACAGATTGGAAGTTGTGGTAACATAAAGTGTACAAATGATGGAGACATAAGCAGTAGAATTTCATGTTTAAAGTATAGAAAACATTTTTAATGAAATTAACAAATTTTTCAAACATGGGAAGATTTATACCCAGTCTTGTTTATGAATCATTTTGCAAAACAAGCAGATAAGACTAGAGAAGAAACTCTCCATATAATATCACAGTCTATACACCAAATATACATAACCAAAGTAAATATATTGAAAAATGTAAGAGAAATACCAAGTCACATGAAAGACAGAGAATAACAGCATATTTCTCAAAAGCAGAGTGTCTTTTAATAATATATTTCAGTCTCAGAAAGACAAGTAGAAATTCAGATTAACTTACACAGCAAAAGCACCAGTCATAATTTAAAGTAAAAGAGAGTCCTCTTATGATAAATATAGACAAAATGATTTTACTAAAACAGAAAATATTGAAAAGATATTTTAAAGACTTTTAAATCAAGAGAGAAACAAACACATTGATGATGGTGTAGGAAAACATAAACCATTCTTGAACAACAGTCAAGTAAATGGAAATTAGGAAAACATGAAGCACTACATGATCAACCAAATTTGAGAAATTCTCATATGCATACTCTGTATGGAAAATAATTGGCTGTGTGGATTTCTAAGTGTATAGTCAGTACAAGTAAAAGAATACAATGGGCTGGAGAGATGGCTCAGTAGTTAAGAGCACTGACTGCTCTTCCAGAGGTCCTGAGTTCAATTCCCAGCAACCACATGGTGGCTCACAACCATCTGTAATGGAATCAGAAGTCTTCTTCTGGTGGGTCTGAGGAAGGCTACAGTGTACTCATATAAAAATAAATAAATAAATAAATAAATAAATAAATAAGTAAATAAATAAATAAATCTTAAAAAGAACAATAAATATAGTGATAGTAAAACAAGAAAAAAAGAAAGTAAAAACAGAAGAATACAACAAGCAGCAGATATAGAATCTAATCAGATACTTGCATCACCCCCCACCACTGAAAAAAAATCAATAAAGACAAGGCATGCTCTGAAAACTTCTGATTGACAAAAAGGCCACAAGTAAAATTTCTTCTCCTTCTGAGACCTACCTCCAGTATGTCCTTCCCACCACACAACATTTATTTTCTTTTATAATAGAAAAGAGGGTTCTTCTCTGGTTATGATTTTGACTCTCTCTATTTCTTCAATTTTTCCTTACTTCCTCTTTTATATAGACCCCTTCTTATCTCTTATAGAAAATAAACAGGTATTTAAGGTATAAATACTACTACTACTACTACTACTACTACTACTAATAATAATAATAATAATAATAATAACAGCAATGAGCTATACACTGTCCACTGAGCCCTATTATCTGGTCTACAGTGCTGCTTGCCTTCTGGAAGTATGTGAACACTAGGAACGGTCAAGTTAGACTCCTCCACACCAATCTCCTGTCTGTTAAGACTCACTAAGATACACCCAATAGTAAATTGTACCAGCTCCCCTGTGCTCAAATGTTTTAGACCACAACTCTACCTGCATCCATGGTAGTCTGTTGGCTCCAGGGACAACAGATGTCTAAAGGCCTACAAAAGAACATGATCAACAAGAACCAGAGCTATATGATATCACCACAGCCCAGCTATCCTGGTACAGCAAATGCTCAATATCCTAAGACAACTGAGGCACAGGAAAATGTCCTTAAATCCTATCTTATAAAGATGACATAAACAGTTAAAGAGGAAATGAGTAAATATCTTTAAAAAATACAGGAAAATATAATCAAAGATGCAAGGAAAATGAATAAAACTGTTCAAGATCTTAAAATGGAAATAGAAGCAATAAGTAAAACACAATATGAGGGTTTCCAAGAGATGGAAAACCTAAAAGAGAGAACAGGAAATACAGAGGCAAGCATCACCCACAGAATACAAGAAATAGATGATCAATTCTCAGGCTTCGAAGGTATGATAGAAAAAAATTGATGCATTGGTAAAAGAAAATATTAAGTGTAAAAAGTTTCTGACACAAAACACCTATGGAATCTGGGACACTATAAGAAGTGTTCCAAAATTAAAACCTAAAAATAATAGGAATGGAAAAGGAAGAAGACTCCAAGCTCCAAGGCCCAGAAAATATTTTCAACAAAATCATAGAAGAAAATTTCCCCAACCTAAAGAAACAGTTGCCTATAAACATAAAAGAAGCTTACCGAATTCCAAATAGATTGGACCACAAAAGAAACTATTCTCATCATCTAATAATCAAAACTTTAAGAGTACAGATCAAAGAAAGAATATTAAAAGCTGGAAGAAAACATGGCAAGTAATATATAAATGCAAACCTATCAGAATTACACCTGAATTCTCAATAGAGACTCTAAAATACAGAAGGTCCTGATGTCTTTCAAACTGTAAAAAACAATAGATGTCAGCCAAAACTACTATACCTAGAATTTTTATTGGAAAGATTTTAAATCATCATTGATGGAGAAAACAATATATTTTATGACAAAGCGAAATTTGAACAATATCTATCCACAAATGCAGCACTACAGAAGATACAAGGAAGAAAATCAGATTGAATGAGATAAGCTACACTCAAGAAAACATAAAAAAATAAATAATTTCACACCAGCAAAATAAAAAAGGGAAGCATAAATACACACACACACACACACACACACACAAACACACACACACATGCACACAATTACTACAACCATCAACATCAAAATAATTTGCCTGAGAGCACATAGGGAGGGACCCATAGCTCCAGCTGTATATGTAGGTGAGGATGGCATTGTTGGGCATAGGTGGGAGAGGAAGTCCTTTGTCCTGTGAAGGTTGGATGCTCCAGTGTGGGGGAATTCATGGGCAGGGAGGTGGGAATGGGTAGGGGTACATCATCATAGAAGCAAGAGGAGATTGATAGGATAGGGGATTTCTGGTAAGGGAGAAATGGGTAAAGGAGATAACATCTGAATTGTAAATAAAATATCCAATAAAAATAAAAAATTAAATAATAAAAATAACATGAATAAACAATTATTGGATATTAATATCTTTCAACATCAAAAATATTTTTCAAAATCAATAAATTGAGTAATAAATTTTTATTCCCCAATAAAAAGACACAGATTAACAGAATGGTTGCAAAAATAGATCTGTCATTTTGTTGTACATAAAAAATACATCTCAGCAACAAAGTTAGACATTTTTACAAAGTAAAGGCGTGAAACAAGGTTTTCTAAGAAAACGGAGCAAAGAAGCAAGCTATAGTAGCCGTTCTAATAGTGAATAATATAGACTTTCAACCAAAATTAATCAAGAGATGATGAACGACACTTCATACTCATAGAATAAAACAATCCACCAAGACGAAGTATCAATACTGAGTAGGTATGCTCCAAATACAAGAGCACCCTCATCTGTAAAAGAAACATTACTAAGGCTTAAATGACATGCAAACCCCACATTTCAAAACCCTACTTTTGCAAATGCACAGAGCATTAAGACTGAAACTAAACAAAGAAGTAATGAAACTAACAGAGCTTATGAATCGAATCAACCTAATAGATATCTACAGAGCATTTTACCCAAACATAAGTATGTATATGTGTATGTTTATGTATAATGTATATGTATATTAATATGAATATAGATATATAGATGTAATTGGCCATATACTCAGTCACAAAGCAATCCTCAAAAGATATAAGAAAATCAAAATAGCCCCTTGCATCTTATCATACCACCATGGATTAAAGCTGGACTTCAACAAAAACAGAAACAAGAGAAAACCTATAAACTTATGAAAACTGAACAACTCTCTACTCATTGAGCACTGCATCAAGGAAGTAAAAAAAAAAAAAAGCTAAATATTTTCTAGAATTCAATGAAAATGAAGGCACAATGTACCTAAACCTTTGGGATACAATGAAAGCAGTGCTAAGAGTTAGGTTCAGAGCTCCAAACTGCCTTAACAAAGAAATTTGAGAGATTCATACTAGCAACTTAACAGCACTCCTGAAAGCTATAGAACAAAAAGAAGAAATTTTACCCAAGATGAGAAGATGGCAGGAAACAATTAAACTTCTGAGTGAAATCAATTACTTAGAATACAAAGGGAATAATACAAAGAATTGATGATATCAAGATCGAGTTCTCTGAGAAAAACAACAGAATAGACAAACCCTTAGCCAAACTAAATTAAAGGCAGAGAGACAATATCTAAATTAACAAAATCAGAAAGGAAAAGGGAACATAACAACAGACACTAAGGCAATCCAAATAATTATAAACTCTTACTTCAAAAACCTGTCCATAAAATTGGAAAACCTATAGGATATTTTTCTTGAGATAACCCTTAAAAATGTTAAATCAAGATCAGGTATACAATTTAAATAATCCTATAACTCCCTAAGGAAATAGAAGCAGTCATTAAAATCTCCCTACCAGAAAATGCTCAGAGTCAATGGTTTTAATGAAGAATTTTATCAGATTTTCAAAAAAGAGTTAATACTAAACTAATCATACTATTCTACAAAATAGAAACAGAAAGAATATTGCCAAAGTCATTATATAAAGCCACAGTTACCCTGATAATTAGACCACTGCAACAAAGAGAATTTCAGAACTAGGTAATGAAGTCCTTGACCAATTTCCTTTATGGATATTGATGCAGAAATGCTCACAAAAATACTTGCAAACTGAATCCAGGAACAGATCAAAGACCTCAACCACCATGATTAAATAGGCTTCATCTCAAAGATACAGAGAAATTTCAACATACAAAAATCCACCAATTTAATTCACCATATAAACAATTTGAGAGAAAAAAATCACATGATCATCTCATTAGATGTTGAAAAAAAAGTTTGACAAAATCCAACAATCTTTTATGATAAAGGACTTTGAGAGATAAGGGATGCACGATGAATAATGAAACACAATGAAAGCACTATACAGCAAACCAACATCCACCATCAAATTAAATGGAGAGAAACATAAATCAATTCCACTATAATCCTGAACAAGACAAGCCTGCCACTCTCTTTGTAGCTATTCAATATAGTTATTGATGTTTTAACTAGAGCAGTAAGATAACTAGAGGAGATCCAGGGGCTATAGCTTCGAAAAGAAGAAGTCTATGTAAAGCTGTTCACTGATGATTTGATAGTATGCATTAGTGACTCCAAAAATTCTTCCTATGACTGATAAACACCTTCACCAAAGTGACTGGAAAGAAAATTAACTTAAAAAATCAGTAACTCTCTGTTATACAAATGATAAACAGGCTGATAAACAAATTAGGGAAACAACACCATTCACAATAAACACAAATAATATAAAATATCTTGATTTAATTCTAAGCAAGCAAGTGAAAGACTTGTATGACAAGAACTTCAAGTCTTTGAACAAAAAAAATTTGAAGAAGATATCAGAAGATGGAAAGGCATCTCATTCCCCTGCATTGTTAGAATTACCATAGTAAAAATAACAGACTTATCAAAGGCAATCTAGATATTCAATACAATTCCGATCAAATTTCCAACACATTTTCTTTAGAGAACTTGGAGCTGCAATTCCCAACTTCATATGGAGAAACAAAACACTCAGGATAGAAAAAAATAATCCTGTACAATAAAAAATAACTTCTGGAAGTATCACCATTCTTCATTTCAAGACACTACAGAGCAATTATAATAAAAACCTCATGACATTGGCACAAGTTGATCAATAGAATCAAATTTAAGACCCAGAAACAAATGCACACACCTACAGATATTTGTTTTTTGACAAAGAATCCAAAACTAAAGCTTACTCAAGAGTTTGCTGATTTACCTGGATTATGCATGTATCTGATTTTATGTTGAGGTAGTTGATCCACTTGGACTTGAGCTTTGTGAAAGGTGATAAATATGGATTTATTTTCATTTTTCTACATACAGACTGCCAGTTAGAGCAGCACCATTTATTGAAGATGATCCCTTTTTTCCATTATATGTTTTTGGCTTCTTTTTCAAAGATCAACTGTTTGTAAGTATGTTGGCCTATTTTTGGGTCTTCAGTTCTATTTCTCATATTTTTTTGTTTGTCTCTGTGTCAATAACATGCAGTTTTTCTCACTGTTGTTTTGTAGTATAGCTTGAGGTCAGGAGTGCTGATTACTCCAAAAGTTCTTTTATTGTCAAAAACTTTCAATGTCCTGGGATTTTGGGGTGTTTTGTTTTGTTTTCCATATGAAATTGAGAATTGCTCTTTCCATGTCTGTGAAGATATGTGTTGGAATTTTGTTGGGGGATTGTGTTGAATCTGTAGCTTTTGATAGGATGGTCATCTTTTTCTATGTTAATCCTAACAATTCATGAGCATAGGACATCTTTCCATCTCCTGAGGTCTTCTTCAATTTCTGAAGTTCTTGTCATACGGATCTTTCATTTGCTTGGCTAGAGTTACAAGATGTTTTATACTATTTGTGACTATTGTGAAGGCTGTTGTTTCCTTTATTTCTTTCACAGTCCATTTATCACATGTATAATGAAAAGCTACTGATTTGTTTGAATTAATTTTATATCAGGTCACTTTGCTGAAGTTGTTTATAAGCTGTAAAAATTCTCTGGTAGATTCTGTTGGGGCCATCCGCAAGTACTGATACCTTGACTTCTTTTCCAAATTGTATCCTCTTGATCTCCTTTTATTGTCTTATGGTACTAGCTATAACTTTGAGCACTATATTTATTAGAAAGGGAGAGACTGGACAGCTTTGTCTTGTCCCTGTTTTTAGTGGGATTGCTCAATCATTCATCCATTTAATTTATTATTGGCTGTTGTTTTGTTACTTATTTCTTTTATTATGGTTAGGTGAGGACCTTGAGTTCCTGATCTCTTCAATGATTTTAACATGAATGGGTGTTGTACTTTGTCAAATGCTTTTACAGCATCTAATGAGATAATAATGTAATTTTTTGAGTTTGTTTATATAGTGAAATATATTGATGAATTTCCACATATAAAACTATCCTTGCATCCCTGGGATCAAGTCTACTTGATTGTGGTGAATGATGGTTTTGATGTGTTCTTGGATTCAGTTTCCTATCATTTTGTTAAGAATTTTTGCATCAGTATTCATAAGGGACATTGGTCTAAAGTTCTCTTGTTGGTCTTTGTATGGTTCAGGTATCAGAGTAACTGTTGCTTCATAGAAAGAATTAGGTTGTGTTCCTTCTGTTTCTATTGTATGAACTAACTTGAAAATTTTAAGATAAAGTTTTTCTATTTCTATAAGGCAACTTATCTTCTACCGCTGAGAAGCAACCACTAGTTATATCTCTATCAAGAGTCTATATTGTTTCTGATTCAGTTGTACCTCCCTCGCCAACAATATGAGTGAGGTTTGTAATGAGAGGTATTGAGTTTTTTCCTACTTTGTTCTTGTGGTGAACATTGACAATTTAAGCAGCAATGTATCTGTGTGTCTGTGTGTCTGTGTGTGTGTTTGACAGAGAGAGAGGGGGTAAGGAAGAGAGAGCTTTACAAACAATTTTGTTATTTGTTATGTTCCTCCCCTTCTTTTTCCCTATTGAAGTCCCCCCTTCCAATCAGAGACCCCTCACCATTTTCTACTTTCTATTTCATATCACCCTATACCTTGCTATTTCCCACCTAACTGGTTTCCTGGTTTATTTATACTTTCCTGATTTCTATGATCACTCCATGTTGTATATTCATCTGAAGATTTGGATGACATTGCACAATTTTTGTTGTTGCAGTTATACCAATTTTGGGCATTCGTCTTTATGATGTGCTGTTTCCTTCCATTTTAGGAGTAATTCCATAAAGTTTGAATAGTAAAAGATTGTCTCTGCTTCATGTGATATCATGTTAATTGTAGGGGTTTTTTTTATTCCTTATGAAGTAATTTTCTCAGATTTCTATTTTATTTTACTAGATCATTGCATTAAAAGCAGTTTAAGCTTACAGAAAATATTAGAAATGAAACAGAATTTCTATATATAATTGAAAGTTTTGCTTGGTAAAATTTGCTGCTATATGTGGTCTCTGAATATTTGTTGAACATCTATCCAGATCCTTCTGGCCTTTGATGTTTTATTGAACCTTTAAGTCTTATTCTAAAAAGTCTGTTTTTATATAGTACTTGTAGTTTTTCCCCAGATTTTAATATATGTTTTTTTTGTTTAGACTGTAATTCTATGAAATATTCTGTACTTTGAATGCTTTATTATGTGCCATAGGGGGATTTCTTTTATGACTCAGTCTAGTTGGTGTTCTGTGTTCTTTTTGTACTTTATAGGTATCTCCTTATTTAGGTTATGAAATTTTTCTTCTATAATTTAGAATACTTTTTTGCCTTTGACCTGGGTTTTGTTTCATTCCTCTATACATCTTTTTCTTAGATTTTTGTCTTTTCATAGTGTTCCAAATTTTCTGATATTTATACTTAGAATATTTTAGAATTAATATTTTCTTTGGCCAAGGTTCCATTTATTCTATTTTGTCTCAATGCCCGACATTATCTTTTTCTTCTCTTGTTTTCTGATAGTAAGGCTTGCCTCTGAATTTCATGTTTGAGTTCTTAAATTTTTCATTTTAAGTTTTTTCTCAGTTAGAGAAAAACCTTTTCTTTATTCATTCTATTTTCACCTTTATGTTTTGAACATTTCTTCATTTGTCCCACTGTTTATGCTTTCATGGATTTCATAAATAGCTTAAGTCACATCTTATTCAAGGTCATTGAAAATATTTCTTATAGATATTTTTGAAGTTCTTGTCTTGTGCTTCAGCTGTACTGAATTTTTTGAGTCTGTAGTATGGTTGCTGGTTTCTAGTGGAGACATATTATCCTGGGTATTATAATGGGACAACAATATCCCAGTTAGGAGCTATAGGGTAACACAGAAGCTTAAAGCCAGTAATTGGTTGCCTCTTTGTATTTATTAGCTGGTAAAGTCCTGTAGACTTTAAAATATTAGAGGCTGCTTACTCTCCACAGCTTCAAAGTAGGATCTATTGATGAAGACAACATATACTTGTTTAATGTTAAGTTGGCACTGACTTTGAGGCTTCATCTCTGCTGAATAGTTTATTAATCCTGGAAAATGCTGTGTATATTATGTAAGGAAAAATGCAGTCAACCATCTTACCTAGCTTTGACTCTTGCAAGGTACATCTATGGACAGACTGGCAAGACATGCCCACAGACGCAGTAGTTGCAAAGACATTATGGAAGATTGAACTTAAGTCCTATTTCACAAAATGAATCACATACTGGGTATCATCATTGTTTCAAGGACCTGTGATTAAGCAGATAATAGATCTCAGAGGGGAATTGATTACAATTATTTTTCTATAATTGTATAGAATTAAACTGATGGCTAATGATTTGTTATTATATTAATGGGTCAATGTATTTCTCAACCCTCAGCAGAAAGGCTTCTATTTGGAGTAGATGGTCAGTTACCCATAACTGGCCAAGGTATAGTAAATGAGAGATTCCAACCTTAAATAAAACATCTATATTACAACTTTCCTCCCATAGTTCATGAATCATTTAGAAAAAGGATTTGGGAAAACTTTAGGTATGAGATGCAATGGATGGATACAAACAAACACTATCTTCCAGACAAAATGGAATGGTAGTGCTTATGAGTGCATAGCCTTTTAAAATGTCATATTTGATTGTGTTTCTGATGTCTTTGTCCCATCAGATTATATTGCTTTTTGGATTTCAGTTTAAGTCACAAATTGCTTTACTGTTGTTGTTGTTTGTTTATTTTTGTTGAAGTTGATTATATTACTCTAATCAGTAAGAAACTGAGTAAATAGTGTAGTATGAGGATTCAATAATATGTTTAGAAATTGAACTGGGTTTAATAATATTGTGATTATGAATACCAGAGTCTTCAAACTCCATTAGACTTTTGACATTCTATTTTAAGCTGTTTGAGTTTTCTTGTGCTGTTCTAGAAAAGAGACTCAACTTTAAAGTTCTTCTTTTATGTTTTACTTCTGTTAAACCAATGTATAACAGGTGTTGACATTTTTGGTAACCTGAAAAATCCTGTCTGAGTTAAGTTCTGCCTTCAGGTAGTTCTGTGCTGAAAACTGTCATCAACAGAGAAGCTTCTGCCTGTCTTTTTATAGGAAAGTGGTTTTGGTTATTTTCTTTTACCTTCTTTCCTCCTTCCTGTTTTTCTGTGCTATGCTGTTGTTCTCATTTCCTAGAAGCCTTACTTCCTGTTTACTATGATTTTCCCTTTTAACATGGAAAGCGTGACCTGGAATGTGTCACATTTTCTTCTCTCTCAACTGGGTTAATGTTTCAAAGTTGTGTGATGAGAGCCAACGAGGTAGTTCAACAACTACAGGTGCTTGCTGCCAACCTGAGTTAGATCCCAAGGACCCACATGGTGGTAAGGGAAAACAGGTTCTCCGAAGATGTTCCGGTTCCTACAGCCATGTGATATGTAAGCTTGTCTTCCCTCTCCAACTCCAACACAAACTCAAAACAAACAAATAAGTGTTAAAATGTTTTTAGAATTGTGTTAATGCTTGCTCATCCAGCTGGAAGTTATGAAACTTCTAATGTGGACTAAATTTCAACAATGATGTCTTAGAGAAACTGCTCTTAGTTCTCTCTTCAATATACTGTTTCTGATTCTTGAAGTTGCAGTTTCTTCTCTCACCTTAAATATCTGTTTGATTTCACAAAATTTATTTATTTCCACAGCATTTAGACTTTTGATTCAATTGGAATAATGAGAATGGCCAGTTTCAAATTCTTCTACTGTTGCAGCTGAACTCAGAGTTATTTATCAACTATATACCAGCCTAGTTATTAGTATAAAATAACATTATATTGAAGCAGAGAGTAAGCATTGAAGGGTGATATTAATTAGGCTCCCTCATTTTTCTACTGTTATTCAGTTAGAACCCCAATTGTAAAGCACGGTTCTGTCCATCTCTAGGGAAGGTGTTCTCTCCTTCGTAGTTAAGACTTGCTGGCAGTACCCTTACAAACTCACTTGCATATTCACCTCCACATATTTTCTAGGTAGATATTGGATCTCTTTACTGTTATGGTAATGCTTATAGCTATTGTATGATAATGTTTATGGTTAGAAGGGAAAGGTCTGAATATATAGTCTCTCTTATTAATGTAATTTTAAATATGTAAATATCTGGAAAATAACCAAATATTGTTTAGTATATCTCTCTAGTTTTCACATGAATATATGGCTTTAGCTTTAACTTTTAAGCTTCATTACAATGTTCTCTCATCTAATGTTAAAGATAGCTCCTAATATTTTCTACAAAGAGCAAATAATCTTTCATGTGTGAATGAGTAAGCATGTTAGCTGCTATCGTGCCAGTAGCTCTACATTGCTATTTATACATAAAGACTTGAATGCTGATATTGCTATAAACAGCAGCTACAGATAAATTTTGGGTACATTGCTGGCAAGTTTCTGGTATACAAGTGAATATGACTTACAAATAGCAATTTTACAGTTTCTACATATGGAAATTCATCTATGTGTATAATATCCTTCTTTTAGGTTTGGAACAAGTATTCATAGCAATGTTTCTTCACATAACTTTAAAAAAAATGTGTTTGCTTAGCTATTTCAGTTTCTTTAGTAGAAAACTCCTAACTGTATCAAGCAGTATGCACGCACCCTTTTGAGAAAAGTATTCAGTGTATAGCATAGGCTAGTCCAGAATACATTATAAAGCACAGGCTGGCCTTGAACTCCTGACTATCTTCAGACTCAGCCCACTAAGTGCTGCTTTACAGGTGTTAAATACAATCAATACACAGCTAAAATTGTAGTTCAGTTCTATGTGGAAGTTTCCAATGATAATTTATCAGAGTGGAAGCACAAGTGTATCTTATGAGTGTTTTTAAAAATTCGATTTTAACACTGCCAAGTGGGCTGTAGATACCCAGAGGCCAAACCACCACCCCATCAGAATTTGGTAGACAGATGGGAGAGAAAGAGAAATAGAACAGTCTTTTTTGAGCATGTTGAAGAGAGGTGGAACTGGAGAGCAGAGGCTAGAGAGGAATAGCCTATTTTAAGTAGCCTGCCCTGCCACCTGAGGCCATGGTGAAGTTCCAATGCATGAAACTGCTGAGAGCTCTGCTCTATGGAGAGTGTTGATGTCCATGGTTCATATTACCACTAAAAACCATGCAGATATCCCTGGTCTGGGCATCTGCCTGGGACCATGTTGAAGTCCAAGGACTGTGTAGAGCTGGGGAGCCAACACCTCGACCAGGTGCACTAGAGCAGGAGAGCTGACCCTGCCTCTTGACCACAGCACCATTGAGTGAGCTAGCTTTGTCGGTGCTGGAGAACTCATCCTGGTGGTGGTGTGGGTGCAGGAGAGATGGCAGGCTGACCGACTCAGCTACAGCACAAGCCCAGGGCCAGGGCTTAAACTGGCTCATGTCAACATCTAGAAACTATTGGAGTGCATAAGAGGACCTATCCTGCAGAACCAAAGTTGCAGGATCTCCATGACACAGGGCAACAACAGGATCTCTAAGAGGAGTCCCAGTGAGGATCCAGTATTGATAGAGTAGCAGAAGCCAGAGGCCTCAAACCAGACCAGTGACTCATTGGATGAACATTTGTAAGTAAAGATGTGTGGACAAAATGGTGTACTGTGAGTCACACTGTGACACACTATAGCTCCCCAAAGAAGATATTTTTCATGCTTTGTCTAGTGTTTTATTACTTTTTGTTTTTAAATTTTTTGGGAGAAATTTGCTAGGGCAGGGGGCAGATATGATGGGTCAGGAAGATGAATAAAATTGTGGTTAATAGTGTGAAATCAGCAAAGAATAAACAAAAAGTTGAAAAAAATTGAGTTTCACTTGTTTTCGATTGCTGCTGCAAAGAAACTGTGCAAAGAAACTGTGCCGTTAATACTAAATTCCATAGTAGGTTGTTGGTTTTACAAGGGATATGGAAATGATGCTTATGAACAAGATTTGAGGAACATGATGTGAATCCTGTCTGAATAAAGTAGATTTTCCTTCTCTCCACATGATTTTCTTTTGTATTGTTTGGCTGCAAAGATTTGAAACTACCACAAAATAGTTGTCACACAATCACTAATGATATTACTCCCTGAAAACAACCACTAGACAAAAACTGTCTACCACATAGAAGCGCTAAATTATTTATGTTTGTGGATACAGTTCTTTGTATTGGGCCCTTGGTACTTCATATTCCAGCTATAACTTAGTGCTTACAGAAGTTACTACTGGAAGGAATGAAATCTTCAGGCTTAGATAGGCAGTACTTCATTTATAATATATTAAATCAAACTAGTTTAAAACACCCTTCTCCAACTTATGGCTAAAAACACCTAAATCTCTGCATGAACATAAAGCTCATTTTGCTCAAAGGACTAGAGGTCAGAAGTATAAGGGTACTAACTTGTCTGCAGATCATAACTGGTGGATGGCAAGGATTGGTCTACCAACCTGTATAAATTTTCTGGTGGATTTTGCCTGTACAAGGTCCACTAGGTTGTGGAGTAAATCTCATGTTCCTGCTTCTACAGTGTAATTATTACTTCCCTTTTCTGCTGAAGTAGGTTATATAAAGACTTTGAGGCTATTACAAACTTGAGATTTACAAACCACAAGAGCAAAGAAATATTCATGCCTGACTGAGAGTTAAAAATGACATATTTACTTATGTTAGACCTCTAAAGTCTTGAGAGAATATTCTATGTGCATGTGAATGAATGTTTATGTTTGGAGAAACTTCATGTATATAAGCACATGTGCATGCATATTTGTGTGTGTGTGTGTGTGTGTGTGTGTGTGTGTGTGTGTGTGTGTGTGTGT
>JANHMN010000004.1:112677153-112739262 GCA_030674055.1 Rhabdomys pumilio | reverse complement strand
TGTGTGTGTGTGTGTGTGTGTGTGTGTGTGTGTGTGTGTGTGTGTGTAGAGGGTGTAGTCCAGAGATCAACCTTAGGGTCTTTCATCTGGGTTTTTCTACTCTCCATCATCTACATCTCCAACACAGGGTGTAAGGGTTTTCCACATACTTGGAACTAACCAAATAGGTAACTATGGCTGAATAGCAAGCCCAGGGATATACTTTTCTATCTTTCTTTATTGCCTGAATTTAAAGTAAGCATCATCTTGTCTAACTTTTAAATGTAGATGTGGGGAATGAACTTAGTTCCTTATGCTCCTAAAGTGAGACTGTTACTAACTAAGCTGTGTCCTGAGCTGTGAGGATCTAATTCTTATAGTGGCTACAATTGCATCTCCTAATAAGACACAATAAATAATATGTTGAAGAACCAAATCAAACCATGGCAGCAGTCAAACCTAGAGGAGCAATGAGAGAGAATGTTAGGGTCTAAATAACAAAAGTAAAGAGATGAGTGTGTCAGGGATGGTGATAATAACACAACTGCACATTAGAAAAATCTCAAACTGCATTGTACTCACATCGGATTATTATTGTTCTAATAAATGAAGACAGCAATAAAATTAATTCTAAATATGTTCTGCTATACCCATAGATTAATGTCTTGCTCAGCCATAACTACAGAAATTCCTTCCTGTAGTACATGAGAACAAATACAGAAACTTATACTGGAGAATGCTCAGAGAGTGGAAGACTTTGGAACACCTAGTTCTAAATATGATGTCTTTATCAATCTCTTCTCCGTAAAGGTCAAGAAGCTATGTGGAAGAAAGGAGAAATATTCTAAGACTCATAGGGGATAGATGACATCAAGAAAACAGTGTCTTCCTGATGCTACAGGACTGATGCTCATAGAACTCACAGAGACTGGCAGCATGCACAGGGCAGGGTCTGGAATTAGTTCTGCTGATCTGCGTAGAGTTCCTTGAGTCACTAGCCTGTCTATGATAAATGTTTAGCAGCTTAGTCTGGAACAGACACTAAGCAGGTAAAGCCAGCTACTGTTAATTCTAGTGCCACATGCAGAACATGTTCCTAAAATTTCATGACTCCCCTTCCCATCATCTGGCGCTTATACTATTCATGATGGCACTTCCGCCATCATGATCTAATGGCCTTGCAATGTCTCCTTCCTCTTCAAAGTATCATTTGCAAATATTTTCTCTGTAAAGTAGTAGAATTTGCAGCATGTGTCTTTTGAGCTGATGCAAACATTCAGACAATTATATATTATTTGGACCATTAGACCATTAGAATATTATTTGTATATATGTCAAATTCTGATCAAGGCCATGACAATGTACTGAATTTTACATTTTTTCTACTTTTGGCTTGTAACTATAGAACATATAAAAATGAATGTAAGTAGCACACAATATAATTAACACTTCAATACACTTGAATATTTATATTTTGATTCTTAGAGAAAAAATTAAATTCTTACTGTTCAAGTATCTATGACTCTGATCAACTAAACGGCAATTTCTCAAACAAAAATTTCATTGTTGACTCAAACTAGATCAAATGAGTTCATATCCATTGTAGTCATTAATAGAGAAGAAATTATTTTGATCAAGTAGAACTTATTTGGATAAACCTGCAGGTTAACAAGCATCATAAACCAAACTTAAAAAACTGTCTCATCTGACAAAATCTCATTGTGAATGAGATTTTTTTTTGCTACTTTCTTGAACATTTTGCCTTGAGTTCTGCCAGTCATGAACATATAGCAAACACCATTTCATATTACATAAAGTTTCAGATAACCACTATACACTGAAGACATAATTTTATACTGTATCACTTTGATTTCTTCAGATGACTGTCAATTATTTTATAGATTTCAACGAAGTCTCACCTAACTACCACACAGTAATATATACACTAAAAATAAATATTCTAGATTAAGTATCTTTTTTCTGATTAATGCAATGCTTTAGAAACGTAGTTGATTGAATGCTCTATATGTATATTTAGTG
Organism: Rhabdomys pumilio; assembly: GCA_030674055.1. Lineage (NCBI taxonomy): Eukaryota > Metazoa > Chordata > Mammalia > Rodentia > Muridae > Rhabdomys > Rhabdomys pumilio. The sequence continues at coordinate 112,737,243 of JANHMN010000004.1, read as the reverse complement.
ATGAAGAACATGTATAATGCTTCAGTATCTTATAATGCCTGCCAATTAAGGAAAATAACAAATTAGTACTAAAATCCAGACCCACAGGTAAGTTGTGAGGCATACTTCTCAAGGGTTAATTCCCAAGTGAATGCAAAGATATATTCAGTGACCCAAGAAGTCTGCATTTAGCTCTTATGCAAGCACACTCCAGTCTCCAAAAAGGTGAGAATGGGCTAAGGAGCTGTCATGCACCACTGTCTGAGTAGGATGGAAGGCAAGATGGTCTTTTCAAGTGTGTGCTGTAAGCCTGAAGGAAGAATTGCAATGTCCTTGGAACTGTCCAAGGAGAGGCAAGCGTGGCTGCATAATCAGTGTGCAGAACCCGAAAACCCTGCAACTTATCAGGCAAAAGGACATGAAGGCTACAGCTGCTGTGATGATGCAAATGAAGGGCAAAATGGTACAAATTTCTGTCTCCCAGAAGGTGTAATTAGGGAGCCAAGGTAGAAAAACAGCTACCTCTAGAAATGCAGAAAGGATGCATATGCAGACTTCCTCAGGCTCAGGTTAACAGTTAAAAGATACTGTCGATTTTCAGCTCATGCCTCTATTTCATATAAAAGTTTGCCTGAGTTACAATTGATAATACTAATAACAGATCACAAAATAGACACAGAACACTATTAATGCAGAAGTCATGAATAGAAAGCACTTAAAACATCTGAGCCAAAGGAAGCCTAGGCCAGACATAAAAAATAACATATCTATGATAATCAATCTAAAATTATGCACATAAACTCTCATTCTAAATCACGTGAACTATTTGACATTCTAGCCACAGGAAATACCCAGTTCCTCCTAAATGCTTTGGTTTGATACTACTACAAAAAAAAATGGCCTGTTCCCATTCCACTCCTATTTAAATGGTATTCATGTTCTATATCATTTACAAGCAGTTATAATGATGCACACACGTGGGGCAGTTGCCATGGTGTTTTCTTTATCATCTGAAGTTATTCAAGTAGTGTCAGTCCGGGGTCACCGTGCAACTTTCTTTGCAGGGGTATTTGTACCTGAGACCTATTGAGTTCTTTTTTGATAAATAAAAGCAGAGTATATTTCTAGTGTTTTATGAGTATGCATTGCCAAACAAAGTCCTTAGTTTAGCTTGTATTGCTTAGGAGAAGATCTTTCCTATGTGCTCTATAAGTCACCTTCAATATTTGCATATTATACGATGTTTTTGTCTATATACATGTATAATTAAGATAATCTCCACAGCTACTTTTTCCTGATCCCCTCTTATCCCTCTCTAAACTAATTTAACGGGAAGGGGAAAACTTAGTATAACCTAGTAGCAAATCAGCAAGCATCAACTATATTTAGTTTATTTCTAAAATAAAAATATTTGACCATGGGTAGCTCACTTCACCATGGCTAATATAGTGTTCTTAAGGATATTCAATCATTTTCCCTCTTGCTTTCTACATGGATAAATTTCTTTGCCTATGTTTCTGAGGAGACACTCTTTGTAAAACACACGAAGAATTCTTTATAGAATTCTTACAGTACAGAATCTGCCCCAATTCAGTGCCCACATCATGACAACTAATGCAGATACCCTGGTGCATGCATACAGAGACCAGAGGAGGACAATAAGTATCTTCTTCTTTTGCTCTCTGCCTGATTCCCTTAAGAGGTGATCTCTCCCTGGGGATCCAGACCATGTGCAGTCACCATGGTTGTGAATGCCAGGAAGTACATGCTGAGTTTAACTTGAAATGCCTGTCTCCTGAGAGGCCCTGCCAGAGGCAGATGCTCCTAGCTAACCATTGAACTGATCATGCGATTCCCCATGGGGGAAGTAGAGGAAAGACTTAAAGGGCTGAAGGGGCTTGCGGCCCCATTAGAAAAAACGACAATAGCAAGCAATCAGTGCTCCCAGGGTCTAAATCGCTAGCCTGGGAACATGCTTGGAGGGACCAATGGCTCCAGCTGAATATGTAGTGGAGGATAGCCTTATCAGGCATTGATAGGAGAGGAGGTCCTTGGTCCTGTGAAGGCTGGATGCCCTAGTGTGGGGGAATTCGAGGGCAGGGAGGGGGAGTGGGGGATGGGTGGAGGGCACATCCTCATAGAAGTAGCAGGAGGGGGGATGGGCTAAGGGGTTTCTGAGGGGAATGGGGAAAGGAGATAGCAACTAAAATGTAAATAAATAAAATATCCAATATAAATATACAAAACAAAACAAACAAACCAAAAATTATATATAACCAAACATAAAACAAAAAACAAAACAACAACAACAACAAAAAAGAGGTGACCTCTCCATGAATCAGAAGCTCACCATTTTGGCTAGCCTTCCTGTTAAGAGAGTTCCCAGAATCCACCTGATTCTACACTTCAATGCTAGAGTTTCAGGTAAAAGTAGCCAAGCCCCGTGTTTTACCATGTGTGTTGGGAATGCAAACTCAGGTTCTTTGGGTTGAGCAATATGTGGTTCCATGCACGGATACATCTCTTCAACTCTTATTTTCATTTCTTCAAAACTATACTTATTTATATAAACTCATACACAATATGTCAATAGATTTAACAGTAAATGAGATGATAGAGTCATCTCTGGTAATAGGGTTACTCAGCAGAAGTATTATGTATCAGAAACAAGAACGGGAAGGGGAGAGTGTCATCAAACATTCTTGTAAAAACATTTGCCAATACAGAAGTTGTTGAGTGCTGACTCCAATAGCAGAGAATAGATTGAAGGTCATCTTTTTCTATAAATACAGTAGCATTGTTCAGCTTGGAGAAGAGTGGAATACAGCTCATAGCTGGAATACAGATTTCTGCAATGACTACAGTTATAAAATAACTTAGGAGTGAGATATACCTGGAGTTTCATGTGAAATACATGAGTTGAGTCTCTCAGCTATTTTTATGTACAACTTTATAAAGTCACAGACATTTTTTAGACTCCAGATACTATTTGTAAAATATAGAGAGCAGGTTAATAGATCTCAATAAGCAACCTGAATCCAGTTAAAATGTTTGTAGAATTGATAGTTTTGTCTCTCTTGCCTGATTGAAAGTACTTTTGAGTCTCTTAAGTTAAAAAATTCAAAGTATTTTAGAGGTTTTAAGATGAAAGGACATATGAAAGTGATACGAAACTATAGTCCCATCTTCTTATTTTAGTAACTCAGAGTAGGCTAGAGTTGTTTTATATCTAACAATAAAGAAAATATCATTGCATTGCAAAGTTGGTTTGGTCCCTTGAATATAAATATTTATGAATTCTAAATTTCAGATTTGATGCATCACTACCTTTAAATTAAATAATTGACTAGTTTAATTCCAGTACTAGCCATTCAATAAGCCCAACTATCAAAATGAACAAACTAAATGTTGTTTTATGTTCTTTATCTCTAAAACTTTAGATTAAGCTTATAGGATGTAAAAAAGAAAGTTAGACTTTGTTTTTTAACATTTGTAGTTTAAATCTTTAACTGGTACATGACACTCATTTTATCTATTTTTAAATTAATGACATATTTGCTTAAGTGTAAATATACTAAATAAATTTGCATTTACTAACACATTCTGCTTTGCTACTTATTACTTTGTCATAGGACCTTCTGGGAAACACTTAATATCTGTGAACTCAAATTTTTCTGCTTATAAAATGGAAAGAATAGAGTTTCAGTTTGTCAAGAATCCATAATGTAGTCAAACTGCCTTGAAGAATAGTTCAATTTCACATTATTAATGTAAAATTTTAATATATGAATATATTAGAATACTTTTTTCTAGATGATGATTATTTTAAAAAATAACAAACTGAAGTGTTATGAGATGCTCACAGATCTGAAAGCTGGATACTGTACTTGATTTTCCATATTAGAGTGAGTGAAATGGGAGAAACTAGGGTGGCTCGAGTGAACTTTGAATGCAACTACCTCTTAGGAGAGAGAATTCAGTGAACACATCAACTTTGTAAGTAACAAAATCACATTGCACTCCACATGCTTTAGTTATACAAATAAATTATGGTCTATTAAAGCTGCTGGATTACAAGGCATAAGAACATATTCTTTTTAAAAAAAACAAAAAACAAAAAACAAAAACTTGTCAAGGGGCCTTAATGCATTTTCTTCAGTTATTACCTTAATCGAAGCCATGGTGCTGTACAATGAAGCACTGTAATTCTTAGTTTTATGTATCAATTTAAGAAGGCCACTGGGTACCCCGACATTTGGTTAAACATTTTTTCCGAGTGTACCTGTGAGAGGTTTTCTGGGTGAGATTGACATTTGAATCAATGAATTGAATAAAATAAACTACTCATCATAATGTAAATGGAGTTCATACAAAACTGTTGAAGGCTGAATAAACAAGAGGCAGAGGAAGAATAGATTCTTTCTCTCAGCTTATTTTTGTGACATAAATCTTCTGCTTTTGCTTGTGACAACCCCCCTGTTCTGTCTATCCCATTTCTCAAGATTGTGACTCTGACTGGTCCTCTATTTACTGTTTTCTGTTATCTGTTAGCTGACATTAAATCTTGGATTTCTGAGTTTTTGTGATCATGGAACTAGATCCACATGTTAATAAATGTTTTTCTGTATATGTTTACTTTTGAGCACATACATACAAATCCCATGTTTAACCAAATTTATTCTTAGTTTTTACTTTTGGTATGCTTAGTTCCTGCTTATTTTTATTTATTTACATATTTTTGAGATTATAATTTGATCAGTACATTTTTATTCATTTTGGATTCAGGAGTTGAGGGGCAGAAGTAGAAATGCACTGTTTCTTAATACCTTCAGTTATCTGCTCTGGCCAGTTATATCAACTTGATAGAAGCAGCAGTCATCAGAGAGGAGGAAGTATAAATTGAGAGAATGTCTCCATATGGTTGTAGAGCATTTTCTTAACATTTGATTGATGTGGGAAGGCCATCCAAATATATATAGTACCATCACTGGGCAAGTACTTTGTGTTTTATAAAAAAGCAAGCTTAACTAGCCACGAGGAGCCAACCAGTAAGCATCTCCCTTCATGACCTCTGTCTGCATCAGGAACTGCATCCAAGTTTCTACTCAACTTGAATAACTAGTCTCACTATTTTTGATAATATCTTGCTATAGGGAACTGTGAACGAGATAACTCTTTCAACCTCAAGTTGCTTTTGGTAAACTTGACCAAAAAGTTCTTTATTACATCATTAGTAACCCTAAGACAATTTGTACAGGAAATGAGGTCTTTCTGTGACAGAACTGGCCATGTTGTTTTTGAGAGGAATATGACAGGTCATGTAGAACAGCTGAAGATTATCACAGTGAGAGGCCAGAATGGTGCAGCCTCAATAGCATTTAAGATTCCATGGTTAGAGGAGTCATGCAGAAAAGATGAGATTTAGCACAATGAAGAAAGGTTGGGAGGGACTATTGTTGAAAACGCAGTCCAGGTACAGCAGAAAACCCCAGTGCTTGGAGATGCCAGTACCTTAGGATGACCAGCAAGAAAATCTGCAATGATGGAATGGAATCTTCCTGAGCTTAGAAGAAAAACAATGTGTGCTGCAGAGGGCAGAGTTAATTATTTAACCTAAGCCTTTGGAGGAGCTCAGAAGATCATGCATGGATCCCAGACACTGTATGTAATTTTATCCACTACTGGAGTTTGGTTTCGTTTTGAGTGGATAGTGACTGTGTCCTGGTACTTCCATCTTGAAGTGAAAATATTTAACATTTTATTTTTACAGATGCTACAGTAAATTTTTAGAAGAAAAGATTTTAAAGTTTTACAGAAACTTTGGATTTTAAAAGAGAGTGGATATTTTTAAAAGGACAAGCTTTAAAGTGTTTAAATTTTTAAGATTGTGGGACTTTTTCAGTTTTTAAAATGTCACATATTGAGATATTTTTATAAATATGTGATCATGGTGATGAATGAACAAGAAAAAAAGTTGTGGCTTCTATATGACGTGTTTCTGTGTCAAGCTGACAAAGAAAGGCGTCATTAATACTGGATAGTTTTATGTCAAGTTGACACGAAGTAGAGTCATCAAAGAGAAGGAAACCTCAATTGAAAAATGCTTCCACAAGATTGTGCTCTAGGAAAGCCTATAGGTCATATTTTAGTTAGTTGTGTGGAAGGACCAATTGCACTGTGGGTGAGGCTACCTCTGTACGGGTGGTCTTGGATGCTATAACATAGCAGAATGAACAAGCCATGGTGAGCAAATGAATATCACTCCTTAATTGTTTCTGCATCAACTCCTGTCCTCAGATTTCTTTAGTCACTGGTTTTGATGATGAACTATTACATGGGACTCTGAGTGAAATAAAACCTTTCCTCCCCAAGTTGATCGGGTCATGACCTTTTATCATAGTGATAGCAAGTAGCATTAAAGAAGATATGACCTACTAGCATTTTTGGTTCCTGTTTCTATGAATTTCTATTCATCTTGACTAGATATCTTCAACAAGAATACAAAAGAATTCCATTGAATTTGAAGTGCACTGAACACAAAATTCTTCATGCTTCTGCACCAATTGTTGAAGAAAACACCTATTATGCCAGTTCCTGTGACTGAATATGACTATCAAGGAGCACATTCAACTAAAATTCCACTTTGAAGAAAAAAAATATGTTTTGAATAGAGACAGGCCCTTAGGCTAAAATTTAGGATTTTCAGGCTCTGTAATTAAAGTCAAATAAAAAGGGACAACTTAAACAGTGGTATTTAAGGCTAGATGCTTATTTCACTTCACAAGGGTCAACAGGCATGTTGAATTGGAGTACATATTACAGCTTAAGAGAAGAATGTTTTTGAGAAGACAGTTTTGCAAACCTGCTATGTAATCACAAGTCTTACAGGAAAAATATGTATATGTATGTTTGTGTGTGTGCATGTATTTGTATAACTATATATTTATATAGTTATAAAAGTATGTATTATTTTACACATAAAATAGGGTGTATTACTTACTATATGTTCTTTTTTCTCTCTAACTTATATAATGAAGTATTTGGGGGTTAAACTTTACCATTTAAAGACTATTAATTTTATAGCATAGAATGTAAGTTATATACAAAAAAAAAATACCCTAAATATCACGCAAGGACTTCTCTTCCTCTTCTGTGAATGAGTTTTTTGTATGTCTCTCTACATTTGTATCTTTACATTTACCATGTAACCAGTATTTGAAACAAGATCAAAGTTACTAAGTATCTAACTATAGTTTTATTTCCTGACTGTTATTTCTTAGTTTATAAAGTGTGTTTGTGTTGTCCTAGCCCTGAATGACTATCCCTTTTCTCATTTGTGAGTGTGCATTTTTGACCCTAGTTAAGGATGCTGCATACTTTCTCTGATTTATACTTCTCTGTGTTTTTTTATTAATTATTCTCTCATATATTGCATCCAGACTACAGTGTCCTCTCCATCCTTTCCTCCAAGTCCCCACCCAACACCCCCCTCTCTCTTCAGAAAAGGACATGTCTCCCAAGGATATCAACCAAACATGTTATATGAAATTGAAGTAAGACTAAGTGTCTTCCCTTATATTAAGGCTGAATGAGGCAACCCATTAGAAGGACAAGGGTCTCAAAAGGAATCAAAACCATCAGAAACAGTCCCTTTTCTTCTGTTCAGATTCCCACAAAACATCAAGCTCTGAAACTATAACATAAATGCAGAATGCAAGCTTATAATTTTCAAAACTTACCTTAATACATGTACTTAAATGCTTTAACTTCCCTTCTAGCTCCATAACCACCAGAAGTAGTGGAAAGGAAAGGTCAATAGGAAAAAGGAGGATGTGGACCTGTTTAGAACTAGTTTTTGGAGCAAATCCAATCTGCATTGGCAAGACATCAGCAGTGCAGTTCACATGATTCAGCAGCATTAGTGTGATCCACTGACAAATAGCATTCATGAATCAGCAATGGCAGTTTGATCCAGAAAACCTGAGAGGCTCTGCCAATTGACCCATGTCCCCAGACACAGCAAGACGCTGCTGAAATACCACTAGAAGTTCTTCGGTTTGTTTCTGTCTATGAAGTTATGGTAAACAATGACCAGCAAAGAGATACAAGGCAGTCCAATACCACAAAGCTTTGTCTGTGAAGACCAGTTTCAGCAAAGCCCGATGATGACCAGCAAATCGTGGCCAGACAAACCAATACTCCACAATGTCATCCACTATCTGTTGGGTTATATTTACACCCTTTCCAAACATCACATGTTCTCTCAAACCTCCGCTGTATCACATGCCCTTTTTCCAGGCTGTTTCCAGAAAAACACCACATGTCTGTTTTCAGCAAAACATCCTCCTACGTGTCTGCTTCAGCAAAAACATCCTCTTATAAGATAGTTTCCAGAAAAACATCACATAACAAAACTCAGTCTCCAAAGAAACCAGAAATCTCCAATTCATATCGCCCTTTCTGTTTAAACCTTTGTTTTTTCTCTAACATTATCAATTTATACACAATAGAGACAATTATAAGAAGCACAAAACTAGAATTTTGCATCACACCTTAGTTTATGTATTAGACAGTCAAAGAATAGTGTAACAAAACAACCTTAAATTTCTAACATCATACAATAATGAAGCAAAACAACCTTAAATTTCTGTCACTATAGAATTAATCAAAATGAATTTAAATTTCAATGAATTTACAGTAATTAAGGTAAACAACCTTAAATTTCAATCAGTATACAATAATTAAACAAAACAAACTACCATCCTAGATGATAACAACCATAACAAATCAAAAGACCAAAATTATCCACCACAACTTAAAGGATTGGGATGAGGGTCTTCTTATATGTAATTGTTTCCTGATGTATTTGGGTAAAGAATTCCTGTTTGTGGCTCAGAGAAAAAAAAAAGGTGAGTTTTTAAAAACATGGCTGTAGCATTTATTGCCTGATTTTTATGTTATCAAGTCTCAGTGTTGTCTGTCCAGTCTCAGTGTTGTCTGTCTAGTCTCTGTGTTGTCTGTCAAGTGTCTTTGTTTTCTGTCCAGTCTCCATGTTGTATGTCCTGTATATGCATTGTCTGTCAAGTCTGTGTGTGATCAGTCATTGTGCAAGTTCTTTTGAAGTTGACTGGCATGCATATTTTGGAGGAAACAGTAATTGAGGCAGTCTGTGAGAGTGAATCACCTGAGCTATTTGCATTATGAAGACATTCCTGTCTCAGCTGATAAAAGGTTTTACCTGATCAGATCTAATCATTATGTTTTGTTGGTAGCCATATTTTTGATTCCCTGTAAATACATAAACATAACCATGTCCCCATCTTAAAACTATTGAAAGTTTCCATTCTAATGTCAATGCATCTTTATAGTATATTAGTTGGTTTATTTTCTCAGGTTTTTTTTTTTTTTTTTTTTTTGATAACCCAGTGTCTCTCAGCTGCTATTTATTTTCAACAACATTAAGAAAATTGGGAGTTAACAAAGGATTATTTAGTCTTACCATGGGGATTTTTACTTTTCCTTTTTGTTTAATAATCAACTTTTAAGGAATGATTGGCTCTTTCTATAAGTGCTTGCCCAGTGGTATTCTGTGGCATACCAGTAACATGACTTCTATTTTAAGATGCATAGAATTACTTCATCTTTTAAGAGACATATGTGGGAGCATTACCAATTTTAATTTGTGTAGGTGTCTCCATAATTGCCATTATTTCTAATAAATATGTAATTACACAATTAGCATTTTAGACCTTAAAGCTGCTCATTTAAACATTGAGTATGTGTCAATGGTGTGGTATATATACATTTGATTTCCAAATTCTGGAAAATGGAAAACATCATCTGCCAGATGTAATTTCTTTTGGTACCTCTTGGATTATCACCAGCAGGCAACAGATTTTGGTTGTATAGAGAACACATCGGACATTTTTTGATTATTTCTTTGGCTTGTTGTCAAGTGATGGAAGTTTTTTTTTCTTTAAACTGTTTTCATTAATATGATGTTTTACATAAAATTTGGAAGCTTTTTAACACATTTCCTATTAGTAATTATTCAATTTTCATTTTTCCTTCAGTTAATGGACCAGCAAACCTGTATGAGATTGAATATATAATGAATAGTTTCTACTTTTGAAAGCTTGTTGGAATTGTATAAATAATAAAGGTAATTATGACTTATAAGGTACAAATTCAGCAGTGTATATATACACAATAACTCTGCATATAAAGAATCAGTAATTATTTTAAGCAAATTAAGGTAATCTAATAATACCATAAGGATTGCATATAATTCTCATTTGTGAACTGATATGTATGGATTTTGATCACCTTAATTATTTAATCTGACTTACAAACTGCCTACCACATCTTGTTTACATCAGTATATAACGTTGGTGCCCCTGGAATTTGTGTTCTCTTTACAATACATGGAAGAATCCAATTAGTTCTGTTTATTAACTGTATATGTTTGCTTTTTGGTATTTGTTATTAATTTCACCTACATAATTACTACAAGCTCTTTGACAATCTTTATTGATCACCAATTATGACATAATCTCAGTGTTTGTAAGTAGTACTACAATATCATCTGGATCTGTTCCTGATAATTGACATAATCTTATTCTACCTTTGATAATTAATTCAGAACTTATTATATGCATGTCTTAAATTTTTGTCTCTGTTTATGAGCTAAGAAAATCCATTCCATAATATTATCTTAGTTTTTCAAATGATCCCAGTAGGGAAATGAGTTGAAGATAAAATGACAAGAATACAATCACGTTTGTGATCAATTCAATCCACATATGCCTCTTGCAGTCTTTGTTCTATAAGAGTTAAACTCTTTATCTGCCTAATCTGTTAGACATCTTGGACTGTTTAAGATTGAATTTCTTTGTAATGTTCAAAACAAATTATTTAACTCATATGTATTTAATCCAACTGTATACCTCAGCCAGTTAATTTTTTAAAATTGTTAAAAATTTACAACTGGTCCCAATAGATCTGTACTTTTGTGGTCAATTTTTTTTGTTGTCTAATGACTTTATAACCCAAATAACTAAGTGAATCTCCTCTTTTTATTTTTTTTTTCTGGAAGAATCTTTAACCCTCCACATGAAAAATTTCTTTGTATTACCTTAAATGTGCTGTGCAAAACATCTTTGTCAGAATCAGCCAACAAAATTCTATTCATACAATGATAAATGGTAGATTAAGGGAATTGCTTACAAATTATTTCTAATGATATTTGCATAAAATATTGACCTAAAGTTGGACTATTAAGCATTCCCAGCGGAAGTACATTCCAATGGTATCTGTTAATTGGACCACGATTGTTCAGAGTATGTGCTGAGAAAGCAAACATTTCTCTATCTTTCTCATGAAAAGGTGTTGGGAAAGAGTAGTCTTTCAAATCAATTATGATCATAGGCCATGAACTCAGTAAAAAGACGGCAAAGAAAATCCAGCATATTAAGGACCCATTGGCTTAATTTCCTTATTAAGTGCTCTTAATTCTGTTATCATTCTCCGTTTTCCTGATTTCCTTTTTAGAACAAACACAGGAGAATTTTCAGATAGACTCTTCTATACAATTAAGCCTCAAGCTGCTCTGTACCAGTTGTTCAAGTGACTGCATATTTTTTGTTGTTATGGGGCACTACTCTTGCCACACAATTGTTTTTGATAACCATCTCAGGTGCAAGGCTGTTGGTATGTCAGAGGGACCCCTTTTATAAATTTTGAAACTCAATCCCTGTGGTGTCCAGTGTTTGGACACAGGCACAGCTTGTGATTGTTTTTAATCATGCATATCAATATCATTTCCAGGAACATGTCCCATATTATCCCTAATTTCCACATTTTCTCTATCTGAAATTAGAGAAATATTAACTTGAGTATCACATTGTTGTAAAAGAGTTCTTCCCCAAAAGTTTCTGAGTATGTCAGCCATATGAAGTCTCAACTTCCCAATTTGCCCTTCCAGTCCCATACAGGCAATCCATCAGATACTTTGCTTTTTTGTGATAATTTACCAATTCCTATAAATTGTGATTGAACTTCTGAAGTGACTAATCTGGATTCTAATACTTTTGGTGAAGTATACTAACATTAGCTCCTGTATCTACCAAACCTTCTATGTCGACAGCATTCATTTGTACCCTTAATTTGGGTCTCTGATTATTAACCACTATTTGATAGAACACACATTTTCCAGTACTCACAAAAGCCCCTGTCCCTTCTACTGGAGTGGCCTGATACTTGATATAATAGAACAACAGTTGAGCAATTCCATACCGTGAGTCATACCTTGCATCTCGTTTTCCACATGTTATAATTTTTATTTCTTCCTTGAATTTTTTATCTACTATACCTGAATACACAATAAATCCTTGAGAAGTTAATCCATTTCTTTCTAAGGTTATTTTCACTGTCCTTGAGGGTAAAATACCATAAACATAAGTGGTTAACTAGTAACAATCAACCTTTGGGGATAACGTCAGAAGGGTACCTGTGGCCAGCTCCAAAGCTGCACTTCCTTCTATAGCATGTATAGGATCATAAATACTCAGTTTTTATTTTCTTGACCAATTGGTACTGCCTGGCTGACCAAAAAAAATTTTATATAGTTTGTTGCTGAACATTGAGCTGACAGGCATCTCGGTTCATTTCCTGATGGCAAGAGCTTACCTTGTATGTCTCTCTTGGACTGGCAATCCTTAGACCAATGTTTACCATTTCCAGAGCAGCCACAATCCTCTGGAAGTCTTTGTGACTCATAGGAATCAGAACCTGCTTGTTTTCTTCTCTAAAGTTATTGTACCTATTATTTTGAACTCTGAATCTTCTAGCTTTACAATTTCTTTGTAAATGAAAAAAATTCACCACAATTAGAGCATCAGGCATATTGATTTCTGAATTTTCTAGCTACGATATGTCTTATGATATTGGCATTATAATCTTGAGAACTAATACCAGTTGTGTCCCTCATCTATTTATCTACTGGTGCTCCTTGTGCTTTCAATGGTCTGATTGATCTCTTACATTTGGTATTTGCATTTTCAAATGCAAATATTTCTATCAATGACTGTCTGGTTTCAGGGTCTGATCTGGTTCTATTTACAGATTAACCAAACCTCTGTAAGAATTCTGTAAAAGTTTCTCCAGAACTCTGTATTCATTTAATAAATGAGGTGAAATTTTTTCCCCAGGATGTTCAATGATAACCAAGCTCTTTAAGCTGGAACATAGCATCATTCAATTATGGTATCATTGGATTGGATTTGTTCTTGAAAATCAGCATAATGCCCTTCACCAAGAAGCTGGTCTTTACTAACATTTATCCCTATTACTAAATTTCATTTTTCTATTTTTCTGGTTCCATGCCTCCACAACGACACCCGTTATAATTGATAACAAGCTTCTACTACAGCTGAAACCAATCCCTTTCAAACAACCCTATGCTGCTTATTCCAGTTATTTAACATTTCTTTAACAAATGGCAAATGCAATCCATACAATACAATAGCCTTTTAAACATGCTTTACATCTAGTATGTCTATCAGGCACCAAGTCAATTCATTATATGCATGGCTGCCATCATTATATCCTCAATGACTGTGAAGGCTGAATGTGCCTCTGTATCCCCAAGTAAATTCTCTGGTGGTACATTCAGAAAAACCCATTGAGTTTGTACTGCCCCTTTCTCTTCCCAGGACCTGAGGTGTTCTGGGTACCTGGCAATGAAAATGTATGGAGCAAGGCAGATAGTCAGTCAGTTTAGCCTTCAGCATAGTTTGCTTCCCACTTTCATCGGGCAGTAAATTCCTGGTCTCAGACACTAATGTCTTTGTGGTAGAATGGAGTCTCTTTGGGTATATGCCTGGGAGTGACATAGCTGGATCTTGAGATAGATCAATTCCTGATATTTTTGAGAAACTACCATATTGATTTCCAAAATGGTTGTATAAGTTTGCACTCCTACCAGCAATGGAGGCTGGAGTACAGCAAGTAGGAGAGCAAGGGACTGGAGATAGGGTAGAGGGATGCTGAAATAATGAGAAAATGTGGAAGGTTGTGGGGTACTTTGACTTCTCCCAATCTATGAGGTCTCTAGTAGAGCTTGGATTTGCACTTTTAAGACACCTAAAAAATATCTTTACTCAGTGCTTGCAAAATTTCTAAAAGGTTCTGTTGAGGGTAATATTTAAAATGGCTGCACCCTATCTGGCTAGTTCGTAAGTAGCCTCCTTGTTACCGACTAGACAAGGCCTATAGACAAGGCCTGAGGCCAAGAGCTGCAGTGTGCTCCCGCTGCTGTTCGGCTCAGACTGGCCAGAAGCACCCACCCTAGCAACCCATGAGACGCCATTGTGGTGGCTAGATCAGCCAATCCACCACACTGTCCACAACACTTGGCTAAACCCAGATAATACCGTCCATCCTGTGGTACCAGTAGAATGAAGACTCTTAATTCTTAATGGCTATCCAATTGGCACATGTATTTGCTAATGCTCAGTTAACAAGATGCCTACACAATTAGAATTGTAAACCCAGTTAACTAACCTAGGTATGAATAACTACCTGAGACTGCTAAAGACACGCAGACGTCTCCAACCATCTTCACTCCTGCTCCTCTCTCCTTTGTCCCTCTATCCTCCTCATTCTTCTCCTCTTCCTCTCCCTCCCCTCTTCCCTTCTCCAGAATCGCTCTAATGCAAACAATGTAGCAGCAACAGGAAACCATACTGCTACAAGTTTCTATGAAAACAGAAAAAGAGAAGAATATAGACTCACAGAATTACATAGATAGATAGATAGATAGATAGATAGATAGATAGATAGATAGATAGATAGATAGATAGACAGACAGACAGACAGACAAGATAGGTAGTAAACATAGTGCTTGAGTGAGGGACAGAAATTTTTACTAAAGAATATAGTAATGCTAGGGCCAAAATATTAGTGGCCACCAACTTTTTTTTGACTACATCAGAGAATCCCATGTTCCTGAAGAGCAGCAGGATGATATCTCATTCCTTCCTCACCAAATGTGCCAAAGTATAAAGATCCAAGCTACTGTCTAGCAGTACACTGGGAAAGTGACTGTCCTTCTTCATATAACCTTATTTGCATCAAAATGTCATCATATATGTGTTTATACCTGGAGATGAGGGAGAGAAGTCTAATGAATCAGCTGTGGGGTATTGCAGGATTGTTTTGAATACTGTCTTACAATTGCAGAACCTTCAGTAGACCACAAACAGAACCCTCCAAGCCACATTTACCTTACCCTTTTCCTACAGGGTATCAGAGGTTGGCACAATGATGCTAAAAATGGTTCCATTTATTGTTACATTGTCTGAACCTATTAACATTGTATGGGAAACAGAGGAATTCCTGAGACTATTATGCTACACACACATTCAAAGCTACAGCTTTGAACAGGTGACTTAACACCTGCCACACAATAAGTAGCATCAAATTAAACCATTATAGTTTTGATGGCAAATTTTCAGTTTACGTGATTATGACTTAAAGAACAACAACAAAAAATAAACAATAACACATGGCCTAATTAAAAACTGAGTAAATTCTACCAAAGCTCAAAGAGCACATCTTTACAAAAAGGGCCTATCATGACTGCCCTCCTAAAGTCCCAACAAGCAGCTGAAAGGTTCAGATGCAGATACTTACACTCATCCAATGGACAGAAGTTGATGACCCCTGTGGTTGAATTAGGGAAAAGCTAGAAGCAGCTGAGGAGGAGGGTGACCCTGTAGGAGATTCAGCAATCTCAACTAGCCTGGACTCCAGACATCTCTCAGACAGACATTGGGCCATCAACCATGAAGAATACACCAACTGATATGAGGCCCCTAATACATACACACCAGACGACTGCCATGTATGAACTCAGTCAGAGAAGTTGGACCTAAACCTCAAGAGACTGGAGGCCTCAGGGAGTAGGGAGGTCTCATGTGGTAGGGGGTTGGGGAAAGGGACATCTTCATGGAAATGGGGAGATGAGGTATGAAATGTGTAACAGGCAGAGGGTGGACCTGGAGGAGGATAAAAATTAGACTGTTAAAAAAAGATTAAATTAAAAAAATAAGTTGAGCACATCCATTAAAAAACAAGATATTAACAATCCCAACACTGATATGCTGTATCTCATCAGTTTAACATGTAAGACACAGCTTCTCAGAATTTGTACCAGTTCAGGAATATAACATTTGACCTAGGAAAGATCATTCTTGTTTCTCTTTCAGTAATAAAAGTAACAAATAGAGAAGTGTGTGTGTGTGTGTGTGTGTGTGTGTGTGTGTGTGTGTGTGTGCGTGTGTGTGTGTGTAAATGTTCTAAATTATGTAACCTATCTGTATAGATAAGTAGGAAAGTTTCAATGTGATAGATGTTATAGATACAGTAGACAGACAGACAAATGGATATCAGAAAAGTGATTTTCTTAATATTTTATTTGCTCCTCATTATTGGCAAAAGACATCTTCAATAACAGTAATTATTAGGAAGTAAAATTTAACATATGTCAATGATGTATTTAAAAGGATCCAATACTTTCATAAAAGTATCCTCATCCCAGACCTTTATATTCTATATACTTGTCCATTATGTTGCCTGTGCTTTGAGTTTAAGACTTGTATTGTTGACTTTCTGTGCCTTCTAGCTATGGTAGGGAAGGTACACCCATGAAAGTTCTAAAACATGGCTTCTGAAACAAGATATTAACAATCCCAACACTGATATGCTGTATCTCATGGGTTCTCATGCCTAGATGAAGAGCTGTAAGCAAGTAAAACCTTGAGAGATAGAGAAATAGTCTTCCTCGGGGATGAGCCACCTGATCACATGATTGATATTCTAATGCAGAGTGGTAAACACTTGAATCATACATTCAGGAAGTACTAAAGGAACATCGCAATTTGCATTTATAAACACAGAAACATTTATAGCAACAATGGCTTGATAAGGCATGATTTGTAAATTGGGAAGGAATGAGGTGAAAATGAGAGGGGTTAAAAGGGAGTAGAGGAAGGGAGATAATGTAATCATATCTTAATTAAATGAAAAACAAACTCCAATATTACAAGTAGCTATTCAATTTGACTGGTACTATTTGTTAAAGTTTCAGAGCATTTGAGTAGATAACTCATAAGCCATGGTGAAGAGCTTAATATTCTGCTAAATCTACATAATATTAAAATAACTCCTAATGATTTACCACTATCTGTGTTAATAATACATGTTTCAGTCCTCATTTTAGAAATATCTTCTTACAGTAGATGAAAATTTCAATACATTAAACTGTAAATAGGTTAAGAGACTATGGAATGTTTAGCCCTAAATGGAACATACATGTGATAACCTTCTAAGGATCTTGGAATACTACAGAACAGATAGAAAAACTACAAGAGTCAGAAGTAGAAGATGACTTCAAGGAAATGGGGAATTTGGGGACACAACAGAGTAGTTGTCCCAGTCAATCCGTAATGATTGTAACAAGACATGCATAAACTCAAGCCAAACAAAATCTTCACATGGAGAGGGGAGGGGGCATGCACCAATAACTGAGGATCTATCAGCATTTGATAGCTTCTCAGAGAGGGAATGTCAGCTTTCCTTACTGCCAAGAGCATTTACATGTTCACCATGCCTCAGGTCTAACCATACTCCCAAGAGTTGTTGGGCAGCAAACACTTGACTCAGTGAGGCTTAAAACAGTTAAAGGAAGAAAAAGGAAAAGTCAAAGCTGGGTGGTTAGGAAAGTAAGCATGAAAAGGAATTGGGAGGAGTATGAATGTGATTAAAATATATTATAGATAAATTTGAAAGAATTAATGAAAATATTAGTTTTAAAAAATCAGTATTACATTTCAAGAACACAAGCTAGTTTGCAATTTTTTGCATGTTAGTTAACAGATGTTTATATTCTTACTAAAGAGATAAAATAAAATAAAAATAAAATAGTGAAAAAAATCAATTTTTGTTATTATTTGCATATGATATGACTATTTAAATAGAGAAATCAAAGGCATAATCTACTAAACTGTGAGAATTAATATTGAACTTCATTACAATGATTGGATACAAATTAAATGGTGATGTTGATAGTTTTTCTGCATAGTAGAAATAACCAATTAAGGTATATAATGAGAAAAGGTAATATTCACATTATAGTAACATCTTATTAAGAAATCCACATAATCTACATGATCAGTTTTATGACACTTTACAAAGCAATAGAAAGAAAATTGGCAATACAATATGAAGTGACTGTACAGTGAAACACTGCAGTTTGTAAAATATATACATAGCTTCCAAAGTAATTATAACATTAATAAAATGTTATTTGCAATCATAAAGAAATAATTCTAAATTTGATCTGGAAGAACAAACAGGTACAGATATATGTGAACATTATAGGAAAGGAAAAATAAGATTTTTACTCTAATAAAAAGCTGTTTAATTATGTTATCATGATCAAAATGCTCTGTGGTTCCAATTGAAGAAATTACAGTTAGATTAACAAAACAGAATAGAGTATACAGTGATACACTGGAATATGTGTAGAAATTTACCTCATAAAATGTGTGTCGAAATCCAGGGATTACAAGATGAAGGATTTTAAAGTTATAGTACAGATACTATTAACAACTTTGTTTAAAAATGAACAGTCCTACACCAGAATCTATATTAGACAAATTCGCTTTAGAAAAGTAGCGCATTTAAAAATACTAAAAGGAAAAATATTATGCTTTAGCTCATTTTATGTGATCTTGCATTGGCCAAATAGATTTTTTTAATTTTTTTTCTATTTCAGATTAAAATACAATTTTATCTTCCCTACTTTCCCTGTCTTCCTTCAAATTATTCCGGTCAGTCATTCTTTCAAATTCATGGTGCATATATATATAAAGCCAAAAAGGATTCTGGTCCCTTCTTCATCTTTAAGTGATAGAATTATAGGTGTTTGCCACTATGCTTAAGACCATCAGAAAACACAGATATTTGCATTATGATTCACAACTGCAGCAAAATTATAGCTATAAATTAGTAACAAAAGAGATCTTATAGTTTGGTGTCACCACATGAGGAAAAATTATAGGTTCTCCATGTTAGAAAGGTAGAGAACCACTGCTCTGGAAGGACTCCTTTGGTCCTTGATTTCTTTTTTGCCTCATCATTTCTGCTCTCTAGCTGGCATGAGGTGAGCAGCATTTCAATTACACCATGTCTTCTGCCATGATACTCTAGCTCCTTGCTATGCGGACTAACAGGTCCAAAGTCATATGCTAAGGTAAGTCCTTTTCTAAAAAAAATGTTTCTCTCAAATTCTTGTTACAGCAATTAAAAAGCAAGCTAATTGTACATAGAATCATGACACATGACCTTCTTAATCATCTAAAGAGAAAGAAAAAAAATTGTACTGAAATTTATATTTTTAATACTATGTTCTCACTTTTCTGCAGAGTCCTAAAATAAGGAGGCTTCTCAGGCTAAATTCCAGAAATATAGATGCTCTGGAATAAATTTAAATGCACAATTTTATCTCTAACAACATTCTTCTTCTTAAACAATAATGTGAGGAAGCAAGAAAATTTCAGAAAGAATTATTCTGTAAAAAAACAATAAAATACTATTTTCCTCTCACATATTATAGATTTTCAAAATTTCCAACCATTATTGTTTACTAGAAATGAACAACCTTGTCAAAATTGTGAAGCCAAGCAGATTGATAGGATTTACAACTTTCAAATAAAGCTGTAAGCTTCAAACAAAACTTTTCAAAACAAAACTGAATTCCAGTGTTTTGAAACCAGATGCCAACAATTGCTATGTTTCCATTATGTAGTCATTTCTTGAAGTTGTTGTGTAGTATACTTATGAAAACCATGAGAAATGGAATGAAACCAGTATGGGAACTGGTATAAAATAATTCCTGATTTCAGAAGGTAAGTATAATTTCAGTTTATAGAAAAATCAGTATTAACTGAAATATGAGTGAGTCTTCTTTTCAAAAGAGAAATAGCATTGAGCCTTTGTCACTTTATTTGCAGAGTGATTACAATCTAGCCTTTCAACCAAAAAGACAGAGCCCTCGAACAATAAACCTAGCTTTTCTATTTACTATCAATAGCCTTGGGCAAAGAATTGCATCCAGTATGCCTCATTCTCTCTACCTGTAGAATGGCAGTGATGATGCTTACCTGCCTTTCAGGAATGTTATGAGGCATAATTAGTTGTAAAGTATTTTGCAGATCAAGAATTCAGTTTAAAAGCTGAGTACCATTATTATTATGACAATTTTATGTTAGGTACATAATTGTACTTTTTATTTCCAAAATACTGCAGTTTTCCATCTGTCATTTTTAATCCATCAAGCAAAAGCTGAACTTGATTTTTCTCACATTCTGCTAGTATGATATGTGTCTAAGCAAGGATCATGATAGCATGCATCTCAAGTGCTTTGTGGTTATCTCTGAAAAGCCAGTCAGTATGCTAACACATTAAACACATCCTATACAGCTACTATCGGAAATATGTATGTTTCTTCACATATTATAGTGAAAATTCAGTAATGACCATGTCTATGTGTATTAGTAGGGTTTCAGTTTTTCTCTATATTAGTCAACATAACTTGTTTCTTTCTTTACTTCTGTTCTTCCTTGCCTCCTATTTTATTTGCCCTGTTTTGTCTCTGTTCATTTAAAACTAGCCAAAACAATATAAAACAGAACAACTTCATATGAACAGGAGTACTTTTTTTCCTGACTGTATTGTACATGGCTTACTGTTCACTTGTTTGTTGGCTGTTCTGCTCGTGACTTTCCTCATCCTGTCTTTTTTTGCTGGGATCTCCTTCACTTTAATGGTAAGCAACAAATAAAGACACATTACAGCAGGCCAAAGCACAGTTGTCTCTTCAGTACATGTGTGTGATAAATATGCTGTTTGTGCTAAAAAAGATGTACAACAGCTTCCTTACACTAAATTTCGAGGTAAAATCTTTAATAACTAAAACTGCCCATAATTTCCTCCTTTCGACTGTTCTATTTCAGGGCCTCATAAATCTGTTTTATTGATTTGTTTTACACAGAATGTGGTAGAGCTCTAGACACAAGAAATTAAATGGAATGGCAGGTGAAATTCTTAACACGGTACTTCAGCTAACCCAGCAAAAGAGTTTTAGATGACAGACATTTATTTTTAAAAATTCTTCTAATGTGAGCAAGTTATATTACTTAATTTTTAATCTGATCATAATTGCAGAATTGAACAAATCAAATGCTACTTCCTTTTATTTTTGCCTTCATGGAATATTACATTTAAATTTATATGCATATGTGCATATGCATGTGTGTGTGTGTGTGTGTGTGTGTGTGTGTGTGTGTGTGTGTGATTTCATTAGGGGAAATAATGAAACTCTTAAAATAAGTTGGCATAATATTCTGAAACTGGTAGAGAAATCTCTTATGTAGTAATTTGTGAACACTTTTTTTCATGTCCCTTGGATACAGAAAAGGCATCTTAGTTTTAGATTTATGTAATTAATATATGCTGTTTATGATATATTTGAATGGGAAAATGTATTCTACTATTAAAACAGCAATGACTTAAATATATAAAAATGGATTACTGATGTCTGGAAATAATTTGAGCTCTCACATCTCATACTCCAGGGGGGACATCACAGAAGCCTAATGTGACAAGTTGTGACTCCAAGAACAGCATGGAGAATAGCCATTATTTCTGGTTACAGAGAAGGGATTGACAAATGACTCTGAGATAGCTGACATATTTTTAGGTAATGGTATCTAAACGATTAAAGGATAGAGAAGTTCCTTTTAGGCACTGAAGCAAGGGCAAATCAGAACTAGCTAGAGAAGCTGAGTGTGAAGCAGGAAGCCTTGTCCTAACCCTGAACCACACAATGTAGGAATATTCAGCTTAGGAAAAAAATGTGCAGTATAGAGAAGAAAAAGGAAACTTAACACCACTCACCTTAAAAAGAAAATCCCAACAAAAACTAAAAAATATGTATTATGATCTGTTTCTGAAATGTCTCTCACAAACTACTATTTGAATGGCCAGTCCCCAATCTGTGGAGCTAAATTGAAGGCTGTGGAGCTTTTATTGGGTAAAGGGAGACTGGTGGAGGCAGGTCATTAGGAGCAGGGTTTTCAAAGTTAGACCCCCCACAGGTTCTGGTCACTGTTCTCTGCTTTAAGTCTGAGGCTGTGTGAATACCATGACAGTGAGAGCTACTCTCACAGCTGGCCTTCTTTTTCATGATCAAAACTAAGGCAGCTAGAAAGCAGGCAACATGGGGACATGGGAAAGGTTAAGGACATTTTATTCTGAATTTCGATTGAAGATTCACACCAGTTGATGTGAAGGTCACTAACATAAAAAATAATATTACATTATGTTAAATACCAATGATGCAGTCTTCAGACACAAGAGTTTATGAACTTCGATAGGGCCTCCTTCTTTTTCCTAAACATTGCCTAAGAATCCTAATGAAGAGATTTAACTTCATCTCCAGTCAAGACAATCTGTCCTTTTGCACCTCTATGACTCACAGTTTTAGAGTGATTTTCCCAGAATTGTGGGAAACAGATAGGAGGCTTAATACCTCTGTCACCTGTGGCAGTCTGAGGATACTCCTCATTTTTGGGAATCTTGACTTAGGCAAAACCTGAATTTATGGCTTCAATGCAGAAAAGAATTTTAGGACTAGTGATATTAAGACAAACTAGAATACAGTGAATATGTGTTTATTTATTTAATTTTCATTTTTTATTACATTCATTGTTATTATTTTTCTTCTTTTAAAATTTTTTTAATTAGAATATTTTTATAACAATGCAATAATATATTATATATATTTAATGTATAACATTATAGGTCATGTATATGTATATAATATATGATATACTATTTTAAAATTATTTTAAATTAATTATGTTTTGAAATAATTAATTTTTAATTTTTTTATTTATTTACAATACAGATGTCATCCCTTTTCTCCATCTTCCCTCCCTATAGCCCCCTAATCTATAACCTCTCTTCATTTATACTTTTATACCATTTTGAATACATGCATATAGTAAGGTCAGCTCTAGATTGAGGGTCTAGCAATACAATAGATACAAATAGTTCTTCTTGTCTTGAAAATACTTTTATTCTTGCCCATCATGTTAAGGTTTATCTTTAACAACATCAATGTGTTGGCAGCCAAAGTACATGGCATGAATCTGAAAATGGACCCCCAGACAGAGTATTAAATTAACAGGCTGACAAACCAAAGATGGGTAAGATTCTGCACAGAGCTTTAACAACCTAAGACAGAACTGTATTGCTTTTGATAATGCATATTTCACGACAGGTAAGGAAGGCATTCTTGTCAGAACAACCTAAGATAGGCTCAGTTTTTTAACAAAATAAAACAAGGGGGATAAGTAGAGAGCCTTTGGGACTGCTTGGCAAGAAGCTGACATGTGCCAAGGACAGGGAAATCAGCAGCATGGCAGGAATATGACATTGACCAAGGACAAGGAAGTAAGCTTCAAGCAGGAATCTGACATTAGACTAGAACAAAGAAGTAATTTCAGGTAGGAATCTAAATTATAGGCTACAACAAAGAAGTAATTTCAGACAGAAATCTAAATTTTAGGCTAGAACAAGGAAGTAGGCTTCAGACATGAAAATGACCTTGGGATAGGACAGTGAAGTAGACTCAGATAGTTTGGTCATCCTGATAAGTCTTTAGAAACAGTGATCATGGGAGTGTTCACATAGTTGGGTTTAATGCCTTGCTTTTTCTTTGACTATTTGTGTTTATTGTATTGTTTATTCCTTGATTATTTGCATTTATTTTTATTTGGTTTTGTTTTACAGTCTAGTCATTACCTCTCTCCTGATCTGTCTCCCCACAGTTCCTCATTCCATTCCTACTACCCCCTGTATCCAAGAAGATGTCTCCACCCCAACTTTTACCAGGCATCCCCATTCCCTGGGGCCTCAAGTCTCACTGAGGCAGACCAGGCAATCCTCTGCTGTGTATCGGGGTAGGGCAAGGTGGTATGAGGCAGGAGGATGAGTTCACACCACCTCCTGTATGCTGCCTGATTGGTGTCTCAGTGTCTAAGAGTTCTCAGGGATCCAGGTTAGTTGAGACTGCAGGTCTTCCTATGAGGTCCCCCTCCTCTTTAGCTTATTTCAGACCATCCCTGATTCAACCACAGGGGTTCCCCACTTCAGTTCACTGGTTGGGTGTAAGTATCAGTGTCTGACTCAGTCAGCTGATAAAGCAAGTGTTCTAGAAAGAGAGACATACACACGAATATGGGCTGGGAATATACTTATTCATTACTTGTCTCTCAAAGAGTGATTTTTGAACTTTGAACTTTTCAACAGCAGTGGTATTCTTTAGCCTAGAAAACCTTTTAAATTTGAACTAAAAACTCAACTTTACATTATGAAGTGCCGTGAGCCTACAGGGGCCAGACACATACTGTTACTAGTTTGAATCTGAAGTATCTTCAATAATCTGATGTATGAAACACTCTTTAGCTCACATTTTTTAAGACCAGTAGAAAAAGAAACTGACTTGACTGTCAAATGGAGCTCCTAGAGGTTGGTCTTTGAAAGCTATGCTTGCCTGTGGTCTTGACTTGCCGTTGTAAGCTTTCTACTTTTTGGTTTGTGGAGACCTGAATCACAGCCTTGCCATCATGGACCTAGCCACTCATGGGAGTGTATATATGTATATTACCTGCCTTGATATCCTAAATTTACTCTGAAACTGTGGTTGTAAAATATGTTGGAATAAAGGACATAAGGAAAATAAAAGCTCTGAGATAATGTGAAGAGGGAATTAAATCCTATATTCAGAGCACGAGGAAACCATAGCTATAAGGAGCACAGACATCAACTGCAGTTGTCTGCACTGTGCCTACACTAGACTGAACTTACTAGCAATCAATCATAAAGGAGGAAGGTGCTCAGGGGCCCTACCCATCCATACTGAACTACAGAATACAGATAGATTCCAGAAAAGGTAAATCATTGACATCATTCATGACCCCACTGGACTTCATTTGATAGCTACAGACTTATGGTTGTACAAATGGCTCTGGTTAAATTCAGTAGGTCACAAAAACAAATTAAAAAAAAGATATGAACATGGGAAGGGCAACTGTAACAGGAATAAGAGTAGACAAGGGTGAGAGAGAAGTTAAGGAACAGAGGAGGAAAGCAATCAGGATACAGTACATATCATGCATGTAAGAAAATGTTAGATAACAAATGTAACTAGTATGAAAACAAGAAAACTGTTTCTCTTCTTCTCTGCATTCCCCAGTTACCTGTAGTTTTTACCACAGGGTAGATATCTTTTGGGTTTTACCTCATTTATATTAGAAAATGTACTAAGGATGTCTATGTTTATCTCATGTTTAGATAGTCATCCTGTTAAGATTTTATAAATGTAGCTTCTGACATTCCTGGGAAACACAGTTTCACAGCATATACAATCTTTCTGCCACCACTTCTACAGTGATCACCAAGCCTTAGTTGCAGAAGTATTTTGTAGATGTATCTATTGGGTCGTTATGTCACAATTCTGCATTTTAATTGGTTGTGTTTTCTATAATGGTCCCATTTGTTACAGAGAGGTGATTCCTTGGTATAGCACGAGGTCTACACTTACCTATAGGAATAAAGACAAATATAAGAACATAGTTAGGGATTATGCTGGAGCAAGAGAAATGCTTTTTCCCAAGGAAAATCATACCAATACCAGCTCTGGAGACATGCATATAAGTAACATCACACAAATTGAACAGCTTGTATTTATGTATTTGTTAATATATACACATAAACATATACACACAAACATTGACACATAGACACAGACATATACATATATGTATGTAACAATTCATTAAAAAATAGACAATGAATTTTTAAAAAAAAAGAACAGAAAGGGCATATGAGATGATTTGGAGGGAAAGGGGAGGGGGAAAACGTGCAATACTATTATAATCTCAAAAAAAGGAAAAAAGAAAAAGTAAAAATTATAGAAAACACTTACTCTGGACAAACCTCCATATACAAAAAATCTATTAAAAATATGATCTTTGGAAATAAAACTCTGAGTAAAGATTTTTGTCTAGGTTTCAAACAGTATTTATTTTTATTTAGAAACATTAAGGCAGATTTGCAACCTCAGAATGTGTGACACTGTTTGCATAGTGTGCATATAATTTACTTTATATAATTTGTTTGTTTGTTGTTTCTGTTGTATATTAATTCATTGGTTTTTCTAGAAGGAGAATTGATTATACAAAATATATTTATCTGGCAAAAAACAAAATAGTCTATCCTTTTATTTAACCTAATTATCTTGACATAACTAGCAAAAACTTATAGAGCTAAATAAATCATAAACATAAATTTGCTACTGATACATTTGGATAATTTAATAAATAGACTAAGTAGTCACACATGCCACTTTGTTTCAGAAAAATTCAGTCATAAGAATAAAATAGTTAATCTCATACACTTCTCACAAACCCTTTCAACAGTCCTTACACCTGAGGCAACTACAGTCTCCCTGGTTTCTGACTCCACCCTTGACTACATTTACTTGTCTGAATAACTTATCATGTGTGCACCTTTTTCAGGGTAAAACGATTGACAAAATCTTAGAAATAATCTGGGGCTAAACTGCCCTTGCTACCTGAGGGTGCCTTATCCTATTATGTGACAAGCAAATGAGGTTTCGTTGCCCTCAGTTTCTCCCCCAATAAAGAGCTAGATTTTTCAGTTAGAAGTTTCTTTTTTTTTCCATAATGTGTGAAAAGGAATAGATGTAAGTGTGTGAGTTGTTATTTTAGGACCATTTATTGCATTGTAAAAACAAGGGCCCTTGATCCACCTCAGAATGAAAACCAGTTTCAGTTTCCTGCTGGATGAAGACTCTTACCCACAAAGCAACTCCACTGAAAGAGACAGGAATGGTGTGTGTGTGTGTGTGTGTGTGTGTGTGTGTGTGTGTGTGTGTGCAAAAAGCCTCTCAACTGCACAAAGGATGACTTTATAGGAGACCTTCAAACACTGCAGATCAGCCCACATCCTGATGGTTATTATTGAGACATCTGTATTCACTTCACACTGACCCAGGCACTAATCAGCCAGGAAGCGCAACAAGCCCTGGTAGAAAGTATACAAGGATAAAGTGCCAAATGGTATGAATATTAAAATCATAAATACAATAAAACAGGATAATGAGTGTCCTCAATTATAATAAAGCTAAAGCCCAATTAAAACATAATCACTGACTTATTATTCAGAATTTTTAAGAGATCATATTTAGCTGATTTGTTGCACTCATTTCCCTTTGAAAGATTTCCTCATCACTCTTTTAGTGCATATCCACTTTAAGAAGATCCATTTATCCATCTAATTGAATAATTAGGCTTTTTTGATTAATTGTTTTAAATAGTTTCATGTCATGGGTATCCTCTCTCTGAAACGCTTTTGTATTGTCTTCTGTGTCTTGATGTTACTGCTATAAATTAGGAGCAGCTCTTGCTTCACCTCTGGCTCTGGCACAACCAAAGAGAACTGGGCTACGTTAGTTTCCTCTCAGTTCTCCACGCCATCCCTTACTTTCTTTTAGGCTGCACAGCTACAAATCTTTCTAAGCTTCATCAGATGTGATTATTTTAAACACTAAGACTATAAAATAATTGTGGTCTTCTACCTCTTTATGTTCATCTTTGCTATAGCTTGCAAGTTTCAGAGCTTCAGAGGTTTCCCTAGGGGTCCTAGCCTAGCAGAAGACCCTGATTATAAGTGACATTTGAGTGGATTTTTAGAATTAGTTTATTAACAATTATGTCCAACCCAAGGCTCTTTATTAAAAGTATGAAGGCAGTAGTCCCAGACAAATCCCAGTGCCACTCTGTTCTTGGTATGAAGGCAATTTCTCATGTGGAAAATGGTCTCTAAGACTATCTGAAGGTTAGCATCAGAGGATGATTCCTTCTCCTAATATTGGCAATACTGAAATTATGGAAGCCATTCTAGGAAGTTGATGAGGGGTGCTTCTCTTTTTGTGACAGCCATGTTACTTCTCCCTCAGGATCAGTCATTTTCATTTGAGACTTTAGACGTGCACATCTATCTGCTAGGTTTGACTGCCGAATATCTTCCAGATACCTCACCCACTAATCCCACTAATCCCACTTTTTTTGACTTTTTCTTTTGTAGAAAAGACACTGAAGAGTACCATTTCAGTTGCTTTAAATACAAACTAGCTGACACTTGTTTCAAAAAGTGATTTAGCTCACTTGGAATAGTTCATCATGCTCCACGAGCATTTTTCTTTACCAACAGACTGCTACATTTGTAATTGTTTCCTAAACATCAACATTTCACACGTGACAATTTTATAAACATGGCACTTGTTACTATTGGAGCCATTTCAGCTCTTAGGGGACGGTCACTGAAAAGTCTCAAATTGTGTTAGACATAGGTTAAAACACTGCACATGCTTTCTTTTTTGAGAAGTAAAAAGTTTGTCTGATAATGAAAAGCAGTAGGGTAAAGCTTTTTATGAATTTGTGTTGGAACATCTAATTTTGAATTAAAAGCAGATAAACTTGAACTATTAACACTCTAGGAAGGGTGTGGGGTGCAGCTTCCCCAGCGTTTTAACAGACATTGAGGAATAAATTGGGGAGTAGCATAATTATTTCTTTATAAAAGCATCTGTGATTGCAGTGTACAATTATGGCGATTTCATATATTGATTAACCTGTTTTTTTTAAAGGTAATAACTATGCTACCATTTGATTTCAAAGAAAGGAGTGCATTTTTGTTTTAAGGACTTGTATATTGAAGATTATGGATAAGTCAAGTATCAGGGCAAGGTGATTACTTAACATCTGTGACCAAGTAAAAGGCTAAAGGAGAAAATCAGCCAACATCTGCACTGTCAGTAAAATACTTGGGGGAAAAACACAAGTGAAGTGTGATTAATCACCATGGGTGTATGATTGAGTCAATTGACTGTTACTTTTTCATGATGATTAATCAGCTCCAAAAATTATAATTGTCCCACTTCTAGTGGCTGCATGCTGTGCCCGATGACATCAGCTGGGGCTATAGATACTCAATGTGGGATTTTCAAAAGAATATGCAAATATAACTGACTAAGGAGGGGTGGGGCTTCAATGGCATTGTAAGAAACACCATGAGTCCCTGCTTTCCTATTATAGTTAGAGTTTTCTTAGCAGCTTTCAGAGAAGGTATTTCTTATGTCATTATGACTGTTTCATAACCCTCCTCTGCAAAGGAAAATTAGAGAAACTTGTTTCTGCAAATTAGCCATTGTGATCTTGCACAGGAGATGGTCAGATCTTTAGTAATTTATTTTCTTCTCCACTGAATACTGCAAGATGGTGACATATTAAAGGAATGGTAATGTATAGTAAGCAGTAGCTGGGGTCCTGGTTTTCAGCAATTTACACATTTAACTTCTTTAGCATATTTGTGAAGTAAACCAAAGCAACCAGGTTCCATGTCTATTCAGCATTAGTAAAGAGCATCTGCACAACATGCAGTGAAAGAACTGCTATCATCAATATGAGCTTGTCTAAAGATGTGAGGCTTTACTTTGTAAATTCCTAAAACTTCAATGCAGTGCTATATATTTATAGTTGATTCTACTTATACACTTTCTCCAGGAAATATTGAGATAGTTTGGTACA
This sequence comes from Rhabdomys pumilio, assembly GCA_030674055.1. Classification (NCBI taxonomy): domain Eukaryota; kingdom Metazoa; phylum Chordata; class Mammalia; order Rodentia; family Muridae; genus Rhabdomys; species Rhabdomys pumilio. Next base: position 112,707,463 of record JANHMN010000004.1, on the reverse strand, counting down.
GAATGAAGCAAACACTCATGGTTCTCCAGGTTAGTGGTACCTTGGTACCACTTAGAATGTCATCAGAGGGCCAGATGAAGCTTTTGTTTTTCATTGTTTTTCACATCTGATTATCTTCTTCAATTATTATCTTCATGATTAACTTGAAGGGCTTAATTAACTAAGTTCAGACAAAATCGCCAAATTGATGAATTATACAAAAGGAACTTGGTTTCCTCAGGATGTATTCAAACATACCAACACTCTGCAAAAAAAGGACAGCACATCACTAATACCATTTATGTTCATTAGCTATTTCATATTCATGGGTTTTCTAAGCTTAACTTCAGGCTCAGCCTTTTAAATTAGGATAATTTATTTTTAACAACTCCTAGAGATAATATATTTAAAGAAAATTCATATTTTGCAACCAATAAAAGTTTTTTAAAGTTATTATAAATTTCTTCATTGCTAGATCGACAAGGCAATGCTTTTCTGAGCCCTCAGTGGTATGTAAAGTTCCCACTAATGATCTCTAATGAATGGCCTCTTTTTGCACATACAGTATCTACCCTTTAAGGTTCAAGAAGTAGCATACATTTTGTAGCACCACTCTTCTTTAAAATGCTGATTGTATTTCTGAATCAAAGCACTAATATGATTGGGAAGGTTTGTAAAGGAGGATCTCAGCATATTTATTTATTTCTGTAAGACATAGATGTATAAACAGAGATAACCATATGCCAATTTATTTAACATTAAATGAGTATTGAAAGCTCATTATACACACACACACATGTGTGCACACACACACCATGTGTATATATATGTGTATGTGTATATATACACATACCTATACACATATTTATAGATGTTCTCTAAATTCATAGAGGTATCAGTTTTATTAATGTGAGTCACCAAAGTCTTTCTAACTTCTTGTATTTAGATAAGAAAGCGAAGTGTGAGAGCTGCAGTCTCTTGAGCCTTCTCTAGGTACTTACTAATTGTTAATTATTAGAGACTAACTAAGTCACTGAAGTGAGTCATTTGGCTGGTGTCTCAAATGCTGTCATTTACTACTACACAAATCAGCCTGGTGATAGAGTGTCTTTAAATTAGGTTACAACCATGCAGTTATTGGACAGGGAGTAATTGATAAAACCATTAGTAACACTTGTAGAGATAACAGCTAGAAAAATCATGCAACTATAATTATTCCTAATGGATACATGCTATAAATTGTGGGAAGAAAAAAAATCTTGCATTATCTTTCAATCAAATCTGACAGTGCTGGGAGATTATCATGCACTAAAGGCTTGTGTGAGAGAGAGTGACCCATCACAATCTCTTTGCTTTCCTTTTAGTGTTCTCATCAAACTATAGGTTTTAAATATTTAATTGCTTTCTCCGGTAGATTTCTGTACAAAGGAGATTCATGTCTTTTATTAGTGGCTTTTTTATGAATTTTTAAAATCTATGTATTTTTCAATCACATATAAAATATGGTGAAACATGTTTGAATGGAAGTCGGGTTAGAGGCAAAGAATTCCAAGTCAGTGCATTGTATCTGGTAGCATGTAACACTTCTGAGGCTGTAGATGCCACTGTTCATGTCAATAAAGATTTGAGATGCAATTTAAAATCACTATTGCTGACTTAAATTTTCAATCTTCCCATATGGCAGACTATAAGATGACAAATGTATATGGAGAAAAAACAAAGGGCTCAGTCTAAAATGTAGCAAAGCTATCTATTTTTTTTTTACTGGTACTTTCTGTGACATGTCCCAAGACACACTACAAGCTAGCAGCAGGAAGGAAACACACATAAGTTCTTTGTGAGTACAGAATATCTTAAATATGTAAATAAAAGATCTTGTTTATAATTTTTTTGTGAACATAACAGTCATCATGTCAGATTAAAACCTTTTGTCATATTTCTATCATAAAGTAATTTTAACTTGTGAATTGTCTTGCCTAAGCTTCTCAGAAATCAGTGGTATAGCGAGTTTAGATAATTTTCTGAACTTAAAAATTTATAAGAAATCTTATATTTAAAATATAGGTCCAACCAACCCACCTGTAAAACTGTCCCAAAACTTTATACTGCTGCAAGTAATACAGGGACTGGAGAAGCAACAGAGACTGAGGGAATGGCCAACCAATAACCAACCCAATTTGAGGCCCATCCCATGAGAAAGCGAAAATTCCTGGTACTATTAATGATACTCTGTTATTTATGCTTGCAGACAGCAATCTAGCATGGCTAACCTCTGAGAAGCTCCACCTAGCAGCTGACTGAGACAGATGCAGACACCCACAGCCAAACAATGGATGGAGCTTGGAGACTTCTGTGCAAGAATAGAGGGAAGGATTACTGGACCAAAGGGGACAAGGAACTCTACAGGAAGATGAGCAGAGTCAACTAACCTGGAATGTTTGGCTCTCAAATCTGAACGACCAACTGAAGAGCTTACTCAGCTCAATCTAGTGCACCCTGCACATATGTAGCAGATGTGCTGCTTGGTGTTCATGTGGGTCCAAAACAACTGGATGGGAACCATCCCAAAAGCTGTTACTTGTCTGTGGGATATGTTCTTCTAGCTAGGCTGCCTTGTCTGGCATCAATGGGATAGCATATACCTTACCTTGCAGAGATTTGATGTGACAGGGTTGGGAATGGGGATGCAGAGGCACCCGTTCAGAAGAGAGGGGATGTTCAGGGTGGGGAGAAGAACTGTGGGTGAGAGATGACTGGATGGGGGAGCAGTGAGCAGGATATAAAGTAAAAACAAAACAAAACAGGTTTAAAGGGTCTCAGTTAATATTAATTTCCACTAATTAGAATAATTTTGGATGTAATTTTATTGCATACTAGACATTATGGAACTTTGTATGTGCTAACAATTCAAAATGTATCAAATAAATTGAACTTATAGAAACCAAAAATATATACAAGTTTTAAACATGAATGATAAATATATGGCTTCTTTAGTTTCCTGTAGTGCTAGGAGTTGGCAAAGAACACAAAGAGGAGGCTGAAATCCCACAAACTGATCATTTGCACACAGCTGCTAACTGAACCACCTTATTTGCTTCTTTCCTACAGTGTTCCTGAGAAAAACAGTAGGCTTGGATGGAGATATAGTTTCAAAATGAACTAATGTGACAGAAGAATCTGAGGAACAACCTTGTGAGCACATTATCAGAAGGATGAGAAACAACATTAAAAATTTTTTAACCAGACTTGTTGGTCTGGTTAAGTATGCTTCTGGATTATCTTTTTGTTTTATAAGTTCTTAATAATAAAGTTTTAATTCAAAAATTGCAGAGCATGATTTCACCTTATCCTAAAGAATTTAAGAAGAAATTCTAATGCTAGAGAAGCTGCTTAGTAAGTGTGCTTTCTATGAAAGGATTAGGACTTGAATTTGAACCTTAAGAAAACTCTAAAAAGCTAGGCTTGCTACATATGCCGTTAAGCCCAGTGTTGGAGTATCAAAAGCAGATCTAGAAGTTCATTGGTTCGTCAACCTATCCAAATAGGAGAGTTTCTGGTTTAGTCAGAGATACTTTTTTAAAGGAATAAAATGGAGAAAAAAAAGCCCAACATTTTCTCTGGCCTTCACATGGGTATGCATGGCCAAATGCAGTCATCCACAGAGGAAACTTTTCTGGATAAAAGTTAACATACACACAACAGGAGAAAGAAGCAATAGTATACTAGTTTGGTAAACACAAACCGAGAAAGCTTAGAAGAGAAATAGAATCAAACAATAAACCAGTGGTTTTCAACCTATGTGTCACAACCACTCTGGTGTCAAATGACCCTTACACAGGGGTCATCTAGGACCACTGAAAAACACAGGTATTTGAATTATTTTTCATAACAGCAACAAAATTGAAGTTATGAAGTAGAAATAAAAATGATTTTATGATTGGGGTTTATCACAGCATGAGTAATGGTGTTAAACAGTCACGCTATTAGGAAATTGCGAACCCACTGTAATGAACCCTTTTCCTAAGTTAAGTCTGAAAACTGAAGCTTAAAGAAATGGAACAGACAGAACTTTAAAAAGTCAGAATCATGTAGTTCAGATGAGGAAAACAATCATGTCAAATAGACTGTAAAAGACTAAGGAGGAAAAGAGTCAAATATACATATACATACATATTTATGTACATATATGATGCACGTATATATTTATGATATATATGTATGTGTATATATGTGTATATATATATATATATATACACACACACATATATATAGTCTATTTACATATGTTCGTGTTCTTGAATAGGTGATTTTATTTTAAAAAGTAGCTGTAAAAGCTACGATAGAGAGCAACAATACCAAGCAACCAGAGCTTTCAGGGTCTAAACCACCAGCCTGGGAGCACACAGGAAGAGAGCCATGGCTCCAGCTGTATATGTAGGGAAGGAAGACCTTGCTGGGCATAGGTGGGAGAGGTGGTCCTTGGTTTTTTGAAGGCTGGATATCCCAGTGTGGGGGAATTTAAGGGCTGGGAGGTGGGAGTGGGTGGGGGCACATTCTCATAGAAGCAGAAGAAGGAGGGGTGAGATAGGGGGTTTTTGGTTGGGGGAGAAATGGGGAAAGGGGATAACATCTGAAATTTAAATAAAATATCCAATAAAATTAATTTAAAAAGAAGAAAATGGTATATAGAAATTCTTAATATATGCTATTTCTGAGTAATAGTCACACACTGGTGCAATCAAACTCATGTTTATGTGTCTATATCTATTAATTAATTCACTGAAATTTATTGAGACTCTCATACAACACATATATATATACTTCAACAACTGTAATTACAGTCCTAAGATTAAAATTTTTATAAAAAAGTGACCCAAAATGTTAACCCATAAAAGCAGTGACCAAAAGCATTCACAGACACTTTAATTTTCTAAAACAATGAATAAATGATTATGGAGTACAGAAAAGAAAAGTTTTGATTGGTACAAGAATTTTATGGCTTGTAAATTGTAACAGATGCCTGAAACCCATTGGAAAAATGTTACACAACCTGCAGAATCTAAAAGCAAAGGAACCCAGAGGCATTTTGTAAAGAACCATTAGATGATAATATCGAGCCATAAATCAAAATACATAACCTGAAAATGAGGAAGCATGTGGTTTGAAACAGCTATTAGAATTTATGAGTTGGAGGTAAGTGGAAATCTTGAAACTTTAAAATAATAGTACAACTAACTCAAAACAGGAGAATGTCAGAGAGGATAAATAGAATAATACCATTTAACTTTTTAAAGGTTGTCAGAAGAGGATATGAATATGAGTATACATATTTGAAAATAGTAAAATTAGTGAAGGAGCTTTTGTTAGTCATTTGATAATAAAAAAAAATATCAAGAATGTGAATTCATACACATTCTGTAAAGTGCTAATATGGACTGTGATTAGTAATATACTCAAATTATTAAGAGAATTAAGTGAGATTTACAAAACCAACAGAAAATTCACATCATAAATTATTACACTAAGGCAGGTTATATATTATGATAAAATATGAATGACCTGTACTTACCTCTACAAAGAAAGTATACTAAGCAGCATAATATAAATCTGGTGTGTGCAGTGTAGAAGACACACTTTCCATGGGTTGAAAATAAGTTAATTAAAAACACTTGAACAGAAGAGGGAAAGGAGGAAGAAAAATAGTAACAAAGTAGATGTTTTGGGGGATCTACAACCTCATCTTCAAACCCAGCTGATATCAATAGAGAATGTACCATAAAAATCACCTTTGCAAGAATAACAGATAAACAGTTGGGACAGCGGAGTGTCCAATGACAAATCATCAAAATTCTTTAGGACAAAAATGCCTAGCATCACAAAGACTACAAGAACATGCCTTAGTGCCTCACCAATTCAGTAGCTTCAAACAAGCTGATTGTTGAAAAAAAAAATGAGTTGTGAGAGAGAAAATTATATACTTGAAACTTGTTTGCTTTTGACACCCCTACACTATATTTGGAAATACATCTATTAGGTCACAGTAAAAATTAAAATTAAAATGTAAAATTAACATGAGCTTTATTCTGTAATGATATGTAAACACAGGATAATGATAAAATTTATATTGATATTGTAAGCTTAAATTCTATAACTTGGAAAATTGAAAAGGCAGCCTCTCAAAAGCACTATAAAATGAATGTAAAATATAAAGGGTAACTTAAATAGAGAGATAATAAATGAATGTTCAACATACTTATGATGCTATATAAATATTCAATGTATAAAATTTCATTTTTAGAGAAAGGCATGGTGTATTGGAGTTTCATTACAGGGTATTACAATAGTACAGAGTCAGAGAAACAAAACTGAGAGCAGATATGGTGTGAACAGAAAAGATAAGTTGACAGCAATGAGAAAAAGTTGAAATCATGAAGTAGATCAAAAGCGAGCTCTCTACTGAAAGAATAAATCAAATAAGACTGATAAATCAATTCTTCATACTTGAAACACAAAGGGAACATACACCAGAAATAATAACTTTGATTTGATCACAAATTCATAGAAACTAAAAGAAGGTACAGCCTGTCTATGCAAAATATTTAATATGTTTATAATGGAAATGCAATTTTAAAATTAAATATCAACAGTTTAACAAGCATTTGTCACTATTATTTTGGAATGATATTGGACCATATTTTATTTCCCCCTTAAACTTGTGATGGTTGTGAAATAAAATCCAGACAACAAATTGTATTTGAATGTTAGAATTATACAAGTCATAGGTTTCATACATAGTTTTCATACATGCACATAATGCACATCAATTATATTCATTATATTCATTATGTTCATCATCCTATCCTCCATCCATGGTTCTCTTTCACTATGTCTTATAGTCATCCATGGTAAACACTCATTGTAATTTGTCCTGCAACCTTATGACTAAATGTATGCCTAACATGAAGAAAATTTGTTTTCTATGTCTTCACCTGTTAATATATCTGAGCCTAGTTAACTAGAAAGAAGAAGAAATGTTTCATTTGGAGAACTTTATTGATAATGTCTTATGCAGTACCTAATTCTAGGGAATTTTCTTACAACTTTAAGTGAAGAAATTCATAATGGATGCTTCTTATTGAATATTGATGCAAAAATACTCAATAAAATTCTTGCAAAACAAATCTAAGAACACAACAAAACCATTATTCACCATTATCAAATTCATTCCAAGGATGCTAAATTGGTCCAATATACAAAAATCCATTAACGTAAGCCACTATATGAACAAATTCAAAGGTAAAAATCACATGATCATCTCATTAGATGCTGAAAAAGCATTTGACAAATTACAACAGTCCTTCATGTTAAAAGTATTGGAGTAAACAGTAATTCAAGACCCTTACCTAACCATAATATGTAACAAAACAACAGCCAACATCAAATTAAATGGAGAAATGCTTGAGCAATCCCACTAAAAACTGGGACAAGAATGCCCATTCTCCTCATATCTATTAAATATAGTATTCAAAGTACAAGGTAGAACAATAATACGACAAAAGGAGATCAAGTGGATAGAAATTGGCAAAGAAGATATCAAGGTATTACTATTTGCAATGATATGATAATTTACATAAGCAACCCCAAAAATACTACCGAAGAAATTCTACAGTTGATAAACAACTTCAGCAAAGTGGCTGGATATAAAATTAACTCAAAGAAATCAGTAGCCTTCCTTTATACAAATGATAAATGGGTTGAGAAGGGAATTACGGAAAAAACACCTTTCACAATCTGGTAGCCAGTATGTAGAAAAATAAAAATAGATCTGTATTTGTCACCTTACACAAAGCTCAAGTCCAAGTGCATCAAGGACCTCGATATTATTTTGCCATGGGAATATATTTCTATTTTTGTGATCTTTATGCTAAAGCTGTGAATTTGAAAAAGGAAAATGTTATACAAACAGAACAAAACATAAAACAAAGCAAAAATAAGACTGTAAGGTGCCAAGTTTCCCCTCCACATGAGTGAATTAATTAGCACTTATTTCTTCTTATTTTGAAAAAAAATTTTGATTATTTGCTTTACAGATACTTACAGTACTAATCACTTAATTCAAGAATGCATAGAAAAGACAATATTCCATCTTCAGATTCTGAAATATGGTCTTCTTTCTGTTGTAGACCTAGCTGCTGCCCTCTATCAGAAGATTTTTTTCAACTCTATTTATATACTTAATTGTTCTCAAGGCAACAAATTTATTCTGAAGCAAATCATGATAGTACTAACTAGTAATATAATTATAATTCAATTTTTTATATTTACTTTATCAATACATGTATATGTTGAACATACCTAATTCAAAATTTAAAATCCAAAGTCCTTAAAAGTTTAAAACTTTTTGAGTGGTAACAAAGAACAAATAGAAAAACCTACATTTGAATTTATGTGGTGGGTTATAGTTAATACACTTAAGAGTTAATATGTATTGTCAATGTAGTAATAATAAAATAATAATATCATTCTAAAATTTGTATGAAATTAATGTAGGATATTACAAAAAGTGTGGGTTTTTTGAAATATAAAACATAAATAAATTTCAAATTAGACTTTATTCTCATCACCATCTTATTTCATCTATACACAATCATTCTAAAACCTAAAATTATTCAAAATCTGAATTAGTTAAAATCTTTCATAATTCCAGTCCCAGGCACCAATGTAAACATAACAAAATAATAATAAAAATTATAAATCTGTAATTATCAATAGAACAAAAAGTTGCTTTGATTCTGTCTTGTACAAAACAGTTTTTTATTAAAGAGACATTTGAAAATGTGAGGAAAATACCTGAAGAGAAATACTGGCTCAACTGAAGCTTTCCTTACTATTTGTGTATAACTGAGAAGCTGTAATTTACTGAATGTTTCAGTGGTCTGGTCATACTTACATCGAAAGAACACAAAACAAACAGTTATATATTCCATGACAAAAGGACAATATAAGTGAACAGAAATAAGGAATAATCACAAAATACTCTAAAAGTTAAAAAAATAAAATACAATAATTTTTAACTGAAAGCATCAATATGAGAGAAATGAAGCTAACCAAGAAAGTTTCTGATAGCTGATAAGCTCTGAACAGTTCAAAGGCAAGAACATTCTATAGAAAATACTAGATGATTTCTGTTTTGTTTATTTAGGAATCCTAAATTTCTTAAGAGTACAAATCAAACCACTTTATATACACGTTTAGGATTGTAATAGGCATCATAACAGTGGCTTTTTTCCTCTGAAATAAAAGCAAATGTTTCTATAACATGAAATTCCTAACATATTGCCTTAACTGATCTTTTTATGTACTTTATGGTGATTAACTCATTAATTCTCAATATATTCCTCTGAGGAAGATGGAAGAGAGAATCATTACAAAAATTCTGAGAGTGAATCAGAAGTTCATATTGGGTCATACAATTGGTTAGAAGCAGAGGCAAAAATGAACATATCAGAAGTCCCCAGCTATAGGCAGCTGTGACTACTAGATGTGTCAAAACATCTTATCAGTGAACACATTATGTTTTTTTTAATGACATCTTAACAGATATTTTATAAATCCTATTTTGGCTTAGGATCTAAACTAGTGTGTGAATATCATAAATTAAGTCAGTTAAATTAGTTCCAGTGAAACTCTTTGTCCTTTAAATGAAAAATTAACCAACTTGGTACATAGATCAGAACCATACTAGCTTTAATGCACTCAGATTCATATAAACCTTACACTTCCCTGGAGAAAGTTGAGTGTCTGTAGATTTAATTCAAGTTCCAAGGTCAAGCTAAATAGATCTGAATTTCTTCTTAAAATGGGAATTTCATTCCAATAAGTATCTGACTTCAATTTATTGCTTCTTCTCATATTGGGATGGCATGCCCAGGTCATGAAAGAAAGATCAAATCACACGTATTTTTTTCTTGCAAAGAAATGTCCTAGAAAGGTGATTTTTTCCAATGACCAAGCAGAGGGCAAATAAGTAATTAAGTGAGCAGCTCTGTTCAAGAAGATGAGGTGGTTTTGCGTTGCTTCCAACGACTGGTACTCTGTTTCATTCTAAAGGTGACTGACAGTTGTAGAAACATTTAACTCTGTTTTGTGAGATAGAATGTTTGCTAAAAAATTAGATAACAAAACTATTATAAATAAAGTAAGCAAAAAAAGAAAATATATTTTCATTCTGCATGAAAAAATGACAGGTCAGAATTATTACATATAAATGTATATAAATCTCTAATCCCCAAATTAATAACCATATGTTTCTTTTAGTGTTATTTTCGCTATTGTTCAGCAATGTTAAATAATTCCACATGGTTAAAAATAATTCTAACAATTCAAATAAATGAGGTACAGTTTTGTAATCATATATAGATATATTTGTAGAGGGGAGTCATCTTCCTGATTAGTTATTTTCATGCATATGAGTATTTTGCTTGCATGCATTTCTGAGCACTACATGTATACCTGCTGCCAATGGAGGTCAGAAGAAAGCACCATATCCCCAAGCACTAAGCGATGGGATGTTATGGACCACCATATGCATAGTCTGAATGAAACCTGTGTCACTGAAAAACCAGTAAATGTTCATTAACTAATGAGCCATTGTTCTAGCTTCCAGATTAATTTACATTTTAGGGATATTTTGTTTTCAATATCAGAAGTATTACAAATGGGATTTTGATAAAGGGATATGAATTATGGTTTATGGAATTCTACAAAACTGGGATTCTTGGTGTACTAACATTTTTCAAGCATAATGATCACAACAAAAGCTTTAGTAGCACAAATAGTATTAAAGAACTTCATTGCAAAAGTAGGACCATATTTTAAAAATAATTTTAGGATAGCCTACTAAATTTAAGAAAATAATGAATCTCAATTAACAGCAAAATTTTTAATAGAGCTTTTAAAAGAAACATTTAAATGCATAACTTAAAAATAGCAAAGTTCTCATTTTGTTACTAAAATAATTAGAACATTCAAAATACATTTTAGATACAATCTCAAAAATACAGGATAAGTTTTTCACAGACCTTTGGAAAGTGATTTCAAAGACAAATGTATCTAGGTAATTGGAGTATAAGCTTCATAATATAAGACTCTGGGTAGATGGGGCTCTTTGGAGACCATGCCAAAGGAAAGAAATTGCAGATGAGCTATTTCTGAACTTGAAAATGAGGCAAGGTTGAAGAACTGAAGTCAACAGACAAATTTCAACACAGAAAATTGAAGTCTACAAAAAGAGGTTCTCTTAGATTTACTTCAGGTATTTAACACTCTTTTATTTTAACTGTATTTTTATTGCTTAAAACTGTTTTTAAATTTAAATATATTTTGATCTTATTCTCTACTCCCTCAAGTCCTGCCAGATCCTCTCCCATTCCAACTTCCAAACTTTACATTCTTTCTCAATCCCTCCCCAAAATGCCAATAACATAGCACCCTACAAAACCAAGAAAAAATGAAACATCACCCCAAAAGATGTTTATATTACTTAATATTCCCTCCTAAATTCCTTCTTTATTCCCCGTCCCTAATGGCATTATCAACACAAGCTACTATGTTCAGTACCTCAAGAAGATAGGACCAGGAGGACATGAATACTATTTTAAAGAAAAATTTAAAGGAGACATGAACATCATTTGTTCTGACGATAGTGAAAGAATTAAAAAAAAAAAAACATTCAAAGGAAAAATATAAGATCAAACTTTTTGTATTGATTTGGAATGACCACACAGCAAAACAAGTGTGTATTCTTGGAGAGACCATGTCTGTATGTGCACATGTCTACATCATGCCTTACCATTTTTCATTGTTTGTTTAGTACCTGCTCACATTTCTTTAATATATATCAAAATCTATCTCAATGCAGACCTTGTGACCCACATGTAATTAAGTCATTATATACATAAAATGTGCGACAGTAATGTACTCAACACAATTTGAAATTTCTAGTGGTTAATAAAGCAAATTCTACAGATCACTTAACACTTAACCACAAAAATTTATTTTGACAATTCTGAATGCTGAGAAATTCAAAATAAAGTTGCTGCTAAATTTCATAACTGTGAGGGCTTGCTGAGCATATGTGTCCTCTTTCTGTGCTTTGACATTGTAAAAGGGGATGGACAACATGATGAGGCCTCTTATATGAGGCAATAATCCTCATTACTGAGTTCAAAATGCATTTTCTCTATTGTTTGCAGACATACGTGATTTGTATGTCAGGATGCCTGTGTCTACCAGACTATGATTATGTGGAAACAGTTTTCTCTTTCCACCTTTATGTGGCTTCTGGGAACAGAACTCTTTTCATTAGTTTTTTTTTTGTGTGTGTGTGTGTGTGTGTGTGTGTGTGTTATCAGATGTCAAGAACGCCTTTACTCTCTGAACCATTCTGCTATTTCAATAATCCCATTTATAAAAATTTTATCTTTATCATTTAATCATTGTCCCAAAGGCCCCAACAATCATCATCACACTGGGGGTTTCAACATAGAATCTTGGTGAGACACAAACATTAAACTTTAGCAGCCAGCATTCATATCAACAGTCGTCTTTTCAGGAAATTACAATGCAGACATTTTCACTAACTCTTAAATAAATTAAACAAGTTTTGGAGGCCAATATTGTTAATATTTAGCCATTTGTGGGAATCTTAGCGATTCACAATTGCTCTGGGTTTACTAAAGACTCCAAGGAAGCATTTCAATAAAAATATAGATGCCTACAAACTTTGTTTAAATTGGTCTACTTAAAACTTACTAATCTACTGCCTCTTTATTTTGCAGTTAATGGAGACTAGGTATCTAATGACGTCTCATGAAGCTAGACAACAGTTTAAAATTATTAGTTTAAATAAAATTTCACTATTGGCCAAAAAAACAGGGAAGCTACTAAATCAAGAATTTTAGATAATAAGACCTTAAATCCAGAAATTTAAACCATAAAGAATCTAACCAGCTTAGAGGATATCAAGAAATCTGGATGGCCTAAGTGTCTTGAAATCTTCAAATAAAGCTTATGTTACAAAAGTTTCAGCATTGAAATGCATCTGGCTTTCAGTTTGGTAATTCCTATCCACTCAGCTCCTTTTTTATGCCATCGACATGTTTAAACATCAAGGATATACTATTAATCTGTTTTATCCAATCTGGTTTATTTCCTTTCCATCTCTTGAGCATCTATACTGAACATCTGAATGGATCCTTCCACGGTACTGTAGTAACCTATTCATTCTTCAGTGCCTTCCCTCATTGCTACGAACTTTTCCTATTATATTTGGAAGTGCTGGGTATTGATGCAAAAACCAACTATGGCAGTGACTAAGGTCATGGCAATGAATTTCAGCTAGACCACCACTGTACTACTTCTCTACCTTCCCAATCGAGGCTCAGAGCTACATCCATTGCATCTCTTTGTTATTTCTATTCTCTCTATAGACTCCTTGACTACGTACCATTTGGTGTGTTGCGTATGCTTCTGTAACTATACTCTAGGATAATGATAATTTTAAGTTCACATATTCACTATATCATGAGTTTCTCGAGTCCAAGTACCATATCCAATTTGTTTTGGATCTTCAGTGCCTGGCACTCTGCCTGAAACCAATATGTTGGCAATAAATGGTGATTTAAGAAATTATTGAATTTACAGTACGAGCTCAATTCTAATGGCCCTGTGCAATGAGGAACACTGCACGTCTTTTTGGAGATCATAAAAAAATCAAACAAAGATAGCCAAAGCAAAACAACAAAACAACAAACATCTTCTCCATATACAAATAGTGATTATTTATCATTAAATGTACATTTTGCCATTTTCTCTATCATATAATTTGAAGGTCATATTTTAATTATATGTTAGAATCATTCAAATATAGAAATCATTTCAATCCTTTATGTAAAACTTATTTCTCTGTGGTATAAATATCTGCTTTAGTTCTAGTAATCTGTATTTCCAGGTTTTAAATTAGTTCAAATGAGACATACTTTATTACTACACTCCATTTAAGAGTTCAAAGAAACATACCCAGATCGTGGCACATGGCTACTCTTATTTTCTTTGTGACTTTCCAAGTTTCATGACATTTGCTCATTAGGATAATGAGTACAGCAGTTCCATGGGAATACATTTGAGTTCTTCTTATGAAGGGAATCATATCACAGAAGGACTCTTCAGAACATTAACTGCAATATTTTACTCTGACTTATGCCTTGCTGTCATCATCCTAAAAAAAGGAAAAAAAAAAAAAAACACTGAGTAGACTTTTTTTTTTTTTTTTTTTTTTTTTTTTTTTTTTTTTTTTTTTTTTTCTTTTTTTTTCTTTTTTCTTTTTTTTTTTTTTGCCTAGAATTATCTTCAAAGGCTTCTTTGTAGTTGTATTACTCAGGAAAATTTCAATGTCATTGCCTGAACTTTCCTTTCCCCCACAAGTCCATATATGTTCCATTGTTGCACAAATAAAGAGAGGTGACTGGATGATAGGGGGATTTTTCAGTCCTTTTCAATTAGCTGCAGAATGTTTCTTTACACTAGCTTGGTTTCTGGTTAGCTGACCCACGGAACAATGGCGACCATTTTACACTGCAGAGACAGTGCTGACAAGGGGATAATGAGAGAAACTGTCTCGGGGTTTCCCATTAACAAGGGTAACCAAAGCCCCCATTGGCCTTGCTAATGGGTAATAGCATATTATGCTATTGCTGAAGGCCTTTAGGAAATGGCGGACAAAGTTGCTTAATTAGTGGCATCTGAAGTGTTACCACTCCTGCACTCCTGAATCTTCAGTTTCCCTACAGTTTCTAATTATTTTCCTTTGAATGAGAATACAGTACCAGATTTCCCAACTTGATTACGCTTTCCCCCCTCATCTGAATGGGTAATCAAGCACTACTTATTTCAATCAAAATACGCTCAAGTAGAACCTAACCACAGACATATGAATACAAGCAGTTCTGGTATTGATATTGATTTTCCAGTAAATCATCTTAAGCTCAAATGATCAAAAATCAAGACAGGTCAACATCAAAGAAACAGGAATATTGGCATGAAAGCAAGCTCCGTTGATTGGTACAAATTAAAAGATCATTTATTAGTGATTATGCTGTATAATACTGCCAGTGCCAAATGAATGCAATTAAGATGAAATGGGCCCCTGCAGCTATAGGGGTTAATAAAGACTGAATTCCTAATGATTTTTCCATTAATTATGAAGATGTCCACAAAACAGCTTTAACAAAGTAGTGGCTCCCTCAGACAAATCTTTGTAATATGGAGGAGACACCTTCTCTAATTGGCCCATTACAAAGATAATGCAAAGGTTTCCACAGTTCTTAGTTTTTACCTGCTGAATACAGTTGATGAAAATGGGGTTTAGGTTTTATGTGAGGAAAAAAGTAGGAGATAATTTTTTTTTAAAGCTGGGATAACTTTTACAAGACTGTGATTAATGACATTGTTTCAAGCCCAGAAGACTCAATATTAAGAACATTTCCTACTTTACATAATTAAACCACTCCAATATATACCAGCACAGATTTTCTCTTGACCGTAAATGTGATTTCTGTAAGACCAAAAGTATATACAGCAAAGAGCAAAGAAGAGAGGAAGAAAGAAACAACCACAATGAAATAGGATTTCAAGCTCCGAACTCTCTGGAGACCACCATGGTCTTCATCAATGCTTGGACCAACAACAAACTCTGCCCAAAGCTGCATTCAATGCTCATTTCAGCTTAGAGTTAGAATCTACTGGGTCATCCCATTGATCTTACAACCTGATGATTCTATCCAAGACCAGGTTGGTTTAATTTTAAATGAACTAAAAAGTACAAAAGACAGATTAAAATAATAAACAGTAAAATATAAATGCCTTGTATTTATTAAAATTTGAATATTTCATCTTAGAAAGGAACTTTTTTTTTACTTTCTTTTAATTTATTTATTGATTCATTTTCTTTTTTTTTTAATTTTAATTTTTTTTTTTACACTCCAGATTTTATTTACCTCCTGGTCTACCCTCTGACTGTTCCCCATCCCATACCTCCTCCCCAGGCCCCTCTCTACACAAGGATATCCAGACCTAACCAGACCTCTAAACTCCCTGGGGCCTCCAGTCTCTTGAGGGTTAGGTGCATCTTCTCTAACTGAAACCAGACCCAGCAGTCCTCTGCTGTGTATGTGTTGGAGGCCCTCATGTCAGCTGGTGTATGCTCCCTGGTTGGTGGTCCAGTGTCAGAGATCTCTGTGGTTCAGGTTAATTGAGATTGCTGGTCTTCTTAAACATGGATTTATTTTTTCATTGATCATTTTCAAAGTTGTATATCTCTTCTTGAAAACAATCACACAAAGCAAGCAATTCAGTTTTAAACCAAACTCAACAATAAAAATGTGTGATGTAAGGAAAATGAAAGTATGTACATGTGTATCTGTCTGTTTGCTTGCCTGTGTGTGTGCATATGTGCATGTGTGTGTATGTGTATTTGTGTGTGTGTGTGTGTGTGTGTGTGTGCATTTTAGAGAGACATACATAGACACAGGGAGGAAAAGCAGAGGCAGAAACAGGAAGGAAAAAGCAGATAAAAAGAAGATTGAAATACTAAATTTTGTAAACAAAACAACTATTAAGTATCAAAATAACATATGGAAATCTAAGAGGCAAGGATTTATGCCATGGCTGATTACTGAGTATTAATCTGCCAGATGGAAACACATTTTAGTATCATAGCATCCTTAAGTCTCCTCTATGAGTAACATTCTCAGGATGGAGTGCATCTCTGTGCAGATGTGTTTCATTCAGGGCCAGTAAATTTAGCTTCTACTTCTAGAAAATGTCTGCATCTTATTCAGGTCAGCTCTATTCGCTGAAACTGTTTTCCTGATTGTGAAATGGACAATTCATATATTTAATTCTCAGGAGTGGAGTGTAAGCAATCCAATATAAGGAAAATTATCAACAGTTTCTTCTACAAAGTGTATAGTGCTTGACAGAAACATGTTATACCTCTACCTTATCTCACGTGCTGCATTAAAATAATTTTAGTATTGTTTTCTAAGTGTATTACTCAGAAACCAAGAATATGCAAATGCCACCTCGGGAAATCCTAAGTGTCCTTTGTGCTTCATAGTGCGTAGATTTTACCTACTTGTGTGAGGGCATTTTCAGAATTATTTACTGTTTTTATGAATACATGTTTTATGTATTTGTGGTGTCCAGATATGTTCTAGTCCCTAGATAACACACTTATTTACATGAACAACATATAGTTCATGTAAATAAGTGAAGAAAAGTATAGTAAGAGATATTTTATTTTCCTCTTATATTAAAATAGTCAATTAATTTTTATTGTAATTTGTTCCTAACTTGGGAAGATAAATATAAGTATTCTTAATGATAATTATTTTATGTGTGTATAGGGTGTGTCTGTTTAATTGTGAAGTAAAACAATATGTCTGAGTAGATGGGAACAAAACTTGACAGCAACAGATGTAGAGCATAAGCCTCTCCAGGACAGGGCTGGTAGCCATCACTATTCAGAGAGCATCAAGCTCCCTCTTGGGAATAAGAAAACTGATAAAACAACCATAAAGGAACTTGCCCTAAGTAAGAATTGATAAAAAACCAAGTATTTGTGAAAAAAGACTCTCCCTCAAAGATGGAAACTGAGCCCCAGCCAGTCCTTTTACTTCCCAGCTTTGATAAGGAGCAAAATTTCCAGCAATCTTAAAATATAAATATCTCTATAAAGATTACTTCTCTGGAGGTTCTTATTTTGTTTAAAGTCATTCGGTTCACTCAAATGGATCATTCTGAGTGTCTTGACTGCCTTCCTATTGTGATTCAAGAATAACTACAAGGACTATGTAGCAAGTGTACATTTTTCCCAGAAACTATTTTATGTAATAAAAAAAAAATATGCTATATCCTCTCAACCTCAGGCTTGAGAGGCAAGTATGCCTGCCACACTATTTCAAATAAGGAAACTTTTCGAATTATGTTGCTGGCTGACTTTTTTCTTTCTTTCTTTTCCACCATAGTATGAATTTGTGCTTTTCCAGAGATTCAGTTTTCCAATTTTTATTTTTATTTTGCACATGTTGTTTCAGACTGTTGAAATGTTCATGAATAATGCTAGTTTATTTTCATAACTTTGATTTCTGAGAAGAAAGTTGCCCAGAGACATTTTCTCAGAATGAAGCAAACTGGAAGGTGAGGACAGACAGATGGGATTAGAAGTTTTGTGTCAAAGAAAAGAGGAATCAAGCCTTCCTGGTCCCAGATCCCCATAGCTATTTAGTCAACTAAGGTACAATTTGTGTCTGTTTTTCATCAAATTTTGCAATATCATGGTAATGATTCAAAGAGTGGTACATGTTCCTCCTTTCTCTTCTGTTCTTTTCATATTTTATGGTTTCTGTGTTTAACATTTGATATTTGTTCATAAATAAATTAAACACCTTAAGATGACCACTCATGATGCATCTATAAACTTCAGGGCCAATTAGGGCCAAGTCAGACCCACGATAATTTAGTAAGTTTCACAGGATGCTGGCTGATTTGTGCCTAAGTCCTGACAGTGAGCAAGGCAATGTTTCCTGGTTTTGTAACTGATTTTTTTCATTTAGTTTCCAGCTTTTACTGCATAATGTTCACTCTATGCTTTACTAGGCTTATGAAAGTGCTTTAATCTTAAGATATTAGTGATTTTAAATTGATTGATTTTTTAATAGACTCTTTTATAAAAAGGAATTATATTAAAGTTGTTTATTTTGTTGTTTTTCATTTTGTTTTGTTTGCTAATAATTGTTTTCCTTCTATATTTTGTTGGAAATACTTTGTTGTGAACACTTAAATACTTCAAATTAATTTCCTAATTTATATCAAAAAATGGAGACATAAAGAACTTGATTACCGTATTTGAAAGTGTGTTCTTGGCTTTCTCAAGCTCATCTTGACTAAGTTTCTTGGTTGACAAACTCATTCACGTCTTGTCTGGGCAAATCTTAACAATATGCACATAAAATTTGCAATCAATGAATCTTTTTCTGAAATAAAGATATGCTTGGAATACCTCCAAAGGTAAATATTTTCATATTCTATTAATGCACTTATTTATACAAAGAAATGTATGTATGTACACACACATATGCACACACACACACACACACACACACACACACACACATACACACAGAGAGACAGAGACAGAGAGACAGAGACAGGCAGAGACAGACAGACACAGAGACTCAGAGACTCAGAGACAAAGAGAGAGACAGAAGGAGAAAGAGACAAAGGCAGAGAGACATTGGTGAATTTCAATAAGAATGGTCTCCTTAGGCTCATATATTTGAGTGCTTAGTCATCAGGTAGTAGTATTTCTTTAGAAAATTAGGAGGTGTGTCTTTGATCAATTGTGTCACTAGGAGTGAGTTTTGAGGTTTCAAATACATTAAATGAGGGTTAATGGTCCATCTTAGTAGGATTATGGAAGCTAAGGGTGATTTGAACTGGGGAGCTCAGGAAAAAAAAGTTCTGAGAAGAATATTAGTAAGTGGCCTAGAGACCATTCTTATGATATTTTGGTGAGAAACATGGATGCTTTTGCCCTGGTCAGAAAAACCTGCCTGGGGATAAAATTGAAGAGTTTTAAATTATCTGCCTAAGCAAAGAATATTTTAAGAAAATTTAGTATTTACTGTGTTTCTGTGTTATTAGTGTCTATACTTATGTTGTCACTAATATGATCAGATCTATAATGAAAAGAATCAAGCTGGACAATAAAAAATATTAAAAAATGTACACCTGGAAGAGAAAAGAATCACCAGAAAGTGTGACGGCACTCCATTCTGTGCTTAAAGGTGTAAAAAGTTTAAAGAAAAGCCTGATCAGATGTGGAATGAATGGAGTTGTGATCTTGGCATAAGACCCCAGACAGCTAAGCTTTCAACTTATAAAAAGGAATTAAAGAGAAGCTTAAGCAGTGAAGGAAAGAATCAACAGCAGAAAGCAGATACAAATATAGTTAAACAAGGGGGCCAAGTTCTTGCCTCTTCAAGTACCAGAACAACGTGGCAAATTTTATTTTAGAGTTAAAGATACAGTACACAGGATGTGGAATCTCTACCCACAGCTCAGGAAAGGCATGTGTCAAAGGTATCCCTGAATGTAGACTCAGAGAGGCCACTGTGTGAAGCTGTGACAGTGAAGTCTGGATTGTGCTGAAGTCCCAAAGATCTTGGAAATGTTATTTGTTTTACTCGCCAAGGAAAGCTACAGACTAGATATAGAACCAGCCCAAGAGAGAAAGATGGGTTGCAATCAACAAACCTAAAACAATTGATCTGAATAATGCTTTGACTTCAGACACGAAAATTCTGTTTGGAGTATACCTTGCTGGTTTTAGATCTTGCTTTGTTCCAGTTTTCCTCACTCTGCTTCCTTTCTCCCCATTTTTGGGCTGGTCATGTTTATTAAATGCCATTTTATGTTGGAAGTCAATAATTTTTTTATTTGGATTTTGTGGGGTGTTACAGTTAAGAGATTGACATCAGTCTCAGATGAGATCTTGAACTTTGGACTTTTAAAAAGTTTTGAGACTGTTATAGCCTGTGGGGATTTTGAAGTTGGGCAGATGTAATTTTTACATTATGATATGGCTACAGGTCTGTGAAGGTCAGGAAGTGAAACGTAGTGGTTGAAATAAGAATGGCCCCATAGTCTTGGATATTTGAATGCTTAGTTATCAGCGAGTGGCACTTTTTTGGAATGATTAGAAGGTGTGGCCTTGTTGTAGAAAAGTTTGTCACTTCGGGAAATGAGGTAGTGTGGAGGAATTTCAAAAGCTCAAGCCAAATCTAGTATCTCTCTCATCCTGCTGTCTTCACATCCACATGTAGAACTATCAGCTTCTTTTCCACTACCGTGTCTGCCAGCATGCCTCCATGTTCCCTGCCATAGTGACAATGGACTAGACCTCAAAAAACTATAAGCAAGCACCTATGAAATGCTTTCTTTTATAAGATTTGTTGTTGTCATATTGTCAATATACAGCCAAAGTACACACACACACACACACACACACCGCTCCAATAACTGTGGTAACATCTTGCCAAATTTTAATTTTTCCATTTTTCATTCAATCAACCTCAGTTTTACCAAACTTATTGTATACTTTCTATCCTCCTTTCTTACACTTCATTAACATCAGCTTCTAAAGTCTCCAGGTAATTATATTTTAAATTTACAGCTTTCACTCTGTAAACTCATACACATTAAATATTAGTTAGCAGTTCCTATTAGGTAAAGCACATGACTATCACACACACACACACACACACACACACACACACACACACACACACACACACACAAAGATAGACATTCTACTGTCCCTAATTTGAAACCTTGATAAGCAAAGGCCAACTATAGTATAGTGAGGCATTCATGGACAGCAGTGGACCACACAGGTGAAAGCCCCAGTGGGCAAAGTCCTTGGGAAGGTTGGCTTGTTTTCTCTGGGGCTTTTTATTTCTAAGATGCTGAGTAGCTGAGCATCCCAGACAGGGTGTTATTTCTTGTCCTTGTGGCATGCCCTCAGTGCTACCTATTCTTCTTTATACCAGAAGGTGGACTAGCTCTATGACACTATCTGTGTCACATACATGATGTATCTCTTCAGCTCTCTCTTGACCTAATTCTTTGCTGAGCACATTACTGCTTGTTACCACACTGAGGCTGACAAACACATTCCAAACACACTAGTACCTCTTAGGAACCTTGGGCTCAAGAACTGAGAATAAAAATGTTACTGCACTATGACATTTCCTGAAGGACATTCAAAACCAGTAATAGATAAATGGGTTCTTTATTGTTTTGTTATTCGTGTTTCACAGATGAGGACATTATATGTCAATTACCAATGTGAGTCTAACACCTATCTTCCTGGATTCTCACTGATTCCACTGCTGTGTGATTTGATTTTGTCACCTTTCTGTGTCTTAATTTACTTAAAGATGAAGGCTGCAAGATGGCTCAGCAGATTCAGTCACCTTTCCTAAGCCTGAGGAACTGCAATTTTAATTCCAGGGATTTAAATGGTGAGTGAGAGATCTGACTCTCACAGGTTGTCCTCTGTCCTCTCCACATGTGCACACAAACACACACACACACACACACACACACAAATGCTACAAAAGTTCATGATACACATACAGAAATGCTATAAATGTTAAACATGAAAGTAACAACAGAACCTGCTAGATGAAATTATTTGAGGATGGAATTTAATAACCCACTGTGTATGGAACAGTTAGAAGACCTGGTATACTATTTTATCATCATTATGTAAATAGTTTTATTTTTCATTTTACTACATTTGCCCATGTAGTGTGGTGAGGCATACACAATGAAAAATGTGTATGGAGGTCAGAGATCACCTTAGTATATGTGGGGTCAAACTCAGGGAGGTAGGCTTGGTAGGAATCATTTTACCTCCTGAGCCATGTCATAAGCTCACTATTATTTTTCTTATGATTTAGTAATCACCTGTGATTCCCACCTCTACCCCTCAAACTAAAAGTTACAGCCTAGGCAATATTTTCTAGAAGAATGTATTTGCACAAATTACCACCTGATATTCTGTATCCTCTTTGTAAACCTTGTCTCTATATCTCTGCACCTCCCTCTTCATCAAGTAGTGAGCATTTTCCCTGTCCTAGGTTTCATGACCTGATCTTAATGTTCAGACAGCATTATGGTCCCCAATTCATGTCAATAAGGCTATATCTGTTGAATTACAGTGAAGATTATATCAATTTAGCTTCCCTACCTTTATAGTAAGAGTAAGAATATGAGGAATGTGTTAGACAAGAAACATACTGTCACCTTTAGAAATTCGTTGTGTCATATTCCCCCATGATCACAAAACTCATTATCTTTACTACACAGAAATTACACTGCACACCCACCACTTCCCCAATAACTCTACCAAACCTACTTTAGCCAAAACAAAAACAAAAGCAAAAGCCTTCAAGGAATTGAAGTACTTGGACGTCTCATGCATCCACAAGCAGAATGCTGGATTTCCTCTGAGGAGGTACCATGGAACATTGACAATCTCTGCTGTATACCAGATTAAATTTACAGTGAAAAACCTGTGAGCATGCTAAGTATTTATCTTACTTATACAGATTAATCAGAGTTCTGTATAGAAGCAGAACTATAGAATGAATAAATATATATTCATATATAGTAAAACACACACATGCACACACATATACATATATACATATATATGTATATATGTGTATATATATGTATATATGTATATGTATGTGTATGTGTATGTACACATACACATATACATGTATATACATACACACACACACACATATATATATAGTATATGTATATGTAAGTACATATATATTAAAAGAATTAAAAGCTTGTGGTTCAGCTAGTTCAGCAGTGGCTGTCTACTAACAGAAATTTTAAAAATTTAGTATTTGTTCATTGCACAAGGCTGGATAACTCAGCTTATCTTCAGTATATGGAGAACTGTGAAGAAGTAGGCTTTAATACCAGTGAAGAGGTGGACATGCTAGTGAGAGCAAGAAGTAGCAAGCAAATAGAGAAAGCTTCTTGCTTCCATATTCTTTGTACAGGCAAGTACGTTCTAGATTAGAGGTATATATTTCCACTTCAAAAGGTCTCAATTAAAGGTATATATTCCCACTTCTAAAGATATGAATTAAAAGTGAGCCTTCATACTTTGTATGATTTAAATGCAGAAAAATATTTCTCATAGTGGTACCCAGCCCGCTGCATTTTAGTTAAGTCCAGATGTCCAGATCTAGTCAAGTTGAGAAATAAAAATAAGTATCACATACCCTTAATATTTTAGTACTTGTTTTTCATGCACAATAGTATTAATAAAGAGTATATTTAGTTATTTCCTCATCTTCTGCCATTCCCTACCTGAAGTTACAATCTTGAACCACATATTGATTCTTAACTTTTCATGTACTATAAATATATTTTTGTATATCTTGTATCTTTATTATTCTTCTTTGACTTCGAATTTCAGGGCAGCCTATAACCTTGGCTAGTTTTTTTTTAAACATTTAATAATGCATTGTTAAGGGGCACTAATATTGATACTAGTGATTGTGGTCACCTGACTGAGACAATGTGGTAATAGTTTACTACATTACTATATTAGAATTTGCTTTTTCACCTGACCATTGGAAGAAATGCCACCAAGGTTTTGCTATTGTAACTGGAGGCATTTTATAAAGTAGCTGGGAAATATGAAGGAACTTTGTTAGTTAGTATAAAAGTACAAGATGGAAATGAGTTTACTTACTCTTCTTGCCATCAAAAAGAGATGTTGTGTGTCCCAAAAAGGATCTGGGTGAAAAGGATAGATGTTCAAAGTTTCTTGAATTTGATTAAAATGTAGATTCTATCTTTGGTGTAGCAAGATAGTGAATTAGTTACTCTAACCCCAAATGCATATGTGGAAAAGAAGCATTTTGCTTTATAGTTGTGTGTAGTCATAGTTCTGCCTGTCAGCCGTTGTTTTGAGAAGTTTCTCTAAGTCTCTTAGCTTCTCACTGTGGAAGAGGAAGTGTGAAGGATCAAGATTAGGTTTCCAGATGAGGGAAAAATAGTCCTGGAAAAATCATCTACTATCTACTAAAGATATAAAAATATAAAATTCAGGACTCATCTGACTTTTATTGAATGATCTATTTCATTATTTTAGAATTAAAACTTACTATTTATAAGATGATCTTGCACAAGCACTATATTGTATAAAACAGAAGTAGGGAAAATGTAAGAAAAGCAAGCACTTGCTGACACTAAACAGTCATGAAGCCAGAGGTACCTGGAATGCCTTTAAATAAGATATTTCACAGTAAATCAGAGGAAAAGACAGCCATCAACTGAAAAAAGGAAATGCTACTGTGTTAATATATTACTTCGAATTACCTCAATGATGCAATGTAATTGCAATTGAAAACTTGAGCATTAAAAGTAGAATGTGAAATATTTTTATAGTAGAATCTCACAAATTAAAATGCCATGCAATATCCTAAGTTCCTGAATTTTTTCAAGGAAGAAATCCATTGTATCTCACAGAAAACAACACTGAAAAGAGTTTTCACCACTGACTCTGTCTTAACCTTAATATTATATACAACATTCAATCCCAAAATAGGTTAAAAAAAAAAGTTGACGTCGTTTTGTTTTTTGTTTGTTTGTTTGTTTTTCGAGACAGGGTTTCTCTGTGTAGTCCTGGCTGTCCTGGAACTCACTCTGTAGACCAGGCTGGCCTCAAACTCAGAAATCCACCTGCCTCTGCCTCCCAAGTGCTGGGATTAAAGGTGTGTACCACCACGACCTGACAATCCTTGACTTTTCAATATCAAAAAAAAAAAAAGACTCTCATTGTATAATTGTTTTATCACGTTAAGAGGCTTACTGCCAGTGTTTTTATTAAAAAGGTCTTTCCAGGACCAGGAAGTGCTCTATATACACTGTATACACAATATAATTGTAAACTAAATTGACAGGATAGCATTTATTGATAAGATATGAATAGGGAAAATAAAATTTCTATAAGTGTGTGTTAATTAGAGTTTCTTTTGTGGGGATAAAGCTCCATGACCCAAAGCAAGTTAGGTAGGAAAGCATGTATTACCCATACACTTCCAGGTAACAGTCCATCACTAAGGAAAGTTAAGTCAGGAACCTGGAGACAGAAGTTGATTCAGAGTCCATGACAACTCCTGTGTACTTGCTTGCTCCCAATGGCTTGCTCCTCTTGTTTTGTTACGCACCCAAGAACTACCTATGGGTAGCTCTGTTCATAACTGGCTGCCCTATCCCCTGTCAATCTTAACTTCTGTCTTTAGACTGTATTGCCCAAGCAGATTTCCAATCAACTGAAGACTTCAAACTGCTTCAAATGTGCCAATCCTGGGCACTTCAGAAAAAAAAAAAACATTTTTAATCAACCTGAACTCTGTGATACAAACTTCTCTAAAGCTGCTTGTGCTTCACTCACTCCACATGGTCCCACAAAACCTGGGCAGCAAGCAAAACTGATATCCACTAGCCTGCACTCTTCTCTTTCCATTCCTTGGTCATACTTTCAGCTTTTCTGGGCCTCAACAAAGAAAGCCAAATTTCAGCAGGAAGAATTTATAGAGGAGATCACATGGCCCTCTGTCATCAGCAAAAGGCTAAAATGCTGCATCTCAAAGAAACTCAAAACAAATGTTTGAGGTGCCTACTTAACAGATCAGAACTGATAATATCTTGGTTCTTTTGGTTCCTGGCTTACTCCTCTCATCTTCTTTCCTCTCATCTTCTTCTCTCCCACCCTCCACTGCTGCTGTGCTTGCATGGCCTGGTTCAGTCTATTGCCTCAGTCAGTCCCACAGCTTCTGGTGGCAGTTTATATAAAAGACAAGGAAAAAGAGAGACCTTGCTCATTGCCTGCTTGTCCTTACTTGGACAAGCAAGTTCATTCACTCACTGGTATTGTAGCCCACCTCCTCTTTAGGATTCTGGCATATACTATAAACCAACTGAAACGGAGAGACAGAAAGAGAGAGAGAGAGAGAGAGAGAGAGAGAGAGAGAGAGAGAGAGAGATTTTATTAGTACTGTATTGCTGTATTGCTGTATTGCTGTTCTTTTGGAGAACCCTGACTAACTCAGTGTTCTTATATTGAGATGGTGCTGGGGCAATGATAGCTCAAAGCTTGAAGCAATGGTTAACCAATGATTGCTCTAACTTGAGTTAAAGCCAGGACAGATAGATGATGCCCCATACTGCCTAGGTGGCAAGGATTAAGAAAACTGTATTGCTCAGAGACCTAGGATAGAACCAAACACTGCTGTCAATAAAAGCTCAGTGAAATGACTCCTAAGGATATTCAGCTATACTCATAAAACTGTGCCTAGCCCAATTATCATCATAAAAACTTCCTCCAGCAGCTGATAAAAACAGACCCAGAGATCCAAACATTACCTCCCTACCTAATTCAAACGTTAGGTAGAGTTCAGGAAAATCCCACAGAATAGAGGAGGAACAATTGTAGATGGAACATGAACACCAAAATATCCCCCAAAGAATCAATTAAGTAGTGCTTATGGGAACTCAGAGACTGAATCAGCAATAATGGGTCCTGCATAAGTCTGATCTAGGCTCTCTATATACATGCTGTGGTTGTTTAGCCTGGATTTTTTGTTGAAGTGTTAACATTGGGAATGGAGTTGTCTCTGCCTTTTTGCCTGCTTTTGGTACATATTTTCTCCTGTTGGTTTGCATCATTCAGCCTTTATATTATGTTTTGTGTCTTGTGTTATTGCATTTTTTATCATGATTTGTTGGTATCAATGGAAGGCCTTATCTTTTCAGAAGGAAAAAGTGGAGCAGTGGATATGGGGAAAGGGCAAGTGGGTGGGCCTTGAAGGAGGAAAGAGGAAAAAGACTGTGGTTAGAATATATTGTATAAGAAAAGAATAAACAATAATAATAATAATATAAAAACAAAGCAGGGGCCATAGTACAATTCAAAAAGTAAAATACAGTATAAGAAAAGTTTATTTGGTTTTATAAATATTTGAAATTAGCATATTTAATAAGTAATACATACAGAGGTTGACCCATATAGGAAGAGATTGGCCAGAAAGGACATGGTATTTTCAAGTTTCTTAGATATGAATCTATGTTCTTATCTATCTACTGGAAGTTTTATGTACACACTCAATGCTTTTTATCACAGCTTTGTATCAAAAACACTAATGTTGAGAAATGCTGCCATTGTTTTTATAGTACTTGTTAGAGTTTTGACCTTTAATCTTCCCATTGAAAGAGTCACCTTGCTTTCTGAGATAGTAACTTAAGGAATTAGTCTCCAGATAACCAAATATTCCTATTAAAAATGGGGTATAGAGCTAAACAAAAAATTCTCAACTGAGAAAACTTGAATGGCTGAAAATCACCTAGAGAAATGTTCAGCATCTTTAGTCATAAGAGAAATAATGCAAAACAACCCTGAGATTTGACCTCACACCAGTCAGAATGGCTAAGAAAAAACTCAGATGCTAGCAGATGCTAGCAAGGATGTGACAAAAGAGGAACACTCCTCCATTGTTGGAGGGATTACAAGATGATGCAACCACGTTGGAAATCAGTTTGGCGGTTACTCAGAAAATTGGACATAGCATTACTCAAGGACCCAGCATACCACTTCTGGGCATATACCCAGAAGATGCTCTAACATATAACAAGGACATATGCTCTACTATGTTCATAGAAGCTTTATTTATAATAGCTAGAAGCTGGAAACACCCCAGATGTCCTTCAACAGAGTAACGGATACAAAAAAATGTGGTACATTTACACAATGGAGTATTACTCTAAACCAAGGCAATATGACAGCTTCAGGGCACAGCTTTCCTACTATAGCAAACTCTGGGTATCATTAAAACATCCAGGAAATCTGAAATACATTGAAAAGACGTAAGCTAAGAAGAATGGGAATAGAAGAACGTGAAGAATCCCAGCTCTAAGGCCCAGAAAATATTCTCAACAAATTCATAGAAGAAAACTTTCCCAGACTAAAGAAAGAGATGCCTATAAACATGCATGAAGTTTATAGAACACCAGTTAGCCTGGGCAAGAAAAGAAAATCTTCCTGCCACATAATAATCAAAGCAAACAATCTACAAAACAAAGAATGAATGAAAAGAAGCAAGGGAAATTGTCAGGTAACATACAAAGAGAGACCTATTAGAATCACTCATGACTTCTCAAAAAAACTCTGAAAGCTAAAAGGGCCAGGGCAGATATCTGGAAATCACAAAAGAAAGAAAGAAAGAAAGAAAGAAAGAAAGAAAGAAAGAAAGAAAGAAAGAAAGAAAAGAGAAAAAACATGGATACCCAGATACTGATATCGACCTATCACCATAGAGTGAGAAAGCAAGATATTTCAAGACAAATCCAACTTTAAACAATATCTATTCACAAATCCATCCCTACAGAACATACTAGAAGGAAAACTCCAACCCAAGGAGGATACCTACATCAAAGAAAAAAAACAGGAAATAACTAATTCAATACCAGCAAAAAGAACGGAAACATAAACAAACACACACAGAGAGAGAGAGAGAGAAAGAGAGCAAGAGACAGAGAGAGAGAGAGAGAGAGAGAGAGAGAGAGAGAGGAAAAGAGACTAACACTATCAACATCAAAATAACAGGAAAAAGCAATCACTGGTTATTAATATCTGGTTATTAATATCTCTCAACATCAATGGACTCAATTCACCCAATAAAAAGGCCCAGGATAACTAACAGCATCCATCATTATGCTGCATACAAGAAACACACCTCAGTAATAAAGATAAACATTACATAAGAGTAAAGGTCTGGAAAAAGAAGTTTTCCAAGCAGATAGACACAAGATACAAGCTGGAGTAGACATTATAACAACTAATAAAATAGAATTTCAACAAAAATTTATCAAGAGACAGGAAAGAAAACCATACTCATCAAAAAAATAAATCTACCAATATAATATCTCAGTTCTGGATATCTATGTTCCAAACACAAGAGCACCCACATTTGTAAAAGAAGTGTTGCTAAAGTTTAAAATACACATTGAACCCTATACATTAATTCAACACGTCACTCTCACCAATTGACAGGTCATCTAAACAAAACCTAAACAGAGAAATAACAAACTAACAGACATTATGAATCAAATGGCTCTAACATATATCTGTAGAATATTTCAACAAAACACAAAAGAATATACCTTCTTCTTGGCACTTCATGCATGCTTCTCCAAAACTGATGATATACTCAGTCATGAAGTAAATCTTAACATATACATAAAAATTGAAATAATACCTTTTATCTCATCAGACCACCATGGGTGTTCTGATGAAGCTGGACTTAAACAACAGAAACATCAGAAAGCCTACATGCTCATGGAAGTTGAACAACTCTCTACTCAATGGTCTCTGGGTGGTGGAAAAAATAAAGAAAGAAATAAAAAAAACTTTCTAGAATTCATTAAAAACAAAGGTAAAACATACCCAAATTTATGGAACAAACTGAAAACAGTGTTAAGAAGAATGTTCATAGCAGAAAGTGCCTTCATAAAGAAATTAAAAGGTTCTCAAACCAACAATTTAAAAGTATATCTGAAAACACTAGAAAAAGGAAAAGGAGAAGGAGGAGGGGGAAGAAGAGGAGGAGGA
>JANHMN010000004.1:112661975-112676753 GCA_030674055.1 Rhabdomys pumilio | reverse complement strand
AGAAGAAGAAGAAGAAGAAGAAGAAGAAGAAGAAGAAGAAGAAGAAGAAGAAGAAGAAGAAGAAGAGAGAAGAAAGCACACCAAATAGGAGTAAACAGCAGGAAATAATTAGAATAAGAGCTGAAATCTATCAGACTGAAACAAATAAAATAATACAAATAACCAAGGAAACAAAGAACTGGTTCTTTGAGGAAATGAAGATAGACAAACCCTTAGCCAAACTTAGGAAAACACAGAGAGACCATATCAGAAACTAAACAAACAAACAAACAAAAAAAAAAGTAGACACCAAAGAAATCCAAAGAATATTTAGGTCTTACTTCAAAAGTTACTCAACAAAACTCGAAAATCTTAACAAAATGGACAATTTTCTAAACTGATATAACTCACCAAAGAGTATATAACTTACTAAATCAAGATCAGGTAAACTATCTAAACAGCCATATGACCACTAAAGAAATAGTTGCAGTCATTACAATATCCCAACCAATAAAAGACCATGGCCAGATGATTTTAGTGTAGAATTTAAATAACTAATTCCAATACTCCTCAAACTATTCCACAAAATAAAACAGAAGGCACACTGTCAAACTCATTTTATGAGGTCACAGTCACCCTGATAACTGACTACACAAAGACTCAACAAAGAAAAAGAATTACAAATTAATTTCCCTTAAGAACATTGACGCGGGGCTGGAGAGATGCCTCAGCAGTTAAGAGCACTGACTGCTCTTCCAGAGGTCCTGAGTTCAACTCCCAGCAATCACAACCATCTGTTATGGGATCCCATGCCCTTTTCTGGTGTGTCTGCAGACAGCTACAGTGTACTCATATAAATAAAAATAAATGATAATTTAAAAAAAAACATGATGCAAACATATTCAATAAAATGCTTGGTTAGCAAATCTAGGAACACATCAAAAATATCTGTATCATGATCAAGTAGGCTTTTTACTATAGGGATGTAGGAGTGGTTCAATATATAAAAGTTTGTTATAAACAAACACAATGAAATATATCACATGATTATCTCATTAAATTTGAAAAAGCCTTTGATAAAATTTAGCACCTCTTCATGTTAAAAGTGTTAGAGAGCAGAGATACAAGGCAAAAACCTATATATAATCAAAGCAATACACAACACATCAATAGCCAATATCAAGCTAAGTTGAGAGAAACTGAAAGCAATTCAACTTAAATCAAGACAACAAAAAACTGCCCACTCTATCCCTATCTATTAAATGTAGTATGTGAAGTTCTAGCCAAAGCAATAAAACAACTAAAGGAGATCAAGGGGATACAAATCTGAAAAGATGAAGTCAAAGTATCACTATTTATGCATGATATAGTAGTGTGTATAAGTCACATCCAAAATTCTGCCAGAATGTTTTATAGACCTTAAAAGAGCAGTTTTCAACTTTATAGGAAAATAAACATCAATAAAACCTCAAAACAAAACAAAAGAACAAAAACCAGAATAGCAAAAACAATCCTGAACAATAAAAGAACTTGGGGGCCTAGCAGTGGTGGTGCTCGCCTTTAATCCCAGCACTTGGGAGGCAGAGGGGGGTGGATTTCTAAGTTTGAAGCCAGCCTGGTCTACAAAGTGAGTTCCAGGACAGCCAGGGCTACACAGAGAAACACTGTTTTGAAAAAAACAAAAAACAAACAAACAAAAAAAAAAGAACTTGGGGAGGAATTATCATCCCAGATCTCAAGATGTACTACAGAGCAATAACGATAGAAACCACATAGTATTGGTACAGAAATAGACACTTTGATCAATGGAATCAAATTGAAGACCCAGAAATAAACCCACACACCTATGTTGGTCTAACTGGATGTCTACATGTATATGAATGAAATAGATCCATACTTACCATCCTCTACAAACTCAAGTCCAAATGGATTAAGGACTTCAAATAAAATGAGGAACAGTAAATCTTATAGAAGAGAAAGTGAAAAATACCTTTGAACACATTGCTACAAAAGACAATTTCCTGAACAGAACACCAATGACTCAGACTCTTAGGTCAACAATGATAAATGGAACCTCATGAAACTGTGAAGCTTCAATAAGGAAAAGGACACTGTCAATAGGACAAAATAGCAGCCTACAGATTGGTAATGGATTTTCACTAACCCTACACTTGACCAAGGACTAATATCCGAAATTTATAAAGAACTCAAGAAGTGAAACACCAACAATTCAAATACTCAACTACAAAATGGTGTACAGAGCTAAACAGAATTCTCAACAGAGGAATCTTAATTGGCTGAGAAGCTTTTTAATCATCAGGGAAATGCAAATTAAAAAGCTCTGAGGTTCCATCTTATACCCATCACAATGGATAATATCAAAAACTACAGCGAGAACACATGCTGGCTAGGATGGAGAGCAAGGAAACTGTCCTCCATTGCTGGTGAGAGTTCAAACTTTTACAACTTTGGAAATAAATTTGACAGTTTCTCAGAAAACTGGAAATAGTTCTACCTTGAGACCTAGCTATATCACTCCTGGGCATATACCTAAAAGATGATCCATCATCCCACAAAGACACTTGCTCAGCTATGTTCATAGCAGCTTTATTCATATTAGCCAGAAACTGGAAACAACCTACGTGTCCCTCAACTGAAAATAGATAAAGAAAATGTGATACATATACAAACTGGAATACACTTCAGTTTGTATATTAATACTTTCAGCTATAAAAACAAAAAGAGCATGAATTTTGCAGGCAAATGGATGGATCTTAAGAATACCATACTAAGTGAGGTAACCCAGTTCCAAAAGGAGATGAATGGTAGGTACTCATAAGTGTATGTTAGTCATTAAATACAGGATACACATGTTACAATCCACAAATCCAATTAAGCTAAACAGGAAAGAAGGTCCAAAATGATACTTGAATGGAGTATAAAATAGTCATAAGAGGAAGATGGAGGGAAGGAAGTGGGAGAAGAGAGATGGCAAGGGGAGTCAGGGGTTTCAGGATAAGGTGTGGTGATAAACAAGAGCGATGGCCAGATGACCATAAGAATGAACTGAAATATGTAACTGACAGGAGTGGGGAGAAGTTAGGGTTTATCTCCAAGATTAGAAAGACCTGGAATAAGAGAGGCACCCAAGTATTAATGGGGTTGTCCTTATCTGTGACTCACAGCATGGGTGATATGGAACCTGAAGTGGCCACCTTCTGTAGTCAGTCAGGAACTCCAATAGAACTTTACAGATACCAACCCAGTCACAAAATTATCAACTCAAAATTGAACCTATGTATAAGAAATGAAGGGAGAGGGGATAGAGCAGAGATTTAGAGAATGGTCCAACTTGAAACCCATCCCATGAGCATGCACCAATCCCTAACACTATTAATGATACTCTGTTATGATTGCAGACAGGAGTCTGGCATGACTGTACTCTGAGAAGGTCTACCCAGCAACTGACTCAGACAGATACAGACACCCACAGTCAGTCAAACAGTGGATGGAGCTCGGGGATGCTTATGGAAGAATAGGAAAAAGGATTGCAGCCCTGATGCACATAGGAACATCACAAGAAGACGAACAGTGTCAAGTAATCTGGAACCGTGAGCCTCTCAGAGATTAAACCACCAACCAAAGAACATGGTCTGAACTTAGCTCCCATTCCTCTGCACATATGTAGCAGTTATGCAACTTGATTTTCATGTGGGTCTTGAACAACTGGAACTAGCTATTCTAAAAGCTGTTGTCTGTGGGATATGTTCTTCTAGCTGGACTTCCTTGTTTGGTGTCAATGTAAGATGACACACCTAGCCTTGCAAAGACTTAATGAGTCAGAGTAGGGGGATACTCAGGGGACTCCCACCAGTTCAGAGGAGAAGAGGAGGGAAATGGGGGGAAGGATTGTGTAAAGGGGATGATGATGAGGAGGCAATGAGTAGGATGTAAAGTGACTATATAAAAGATAATAGAAGAAAAAAATGTATGTACAGGTGTATATGTAAGTGCATATGTATGTACACATATACATATGTGCATATAGAAATATTTAGTTCAATAATACTCAGCAGTGATAAAGTAAATACAATAATCATTTTTCACACATAGAAGTGAACTTCAGAATAATGTGCCTTGTTTAATGTTAATGAACATGAGGAAGAAACTTCAAAACCTATGTGAATGTGAAGCCTTTGTTTTGTTTTTCATTACATTAGCAGTTCTGGGCTACTATCCATCAGGAGGATCCATCCCATGCTAATACAATAGATACATGTAAATTATTTAAATATGTTAATATTCATGGGTTGATTTCTAGAAACAAGGAAGTATGTGAAAGAAAGAGAAATATGTGGAGTTAAACAAATTTATAAATACAGCAACATTTGAGATTGAAAATGTTGGTATGTTTTCTTGTCAAACTCCTCAGAATATTTAATGAAGCCTATGATTTTTGTTGTAAGTTGAGAAGGTAATACATCTAAATGAACATGTGTATTAGTAACAAATTAAAGAAAAACAAACAAGCAAAACACAATGTGAAAGAAAAGTAACAAAGAATTTGTACTGAACTCAAGAGGTTTTCAGGGAGAAAGGCCTTCCTTGTACTGTTCTTTGCCATGACAGTACTGAACTCTGAACACAGTAGGAACATTGTGATGACCAAGGGGATTATAGATGTGAAACATCATGATATTAATGATAATTTCACATGCGTGAGGCCGCAAACTTGTATTATAAATTTGTCCTTTGAAAAAAATAAGAGGAGAAAATATTGTAAAATAAAGAGGTAATGAAGATCTTGTAAAAATAGCCATCTACAAAAGCAGACGAAATGAGTTCTTGGAAAGCCAGCAGATCTACAAATCAGCAGGGCCAGATGAGGCACGTTCTCTCTGTGAGATGAAAGAAACTGGCAAGCATGCTAAGTGCATTATTTACATATATTTTCAGAAAAAAACTCTAGAGAAAATTTATAAGAGATGAAAAGAGAAGAAAATACAATGTCTTCCTTACACTTATGAAAAGGATGAAAGTAACTCCAGAAAACTCACCAATAATTAATGTTAAGACAAAGATAGACAGTGTAATGACCTACATATAAATGAAATTTGACAAATATATTTATGTTCAGCTAGAAACATTTATAAAGTTGAAATATGGAAGAAACTTGAATATAAAATAACTTGAATTTAACTAACATTTTATAATGCTTCATTAATAATTATTCAAAGAAAATAATTTTTTTCTCAATCATGAACTCTAGCTCCAGAGTCATTTAAAGATAAATTTTGGGGTGACTATAAATAATAATTATAAATGGAAATCTTACATTTGAAAAATTAAAGAAATATGATAGTCTTCAGTGACAACTTCATGTAAATAAACTTGCTATGTTATAAATGCTTAGGCACCAAACATTGTGCTGCATCGTGACAAGAAGAATCACAACAGATAAGTCTTTTGACATCAATACAGGAGGAGTCTGATAAGTACAAGGCTGAATGTAGTAAGTATATGATAATAATGAATATACTTATTGATAGTTACTAATGTGCAAGGTCAATTTTTACGTAGTGGAGATGATCTATTTATTGTCTTTTCTCTTTGGGTTAATGACTTAATAACTGTATATTGTCAGAAAGCAAATGAAAGATTTTGTGGAATTTAAAGATAGTGAGGAAAAGGGGGAATACTGATATTACATATCTACCTGCACACAAAATTTGTGAGTTGTGGCTTTCATCACTTCTGGATCCTCTAGCCCTACATACTTTACAGTTAATAACCACAGCAACTACACTAAATTAGACCAAGTAGGTGGCTTTCAGGCCTTCTACACTCTCTCCATTCCCCTAACAGATTGATTTCTGAAGGTTAGTCCCAAACACTGAAACAGAACTTTAGCAGCAGCCTCCCCTTTTCCTTCTTCACACCTCCTGAGACAGACCATCACCTTCTTTCCCATCCAGCCCCTCTCACTTTTGTGTCCAAGTGCCCACCTTGAGCAAACACTACCTGCTTAGCCACAGGCCACTCCATCCAGAAGACCACACAGCATGCCTATAGACAGTTTCTGCTCTTTCTATTCCCTCAGTAGCTCCAGTCCTTCAGGCTTACCCTTAGCACTCACTAGCACCAGCTGGTACCTACTTTCCCCTCTTTCTATTCCTTCTGCAGGTCCTATAAGCCATATACTCCTGACCTTCTTCCACTCATTCATCACTGCATCCAAGACTCCAATACCAGCAGGCATTCCTTTATGAACATAACAGCCTAGCAGACCATCAAAAGAGGTAACAGTTAACTACCACACTCTGAAAGTCCTGAGAGGGAACAGAAACTAAAGACCACAAATGCATGCCCAATAAGGAACCCAGAAACCAGCACCTAGATCTGTAATTACCCTGATTTCAGATATCTAGATGCCACAGTAAGAAGACAGTAACAGCCAGGACAATATGTCTCCACTAGTCTAGATGTCCTATCACAACAGGCCCTGGATATTCCAACAAAGATGAGCACAAAAAAGAGCTTAAATCAACAATATAAGGATGATAGAAGTCCTTAAAGAAATGCATAAGTCCCACAAAGAAATCCAAGAAAACACAAATAAACAATTGGAGGAAAGAAAGCGTTTAAAGAAAGCAAGAAAATTACAAAATCAAAGAAACAAACTCATCAACAGGTGGAGGTATAGAATGAAACTGTTCAAGACCTGCTAATAAAAATGAAAATAAAAACAAAAGTCAAATCAAAGCAAACCAGAAACAACTGAAATAATTCTGAAAAATTTAGGAATTCAAACAAAAGGTAAACTTCACCAACAAAATGGTGCTTTTCTACGCCTGTCTTTGTACCTTTCCTCCACATTACCTAATATTTTGATAATATGGTCTGTTTGTGTCCTCATTTTCAGTATAAATTGAAATACACATCTAAGCAAATATTAGATAATTAAATTCATTTGTTTTTTTCAATAATTCTTTATTTTTGTAAAATCTCATTTCATCAAAAATAAATCTTACACCAAATCAATGATTCATTACTGCTGCACTTACTTAAAAATCATTTTTATTTATGGGTACTTTGTTGTCATATACATTAGGCTACCATGCACATTCCTGATGACTACAGAACAAGAAGAGAATATTGAATTCCATGAGACTGAAGTTACAAATGATTGTGAGTCACCATGTACGGCATGTAGATATAGATAATCAACCTGTGTCCTCTGGAAGGGATTCACAATGCTAATAATCACAAACAATCTCTAGCCCCTACTTTTTTCTCTATCAATTTATTTATTTACTCACTTTATATCCTGATTGCAGTTCTCTCTCTCTTCCCAGTCCTCCCCATCATATAGCTCTTATATATCCTTTTCCCAGAAGAGAAGGGAGCCCTCTGGGTACTAACCCACCCTAGTATAGCATATCATTGCAGGACAAGCACATCCTCTCTCACTGAGGCCAAACAAGGCAGCCCAGTTAGGTAAACAGGATCCACAGGCAGGCAACAGAGTCAGGGATAGGTCCCACTCCAGTTGTTTGGGTCCTACATGAAGACCAAGCAGCAATTCTGCTACATCTGTGCAGGAGACCAAAGTCCAGCCCATGTATGCACTATGGTTGGCAGTTCAGTCTCTGAGAGCCTCCAACAGTCCAGATTACTTGACTCTTGATTTTTTGATGTTACTAGCACCTCCAGTTTCCTTAATCTTTCCCCTAACTCTTTCACAAGACTTCCTGAGCTCTGTCTAATGTCTAGTTGTGGGTTTCTGCATCTGTTTTGGTCAGCTTCTGGGTGGAGCTTCTCAGACGACAATTATGCTAAGTAGCCCCTATTATTTCAGAGACATTTTGTTGCTGTTTGAGACAAGATCTGTTGATAGTTCAGCCTTGCCTGGAATTCTGTGGATGCATCAGAAGATATTATATGGAAAATACTATAATAACCTCGATTTCTACCTATCATGGAAGCTAATCTAGATCTCTTTATGTTGACATTCTTGTTTTAAAAAAATTGCCAAGTGTTTAGTTAAGATTCAATAAATACAATAAACCCTCTGAATGCTAAGTTCACCTTAAGTCATGAATTAAAACATTGATTACAGATGGAAACTTGTTGAAGGAGATATTTATAAATGGTGGTTCTCAATCTGGCTTGTTCTAACAAGCCGCCATCTTCCTGACTAGACAAGGCCTGTGGCCACAAGCAGAGGCAACATATTCTCACTGGTGCTCAGCCCAGGGCGCTCAGGTGGCCAGAGACACCAGCCCTGCCACCCACGAGAAACTAGCAGGGGAGATGGCTCTGCCAGTCTTCCACGCTGTCTCCACAAGGCTGGGCTGAGCCCAGACGATTCCTCCATCCATGTGGTACTCGGTTGAAATGAGACCCTACTGGTTAAAGATTATCCAATAGCTTTATATGTTTGGTAATGCTCAAATA
Source organism: Rhabdomys pumilio (assembly GCA_030674055.1). Taxonomy (NCBI): domain Eukaryota; kingdom Metazoa; phylum Chordata; class Mammalia; order Rodentia; family Muridae; genus Rhabdomys; species Rhabdomys pumilio. The sequence goes on along the minus strand of JANHMN010000004.1, from coordinate 112,668,317 downwards.
ACAAGATTCACACACAATTAGAGGTGTTACCCAATACCTATCCTAGATAATACAACTACCTTAGACTGCTAGAGACATGCACACATCTGCTGCCGTGCTATGTTCCCCTCTCTCCCGTCTCTCTTCTATCTCCTCCTCCTTCTCCTCTTCCTCTTCTTACTCCTCCTCTTCCTCTCCTTACTTCTCCCACCTTAGCTCCTGCCAGCTTGAGGGGAAAATATGCCACTATAGAATCTGCTATAGTATCAACAATTGTCAAAAGTCCAGAGCATTCAATCTTTAATTTCTAGCTTATCCCAGAGTAACTTCAGTGTAAGATATTGTCTATTCTTCCTGCATGTATCAGGACCCAAAGAAAAGGCATTGGACTTTTATGTACTCTAAGGGATATACTGAATGTACTATTATTTCTGCTTTGTCTTCCATTATCAGCTTGTGTACATAAATGACATTCAAAGTGTCATTTATACAGCTCATCTATAAGTTGCTGTTTCTGTGTAATGATTGTGTATCATCTTTGATTACCAGACTCTGATCATTTTAACTTTATCTTATAGCTTTCCTTATATCTTGTATATGAACAAATTGTTTAAGTACATAAATAAATATAATAGGAAAATGATTAAGCATGTGAAAAGTTGTCAGTGCAGAATCCTCGCACTCCTAGTTTGGTCTGCTCAAAGGCCAGTAGCTACCTGGTGCCTTCACTGGTATTCTCTTCTCTGTCTGAATATTCTTTCTATCTTTCAGAGATCTGTTGGTCCTCTAACAATAAGACTCTCTAGACAGCTCATGGCTTACCTTCCCCCAAGCAGTTCTTCTCATGATGCAGGTATTTCTTCCCATTCAAAACCTTCAGTACCCTTGCCACCATCCACTCAGATTGACTCATCCTAAAATCAATCTATCACCATTTTGGTATACAAAGATGAACTTCATTCATGGTCGATAAAAAATTGACAATTTGGAGGAAAATGCCAGAGTGTCTGTATAAGGTAAAGTCATCAACACGTTTCACATCTTTTCATCTGACCCTTCCTATTATTCCTTTCCTCCAACCTCTTCCAAGCCCCATCCATCTCTAATTGATGGCCTCGTTTTATATACTCAAAAAGACAAAGGAAAATCTATGCTATGAGTGAGCTATATCATTTCTTGGCATATGTCTAAAGAACTCAGCATTCTACTGCACAGAGAAGTCATATTTATTGTTGCTCTAATCACAATAGACAAAGGATGGAAACAACCAAAACACCTTTAAATAGATGTATGTATAATAAAAATGTTATTTTATCAGACTCCTGCCTGAAGTCCATTTCCTTGTCTTTGGCCCATGTCAGATTCTTGCTAAACAGCCCCCAAAGCTCTCCACCTCTCCCGCTTTTTCATTTCATAAACAAGACTGAGCCTGTCTTAGGTCATTCTGACAAGAATGTCTTCTTTACCCATCATGGAATATATATTATTGAAAGCAATGCATTTCTGTCTTAGATTTGTAAGGTTCTGTGCCAAATCTTACATGTTAACCTTATCTTGTCAGTCTGTTAATTTAATAACTCTGTCTGGGGGTCCATTTTCAGGTTCAAGCCATATACTGTATCTGCCAACATGTTGATGTTGTCAAAGACAAGCTTTAACACAATGGGCAGGAATAAAATTATTCCCAGGACAAAAAGAGCTAGCATATTCAAACTATATATGCCATTCTTGAAGCTTGACCAAAATAGAAATACTGACCTCAGGCCGTGGGTAATTTTGTCTGCAGTATTAAGCAGAGCAACGTTCTTTAAATTCATAAGCTCACATTGCAAAGTTAAAACATCCAATGAGCTGTAAGAATTATGCTGAATACACTGCAAATGTCTAAACTTTTTTCTAATTATAATAACTAACACTCTAAATTTTAGAGCTAACACAAATCCAATGGTATTTGTCATGACACTCGAGATGGCTCCTTACTCTTAAACTCTAATCCTCTTTTCGATAATTTGAATAGAATAAAGAACATCAATCTGATGTTCCAAATGCCTGTCTAAATCCTCCTGTATATTCAACACATTAGTAACAATTTTTGCTAAATGATTAACAAAAGTAGCCATCTTAACTTTTTGTGTCAAAGCTATTGCAGAAGCAGTGATGCTAGCAGTTAATGTAATTAAAGCTGTTATACATGCAATAATCAAGCCTACTACGCTCTTGCTTCTGCTTAAAGTCTTAATGTTTGCATGTAATTAAAATGGTATAAAAGCAAAAAAAAAAAAAAAAGAGGAGGAAAAATGGGATAGGGGTTTTCTAGGGAGGGGAAATGGGGAAAGGGGATGGCACCTAAAATGTAAATATATAAAATATCCAATAAAAAAGGAAAAAAAGAAAGTGTTATTTATATACAACATGGAGGACTACTCAGTGGTAACAAAGATTAAATGGAATCATGAAATTGCAGATAACAGTTGTAACTAAAATGTATAAGAATTTAAAATTGCCAAGAAGAAAGACAAATGCCATGTTCTCCCTAATCTGAGTTTTCTACCTCTAAATCATCAAATGTGAGCATACTACTGTGTACTGTCTACAGAAAATAGTAAATCATTAGAAGACCATCTAGAGAAGAAGATTGTATGTTACAGGTGCTATGAAATGGAGTAGGGAGTAAAGGGAAGAGTTTCTTTAAGGAAGGAAGGGAAAGAGAGGTCAATACAGAAGTATAGAAAGGGATGAGGGCCAAATAATTCTAATTATATTTAATAAATTAGATGATTTTATTATTTATATTTACCTAAAATTTTATATATACCATTTTACATATATTTACCTGTATGATATATACATGGCTTATATGAAGTTAAACCTTTTGGGCTTACAATGATATACTCAAGAGCCATAGCCTGCCTAACAAAGTCCAATACCAGACTTGAGAAAAAGAATGATTTTTGATGTAACTCTTCACTTTTACTATTTTAGAAAATCAAAATAAAATATGAATAAATATTATTTTCAACTTCTTTGAAAACTAGATTGAACTTCTGATACCAAGTCTTTTTATTGTCAAAACTGTTTCTCCCCCAACCACTCTGAAAATTCAATAAATGAATGTTATTGTCTTTAGAAAACCACATTGTCAAACCTAAATGATAACTGGTTCAGCAATTTCTTCCATGCTCAATACAATATACATTCAAATACACAATATGCCATACATTCAGATACATAGTATATCATACTTTCAGGTATGCAGTATACCATGCATTCAGATCCAGAATATAACAGAACATGCATTCAGCTGGCTAAAAGCATCTGGCATTGCTCATCTCTGTGGAGGTATAGTCATTCTTTCATTTGATTTGATAAACATTTATACAACTACTATAATTGGCAAACCCCTGCACTTTGTGAAAAATGGAAGTTCAAAGTTTTGTTAGTGATAATTGCTGTGGGGTATGTATTAGTCACCCCCTCCCTGTTCTCTCTTTCAAGAGCATCTCTTATTCATACCTCTGTGTGCATCAGATAAGGAATCTAGATGCAAGAGAAAATGGCCCACACCGATAATTAGACCTCATAATTACTGAGTGCTGACCGCATGCCAGGCCCCATAGTGTGTGCTTTCTGCACATTAGCTTAGGTAATCCTTATAGAAACCCCATGAGGTAAGGGTCATTATCTCCATTTGCATTTGAAGAAACTGAGCCATGGTGTCAAGTAGCTTGGCCAAGCTCACCCAGCCAGGATGGTACTCTCAACAGGATGGTACACACTTAGCAAGGCATCTTGGATAACTGCTTCCTTGCCCAGTTTTAAGATGAAAGGGAATGTGGACTTAAATAATATCTTTATGTATTTTCCCTGGAATTGTTTCACTGAGGGTGAGTGCAGCTGTATGTATAGCCACAGAAGTGTAATAAGAGAGTAGGTTTTTAAAGTGGTAATTTTTCACATTTCTTTTTAAGGTTTTGCTTTAATGAATATACTATTTGTCTTAGTAGGCTGCCAATTTCTAACCTATTTTTTTCTGTGTTTATCTTAAAGATATTCTTTCAATTCCACTGAAATGGCTTAGTAGTTTAGAGAAAACTCAGGCTAATAAATCATCTCTATAGACAAAAATGAAGCCTCTAATAATTCAATGGGAAATATGTAAAAGTAACTATCTGGTGGCAAAAAAAAAAAAAACCTGAGTGATTATCTGGATAGAATTTCTAATATAAATGTGAATGCGTACACAAGTTCTAATTTTTGAAGAGAACTATGATCACTACATTTTCTGTCATACTGTAAGGGAGAAAATAAAGGGAGACAGAAGACACTGGGAGAAAAAATGGCCGTACTTCAATAGGAAGGAGCCCTTGGCCATATTGTGAATGGCTACTTTAGTTCTCAGTAGTAATGCCAAATATTTGTCATGTTTCTATTGACAAACATGCTATAGAGGCCTTTCTATGATGCTCACTATTGCAAATGCTATCAGCATCTTCTTCATCATTATATTTTTGATAGATGTAATAAACTGCCATTTTAAAAACTATTTAGTATTTTTATATTGTTTCCTTCACCATCAGTACATCAGCTTGACAAAACAGAGCAAATGGATTACTTATCTTTCAATATAAAACTCATAAAATAGGCTTAGCACAAGATATCTATATGACAAAATTTTGTTGAATTAATATAAGTAAATGAGTCAATGTAAACATAAGTATGAAGAGTTTTCATCATGTATACTTGGCAAAAGTATATGTTGAAAACTAGGGAGGAAGTTGCTTTAGATGCTGTTCACACCTCAGTGTGCACCTTTATAGGTATCACTATTCCATCTCACAATTTCAGCACTAGATCAATTTATTAAACAGGATAGTCATTAAAAGAAGTTTCTTAGGATTAGATTATGCAGTTAGTTTAGAACCAAGGAAAGAAGAGAGTACTCATGAAAAATGCAGAGGAACTTGACCATTTTAATGATGATGTCACCACAGACATCTTGAGGCTAGGCTTCATATTTCTTTGGGATTCTCCACTGCCATCAACAAGGAGAAAAGGCTACTAACCTTGTTTTTCTGCTATATACCAGATTTCTACTACTATAAAATTTTAAATTTGAGACAAAAATCAAAAGAATGTTATAATGTCATCATATACGAAACCTAATAATGTGGTCTCTTTCATCAGTGGTCATTGATTACTGAACTGTGTTCTTTGTTCTATCATTCTTACTCTCAAATGTATCACTTAGTTTAATGTGAGTCTTCTGATTCATGCAATTTAGGATATACTTATTTCCACTCTTATATCATTATAAGCATAAAAATTGAAAAATCTAAAACAAATGTTATATTAAAAAAGGTGAGTCAAAGACAAGAAGAAGCCTTTTTTTAAGAGATAGGACATAAAAAGGGAATTCAACTCCTCAATTTTGGTTGAATGCACACATTTATGAAATGGGTCTGTCATCCTTGCGTAGGAAATTGAAAGAAGGGCACATTGTGGGTTCTTGTTTATTTCTATACTCATCAGAACAAATCAGGAATACATTTTTCACAAGAAAGTACAAATGCAACAGTGATAAACAATATGCCAGAGAAACTAAAAGGGACATAGCTTTGAAAGGCCTGAAAAAAGACTGCACGGACCTCAGTGCTCATTAGTCCCAGGGTATCACAGTCCTTCCATGCTAGCAGAGAGAAATTCCCATGCTAAATATCAAGATTTTATACAAGGAAAAGGCAGAGACTTAAGCCACCTGCCCTTGAGTGGTTAAGTTATCAACATACCTATTTCTAAATAATGAAGCCTAATTTAGATTTCATTTATAGCAAGTGAACTATATTTTCTACTGCACAAGGAGAAGATAAGATTAAAATGGAGCAAAATATGAAAATGTTCAACATGTAATTTTGTCACAATTATTCTACCTAAAGATTGGATAATTATCAAAATATGTCTAATGCAATGTATATGTTAGAAGTGGATGCTATACTATCCTTTGAAATTAATAAAATTTCATTTTTAATTACAGATCACATTACATGCATTTCTAAATTTATACATTATTTTGGTGCATGTCTCAGTAGTTCTAAAAATATATTTTTAGGAAAGACTTATATAATGATTAACATATAACAGATTTTTAGGTAAGAGTTATGATATCTGCTTCTGGGTACATTTCCATATCATCTAGGTGACATTTAAATATTTAATAATTCCCTAGTGAAACAAATTTGACTGGCATACAGAAAGCAAAAGAATCTGTGGGTAGCATATTAATGAATTTTTCTTATTTACCATAGTTTCTCAAACTTTTAGAATTCCAATAAACATAACATTTTTATCTTGCCATAATAAATAAAT
>JANHMN010000004.1:112605312-112639929 GCA_030674055.1 Rhabdomys pumilio | reverse complement strand
TCTTCTTCTTCTTCTTCTTCTTCTTCTTCTTCTTCTTCTTCTTCTTCTTCTTCTTCTTTCTTTTTCTATTCCTATTATTTTAAGTTTAATTTTTTCATAAAGTACCAGATTTTCAAGATGTTTTATATCATGGAGTTTTTAGATTTCGCATTTTCTTTGAATGATATATTGATTTCTATTATATCTTCTACACCTGAGATTCTCTCATCTATATCCTGTAATCTGTTGTTGTTTTTGTTGTTGTTCACATCTATAGTTCCTGTTTTGTTGCCTAGGTTGTCCATTACCAAAGACCAGCCTCAGCTTGGAGAGTGGTTCTTAGAGAAGGAATGTCTGGGATTGGTGAAAACAAAGGCCTCAAAATCAAATCATGGGTTCAAGCTGGTGACCTATGCTGAAGACAGCTTTCCAGTCTTCTTTCTCTCTGTTCTGCATTCTTTCTCTCTGATCCACTTTCTGGACATCACTAGATAGCTCTTTCTCTATTTTCTGCTTGAGAAAGTTCACTAAGCAGGTTTTTCTTGATATTCTAAAACCTTTTTTTTTTGGATAGCTCATCTCCTGCAGATCATAAGACCATTTTTTTTCTTCATATTCACCAGGTCATTTACTTCAGGTTTACTTTTGATTATGCTATAAATCAGCACACTGTGACCTCAGACCCTTTACTCTTAGGAAACAGCAAGCACACTTTTCTTTTAATATTGTAAAAGAATTCAGAGATCTGCCTACATCTGTTAAGCACAGATGATAAGTTGACTGGGTGGGACCCTGTCCTTAAATTCTGAAATTACCATTTCTACCACACATAGGTCTAACCTTGCTCTGTCCCAGACTGATACTAAATGCAGGAATTTGTCTGTATTTATAATCATAAACAAACAAACAAACAAACAAACAAACAAACAAATGAAGTTACCTGGGTGGGAGCTCCTGCAATTACCACTCCCTAAATCTCTTTATTTTCTTCCTTAGTATCTTTCTGACAAGTTGGCTTATAGTATAGCTACCTCTGTTTCTTAGATTTATAAAGCTCCTCATATAATTCATATTGCATCCTTATTTTTTGCATAGCTGAGAAGTTACTTATTTTAGAACTTACGTTTTTAGAGATCTTTTTCACAATCTTATGGACTGTACTGAAGGTCCTAGCATTTACCATTTTGCTGAGACATTAGCTGTCTCAGATTATCATGGACTCATTAATAGTAACAGGGAGGACATTCCTGAAAGGAGGAATGTAGAATATGTACATTAATATACAAATGAGCCTTATACCCAGCGTAGCCACCATGTCGTGGAGGCCCTCATACACTGGCCATGTCCCAGGGGCAGAAACCATGTAATTCTGTTCCCACAAAGGCCCAAAATGACCAGGCTATTCATCTCCAGAATTGCTTCAGATTTTGTTTTCTCTATTGCTTCAATTTAACTTCCCAGGTCTTGGACAGTTTTACTCATAGCCTTCATCTGTTTGGTTGTATTTTCCTGTATTTCTTTACATTTATTTGCTTCCTAATTTAATTCCTCTACCTGCCTGAATGTATCTTACTGTATTTTCTTCTGGGGTCTATTCATTTCTTCATTAAAGGGCTCTGTCATCCTTATAAGACTGGATTTAAGATCTTTTTCTTGTTCTTCAGTTTCAGTTGGATAATCACAGTTTGTTGTTCTAGAATATCTGGGCTCTGGTCAGGCCATATTGCCCTGGGTCTTGTTGATTGTGTTCTTACGCTATCCTTCAGAAATCTGACTTTCCCTGGTGTTGGCTTGATGATCCTGAAGGTGGGGGCGGGGGTGGAGGTGGGGGCTGTGGGCCAGACAATGTAGATCAAGATACTCTACTCAGTTAGCTGTGCCTCAGACATACTCTGTAGGCCCCACTCTACAGTGTATGTCATGGGTAGACCTGACTCTGCAGGCTGTGTCCTAGTCAGATTCAGATGGGTTTTCAGGAGGATCCAACTACAATGGATTCCAAGCTGGTTAATTTTGGGGCCTCCTCTGAAGGTTTCCACAGGGACGCAGAATGCTCTTGAAGTCCTTCAAGGCTCCTCCAGATGGAAGAGTAAGGTCAGAGCTAGATAATGGTGCTCAGGGGACCACAGGCACCACTCATCTGTTTTTCCCATTTTTTCTCAGTACGTTTGTCATTTTTATATAAGTTTCCTATTTTTGTTTGTTAGTTTTATATTCTACTATGTTGCTTAAAGTGTTTACAAGCTGTAAAAGGTTCCTTCCTAGTGGAACATTTAGGAAAATATATATATATTCATTATATTCATTATATTCATATTACCAAGAAATTAATAATTTTTTCCTTTCTATTTCTATACACTTGCTATCCTTATCTAATTGTTCCACTAAGATTTCAAGTACAACATTGGTTAGGTTTTGAGAATCTGGACATCCTTTTCTTATTCCTGTTTTTAGCAGAAGTATTTGGTTTTGTTCTTAAGACCATAATTGATTTTGACATTGCTAAATTACATCGAGATTTTCTTATATCTCTAATCTCTAGGACTTTTACTGGATACTACCAAAAGATTTTTCTATATCTAATAAACTCATCATATGATTTTTGTCTGTTAGTCTATTCATGTTGTAGATTACATTTATTGATCGATATATGTTAAATTATGACTACATATCTAGGATCAAGATTATGATGGATGATCTTTTGCATGTTTTCTTGAATTTGTGTGTGTATGTGTGTGTGTGTGTGTTTGTGTGTGTGTATGTGTGTGTGTGTGTGTGTGTGTGTGTGTGTGTGTGTGTGTGTGTTTACATCTATGTTCCTAATAGATATCAGTCTAAAATTTTTTACTGAGTCTTTATATGTCATGGTATCAGGGTAATAGTAACATTTTAACCACAACATGAAAATGTTCTTTAAGTTTCTATTTTGTGGAATAATTTGAGGCATATCGGAATTAAGTTTTCCTTAAAAGTCTGATATAATTCTGTACTAAATCTATCTGGCTCTGGGATTGTGATGTTTGGGAGATTTTAATTACTGTTTCTTCTTTTTGAGAGGTTTTCATTTGTTTAAATTGTTTATTTCATCTTGATTTGACATTGGTAGGTCATTTATATTAAGAAGTTAATTTATTTCTTTCCTTATTTTTGGGGAATACAGATTATTAAAGCATGTTGATATAATTCCTGAATTTCTGCCATGCCTATTGTATTGACTTCCTTTCATCTCTAATTTTATTAATTTAGATGTTCTCTCACTCTTTTTTGAGATAATTTTGTTAAATATTTGTCAATATTGTTGGTTTCTAAAAGAACAAAATTAATTTCATTGACTCTTTGTATTGATTTTTTGCTGATATTTCTAGATCATTCATTTTTAGCTATGAATTTAATTATTTCTTCTCATTTATTCTTTTTGGATATGATCTCTTTTTGTTTTTCTAGATCAACATATATCGTTAAGTTATCAATAAGAAACATTTTCAGATTTGTGTTGTAGAAATTTAGTGCTATGGACTTCCCTTCATTGTGTTCCGTAGTTGGGTGTGTAGTGTTTTCACATTCATTCAATTCTAACAGTATTTTAATAGCATTTTCTTTCTTGATTCCTGTCCTGACCCAATTTTCATTCAGGAGTGGGTCATTTAGCTCTCATGATTTAGTAAATTTTCTGTCATTTCTATTGTTGTTGCTATATATGGGTAATCCATGGTGGTCAGATAGAATAGAATGTATTATTTCAATTTTTCTATATATGTAAAGACTGCTTTTGTTTGCCAATTTGTAGTTAATTTTGGGGAACGTTCCAATGGTTTCTGTGAAGAACGTAAACTTTCATTATTGAGTTCAATGTTCTGTAGATATCTGTTAGTTCCATTTGATTTGTGGCATTATTTAATTTCAATATTTCTGTTTATTGTTTATGGATGGCCTGTCTACTCCCCTGAGCACTGAAGTCATTCACAACCACTATGTTAGGACCAGTATGTGATTTAGCTGTAGTAGTTTCATTTTATGAAGTCAGATGTCTTTATATATGTTGCATACACTTTTAGAATTCTAATATCTTTGAGTAGATTTTATTCTTCAATGAATATGTAGCATCCTCCCTTAATCTTCTGATTACTTTTGTCTTAGTGCTTGTCTTCATCAGTTATTATATCTAAGCCTGCTTGCTTTTTGGTTGAAATAGTACTTCTCGTTTGTTTTTAAAAAATATATTTTCATTTCTTTTTGGCAGTTTCTCTCTAAAAGCAAACACATTAATCTTCCTAGCAATCCTGTTTAACTTTATTTAAGCTGTAATCAAAGTAGATATTTCTAAGGGATGAAGAAACTAAAGGTAAGGACTCCAGGCCCAGAAAAAGAAATGTGTCAGTGATGGTCATAGCATCTTGCCATTTTATATTAAATTTTGTAGTATTAGAATCCCAGAATCATATTCAATAAGGACTCTGCAATCTTATTTACTATAGCTTCCAGGTTTTACTAGCAGCCCATCAGATCCATGATCTCTGGAAACCCTAGAGACAGAGAGCACAAGCAAATCCTAGAAGAAAAGGCACAAAGCTCAAAAGGATGACTGCATGCTTTTTTTTCCCACTCAGCATTTTAACTAGAAAGTAATGCCCTCTGCCTCTTTAAGGTAACTATTTACTTGCCCTGATATGGACAGTGAACATTTGCTTTGGCTTAAGGAAAAAAAAAAGGAAAATGTGTGCTCTAATGGAAGAATCAAATTATATCAGAAAAGGAAGCACTTTAAGCTGTATTGCTGTAGATCACTCTGCCTCCAGCTGTGAAACTGATTGATGTTTAAAGCCCCTGAGGCACCAGCAGCTGTGGTGTCTGATTCCAATAAGAAAAAAAAAAAGTATATGAGCACGAGTGTGCATGGGTGTGTCAACTGTGTGAAGGTAGAGTAAGAAACTGTACTAATAAAATTTAGTTTTGTAACTTTTCCCTAAAGATTTTTTATAAATTTTCTTTAAAACAAGCACATAGAAATTCAAGTCAGTATTTAATAAACAGATGTTTAGCATGCCTGTGTGTATGCATATGTATTACTTATATACACACACACACACAAACACACACACATATGTGTGTGCATGTGTATCTGTATGTATTTAATTTCTTGGTCTTATTAAAAGTAAACGATCCAAAATTAGGGTAGAAGAAGATGTAAGAAGTACTTTTAAAGAATAATTTAACTGAATTCGATTAGATTGGATTGACCTGATTTTAAAAACTGCTGAGGCTAGAATCTTATTTATCTATGGAGTGGATCTGGAATTTGATTGTATGGAGAAAAACAAGAAATTGAGTGTTGAGAGGGCTCTCTGACCATGAAACACTTGTTAAACTTATGTTTTGTCCCAAGACATTTTATGTAAAAATATAAAGGTTGGACCTGGAAAATTTTTACCCCTCAGAAACCAGGTGGCCTCTACTGGAAACATTCGAAGTTAGTTTACATTCAATAAAACATACCAAGATTTTCTTAACATCTTAAAGATAAATAAATCTGCAGATGGGTTGGGAAGATACGTCACTAAAGCAAGTGTTTATCATGTGCAGTAGGCTCCATTGAAGGATTTGAACTCAAAGAATAAAATACTAAAGGTAAACTGAGGAAGCGTACGTGCTTACAAACAAAATATTTAACACATTCATCTGAACAGTCTTACAAAAAACATGCACACTATACATGCATGCAAAAATATTCAACATAGCTTTTCAAGATCTGGTCCTTTGTGCCCATCAAAGAGACAAAGATATGAGAAAGCATGAATACTCTTTGTACTGAGAAGATAAGTGGAAGAAAGAAAAGACAGACAGACAGACAGACAGACAGACAGGAAGAAAGAAAGAAAGAAAGAAAGAAAGAAAGAAAGAAAGAAAGAAAGAAAGAAAGAAAGAAAGGAAGGAAGAAGCAAGCAAAGAAAGAAAGATGGAAGAGTGATTATTCATTTGTGTGTTACATTTGACTCCTGGAAAAAACACATTGTGAAAAGGAAATACGATAGTATAGAACCTAAAATGAAAATCTCAAATAAATAAATAGATATGTAACCTTTAAATATACAGTTAGAAAATTCCCAAGCAAGTTCTAAGATGGTTAGGATCACTTAGGTGAGCTAATTAGAACTAATGTTGGAATGAGGTTTTCTTATGAGGGCGATGGTGTCTTTAATTGTGCTTTGTGGTACACTGTAGTGAGCACTTTTTATAGCCAGGGAAACACTCTCATAGTCACACTATAAGCCCACTTCCCTTTGTCCTGTATTCTGAAGGCTTTTTGTAGACCTTGAAATTCCAGTTTATTTTTTTTTAAAAGGAAGGAAAATAAAAAGAAATAAAGTTTCATTTTTGCATCGTGGACTAAATAGTTTAAATTGATTCCTTAAACATATCAGCCTAGAAATTAACTTAAAAATGTATTAGGAACATTGAAAAGGATTGCTTGTGCTTGTTTTCTCACCATGATCTTCACATTATTTCAAGCTCTCCTCCCAGGGCTTGTAAGCAGAGGACTCATAAGACAGCTGGAAGAGAAATGAGCTGTTTTTACCATAAAAGTAATTATAAAATTATGTCTTTCATGCATAGACAAATATTGTGATTACTATCTCAGTTGCATAAGGGAAATGAGAGAGTATGACGATTACACAAGATTCTTCTTTCCAGCTTTAGTCTTTTGTGAGCTGATTTTTGTTCTTCCTCTGGAATGCTAACATGCTTCTCCTGCAGTTTCTCTGATAGTGCCAGACTCTCCTACTCCTTAAACTCTCATCAGGCTATTTGTTTCCCATCCTCCTTTTGAGTGAGATCACTCACTATCCACAAGACAGGTGCCTACTGACTCCTGACACAAAGGTGGGAAGAAAGCAGACAGCCTAAATGTCACAAAGAGTGCCACTTCTGGAATGTCTGTCTGAGACAAAATAGAGAGGAAGGTCAAGCTGCGGGGGAGGCACTTGTCTTAAAGATGCATTTTTTTTTCAGAAATACTGTTTTTGAATATGACTTTATGTTATCTAGAGAGTGTTTGGAGGACTGCTGCAGTGGACTGTCTGCTACCTAAAGTGGAAACTTCTAGTTTCTTTGGAAAGTTAATTATGTCAAATGATGTTTTGCAGGGGCACACAGGTGAAAAGATGTCTGGCTAAAGTAAACACATTAAAGACTGTTTTCCTGAAGCAGAAGCAGGTGAAAGAATGTTTCGATATAGCAGACTCATGAAAGGACACTTGAAGGAGTATAAATGTGATCCCACAGATAGTGGGAGACGAGCACCGAGCATTGGTTTGGTTTGCTTTGCCTTGCTATTTTTTACTAAAAACATGCATGTATTGGTTCACTTTACATAGCACTGAGTTCAACTTGTCTGTGGTAATGCTACCGTTGAGAGAAACTTGTCCAAGAACTACTGGAGAGTTTCCTGAGGCAGCTTACAGCCTCTGTCTGCAGCCTCACCTTTGGCCGGTTGGTGAGCCTGGGGTTTCTTCAAGATTGAACTACAGCTTCCTGGTGTCTGCTTGCTGAAAGAACTCGGCTGTAACTGCTGGTTTGTGCCTGGTGTCTGCCTGTCTAGAGGACTGGTCTGCAGCTGCTGAATCGTACTTGGTGTTTGCTTTGGGACTGAACTGCTGCTAAAAAGGATTGAACTCATTTCCAAAGAACTCTTGCTGAGCAGCTCCACTTCCCACATATCCTAACTTTCTCCTCCACTACCTCAGCTGGGTAGTGGACTAGAGGAGAGACTCAACCCTTATTCAAAGGATGTTGCAAAGAAATTATGCCTGTAGCTACCCCTCTTCCCATATCAAGGGTTGGAATGGCAAGGCTTAGTGCCGTTTTAAAATCTACCTGCCCTTTACCTTTTCTCCTATGTTAAATTACTGTGAATAGATAGCCATCTCAGAGGAAGTGAGCATTTCACCTGCCGAATCCATAGTTTTGAAGTCTGTAGATCTAACAAACAAGTATTTACTATCCATAAGTTATCAGATATAATATTTATACAAGAGCATAAGACAAGGTTTTCACTTGCATTAAGACTGTTCATCATTCTCAGTGATATTTTCAGTTCCATTCTTTCATTCCAAAACTATCTTCTTCCAAATCAGTAGGGATACAATTAAGGGCACTTTGTGGTCTTTAGTTATGTAAGTTAAAATAATAATATTGGGAAAATATATATATATAAAAAAAAAAAAACCATCCACTCATGAAACATGAGACCTTGTCTGGCTTTACCCTTTCATCTTCATCTTTTTCAGATGTGTTCACATACATTGTCTTACCAGATTATTCGCATCCTCTACAGATGCTTGTCTACTAGTTAACTGAAAGATTCTCTGCTAGAACGTGTATGTTAGTGATGGATAAGATGTCAGTATGTGTAAGGCAGACGCGGTTGTACATAGTTTTGCAGTTTTTAATCATAGGAAGTATGTGTACACCTGTTCTCTGCAGTGCTCTTCCAATCTTTACTCATGCCTTTCCAGTTCCCAACAAGTCCTAACATACTTCTTTCTGTGGTTGTCAGTGTTCTGTCTTTACATCTTTTGTGTGGTACATTGACACTGGTTACTCTTATTTTGCATTAGAAATGGTACTTTGACACATACTCATATACATGTTTTCTATGATAAGATGTCTAACATTATTATCTAGAAGAGGAATTGTTTTGGGCAAATGCCTAAGTATTATGGTTATATTGATGTATGTTGCCAAATAACCTTTTAACAGTTTTTAGTCATTTATAACTACCAAAGTAGAGTATGAAAACAATTTCTCTCTAGCTTCTTTAACAGTTATTATTTTCCACCTTGCCTATTAAATATTTAAAAACAGCATACTATTTAATTTACATGACTTTGATAGCTAGATATTTGACAATTGTCTGTTTGTATTTTATTTATTTATTTTTTTTTTGAATTTTTGTCAGCTAGAGACTTTGCAATTTTCAGATTGGTGTCTCATCTTTTCCATACTGGTTTATAAAATGTAGATAATAAAACAAGAAACCCTTCACCCACAAAACAGTAAGATATTGAGACTTGTTCTCAAAGAGTTATTCTGAGATTGTCAATAGCAACACTTGGAGTTCCTTAGAAGTAGAATTTCACAGCCCTGCCCCACCACCCTTACAATAAAGTTTGCCTTTACAAACCTGTCATGTTAGAAGATGCTCATTCAAGTTTGAGGACTATCACATTAGAGACCAAGATACCTTCTCTTCTCAACAGGATACAATTACATTGCCCTGTGAATGTCTATAACACATTACTTCCATAGATTAAGCTTCATGAAGTTGCTGATATGTGATGGATTTTGAACTACAAAAATGCCTTTTTATGTGGTTCAACTAAGTAAATATTTACTAGTACATTCACCAGAGATGCTATCCAAAATATTTAAAAATGGCCTCTGAACCTTTTAAAGTAGAATGAATTTCTTCATTGAGGAAGACAGTCCTCTACTGTGTCTGTGACATTTTAATACTTCTCTTGCCCAAAAGGAAGAACATGGGGAATGAAATCCTTGTTGTGGATGATTCTGGTACCTTTGAATTGCTGAAGGAGTTACTTTTGGGGTTCTTCCAATTCTAAGTAAGTATAAAATAGCTTAGCTGCCCATGCAGTTGAACTTGTCCATATGTGATTGTGACATGTGCTCCATTTTGCAGAATAAAATCATTGTGGTCTTTCAGCATAGCCTAGGAAGAATATGCACTTGTACTTAAAATTATGTGTCTTCACATGTATGTACAGATACTTGCAGAGACAGAAGAGAGCTGTGGATACCCTGATTTGAAGTTATAATTGTGGGTGCCAGGAAACAAACTCAGGTCCTGCAAGGGCAACAGTTGCTCTTAAGGACTTAGGTTGGCTTCCAGGCCTGAATACTGATTGGGTTTGTTTTTGTTTTCTCATTTTTCTGGAGAAAAAAATGAAAGACCAGATCTTTTGGGTTCAGACTTCATTTTAGAGAACCTCACCTAAGGTTGAGCTTAAGTTAACTAATAGGCTGGTACTGAGCACCAGTTTCCAGGTTACGTCTGTAACAAAACCTGCATCTAACACCAGTTTCCAGGTTATTCCCCAACAAATAGTCCATTGTGTTAAAGTCATAAATTGACCCCCAATCAGATGTGTAGCAGGCTAAATACTCTCTTCTTGCTTCTATAAATGCTTATCTAAAACTAGGCTAATTCTCCACCTTCTTGCTGTGTCAGGGTTGGTGGGGAGCCCTGGCTCAAGCTTAAATAAAGAGATTCTAATGCGATTGTATTGGAATCGGCTCCTTGGTGGTTTTTTGGGGGTTCAGGAATGTTTCCTGGCACAACAAAAGCAAATAGGTTTATATGATAATGATCAAAAAGGATACAAAGAGAGCAATGAGGTCTTTGGGAACTCCATATAGTAACCGTCATGGCTTCCTTATTTCCCTAGACTCCACAAGAAGGGAACATTTTTGGATGGTACCTAACGTGCCTACTGTGAAAAAATGTCCTGAAGGAAAAGCATTCAGAGAAAAATTGTGCTTCTTTGTATCTAATACTTCTGTGTGGTTCTTTTTGAAAAGTAATAGAAATAGTAGATACTTTAGTTTTCATTTTTATCAGTCCTTTTGTTACTACCTGCCAGGTCAAGCATTCCTTTGTTTTGAATGGCAATGGACATAGTTGTACCTTTGGACAAATCATCACTGTCACCAGCAATCAGGATATAAGTGATTACAAGATAGAATTTTTGTTTTCCAGTTTTTCTTTTCAGGCGAACAAAATGTTTTTGCATGGACATTAATTTAATGTGACAAAATGTAGCAAGTAAAAAACAGTTGTGTAACTGTTTTAAGTCCTCCTAATATATTGTCTTACAAGTAAATCCTTAAGTCAATTCAGTACTATTTTTTTTTAATTCAGCAGCAAGAGTTACTGCACAATATACCATTTTGTTACGACAGCTGATGACCTAGGACAAGTAGGGCCTATAAGCAGGAAACACACCATTCAGAACAGTGCACTTTATTCTGTTCAAAAGAAGTTATTATTTTCCTTCGTAAATGAGACCATGATGGGGAAATTAAGTTAAATGGTGATGTTATTCCCTAAGGACAAAACAATTCCTTTCGATAAATTAATTTTACATCAGTAACGCTTTCTTTTCTTGAAGCTGACAGTAATAACTTGACAGCTTAAAGTTCTAATAAACTTGAAGTTCAGTAGGACTATCCTCCTTATACAAAGAAGGAATCAGGATGGCACAGGTATGCTAATCATTCTCTGTTCATCACAAGGAGAAAACCCTCCAAATTTGATTTAGCTAACTGTGTTTATTTCATGAAGCAGCACACTGAAAATAGTTTTTGACAGCATTGGCTTAAACAACCTAACATCCTCGTTCTTTGGGAAGATTGCTAAACCTCACTGACATTTCACATTATGCTATTATAAATAAATAACACTTGAAACCTGGAAAGATATCAGAGAAAAAATTCTATCATTCTAATAAATGATCCTAATAGAATGGGTAGGAGAAGAGACTCCTACCCCTACAATGAAGCCTCTGGCTTCAATAAAATCTAAAGCTACCCATGTCTTTCCATGTGATTCAGATATGGGTTAAGACACCTACATTTTTAGCAATTAGACCCATCTAGCACCTATTACTTGTAATAAGTACAAATAAGGGGAAACTGCAAGCTCCGTGTCTCTGCTTCTCCATCTCAGCCTCTGCTGTCCTCAAATGAGCCACCAAGAACAAATATTAACCCCCAGGCACAGAAGAAGTCATCGCTTTTACTATTCTTCTCATAAAATCTTTATGTTTCTCTGAAAGTATTTTACAGCCATGACAGAAAACATTATCACTGATTCCGGTAGAATGATATTGGCCGAAACCTGGGAATTCAGCCAGAACTAGAGCAAGGCCTCTCCAGAATATGACTTCATTCCTAATACTTTTGTACCTACACACCAAGCTTTGGGTAACAAACCATATGCATTGTGCCAAATATCACTGCAGTTATCATTTTTCATTTTCAGATGATGCTGATAAATGATTTGTGAATGTAAAAACGACCATTAAATGAAATAAAAAGGAGTAGCTCTGACTCTTTGCAACATTGAGTGGTTCCAATTAGAGGCTGAAGGAGTCCTGCTGCTTTTTCATCATTCAAGTTTATGACATAATACACATCCCAGGGGTCCCAGGGTCCTGCGGACTCAAAGAGAAATGTCACCTGTACATCCAAATAGATTAGAGAATTTTGCTAATCTGAAACAAAAATGCAAGTGTCTCAAAAGCAAGAGACATGTGCTGCCTGTTTTGAAGAAAGTACAATTTAATTGCTATGGTCTTGTAATTATTCACCAGTCATGTTGAGCAGGGAACAATTAATCCCAAGATTTAGCTCAACAGGCTTTACTACAGCTCGAGAGTTACATTTAAAACTATTTAAAGCAGTTAACTTCCTGCATTTTTCAGCTCAAGCTAGAAGACTCCTTACATGTTTGTCACATGTGCCATCAAGCAGTCTAACACAGAAACTTATGTATTTGATACATAACTAAAGTGTTACAAACTTCTACTCCAAAGAGTCTCAATCCCTCTGAAGAGATTTAGAAGCCAGAGCACTGTGAACAGTTACTCAGGGCAGAGAGGAAGCACTGGTTTTAGTTTCATTATTGAAGTCTCTAGTGCTACAAAGATAAAAGAATAATGTTCAAGTTTAACTTTTCAATGGGAACAATTGGCTGTTCACTGGCCTAAACATGCAGAGTCCAAGTGGTGTGAACCCTGAAGATTTGGCTGGACTCAAATAACTGATAAAGTCTATATCCCTGCATTCAGGAAAGATTAGTTCTTATCTCTCACTTGGTGGATAACAAGATGCAAACAAACCCAAAAAGGTCAGACAGGTGATTCCACTTGGCACCTTAAGGCAATTTTAGTCCTGCATAACTACTCTCAGAGGGCTTGTTTAACGACCCTATTATAGGTATGCTTCTGTAACAATATAATTGGTCTAATAACAATACCTCCAGAGATAATTTTACATTTCATTTAAAGCCAACACAAGGAAATAACCATTGTGACTTAGAATGGATGACAGAAAGAAATTTTTTTTTTAAATTTTCATTGTCTAACTGTAAAACAGCTCCACCAAGCTCTTCAAACTGATGTGAATTCTTAGGTCTACAGAACTATAATTCAATCTCCTGTTCCTGTCCGTTTTCTTACTCTACAAACCCTGGTACAGTTTTATTTCTTTCACTTGTCAATTTTGTATTAGACACTTTATAGAGCCCGACATGATTCTGGCTATAGTGGCAAAAAAGAAAAATAAATTAAGCAAAACCACCAATCCTTCTTAGGCTTACATTCATAGAACTGACACGCATTTTATGCAAAGGGTCTCAGGACTATATTTGATGAGCATCTAATGGAGACACAACTGAAAAAGACATCTCTGTAAGTATGTTTATAAGATACCTGTCCATAATAGCCAGTTATGAAAAAAGCTGAGGTGCCAGTGCTACCAATAAATGAAAATAAAATGTGGAACATACATATGCATACACATATATATTGAAATATTATTCAACTAAGAGAGAAAAAATAATGTAATTTATGGGAAAACTAATGTTTATTGGTGATTATAGCATCAAGTGAAATAATCCAGATAAATATTGTTACTTTTTCTCACATGGAGAATTTTTAATGTTTAAAAATTTTTAAATATACAGGAATGTTAAAGGGAAGATATTTGAGAAGAGGAAAGGAATAAGAAGATGAAGGTCAAGAAAGCATAAAACAGAGTCAGTGTATTCAGTTCATACATGTACAACAACAGCTTAATGAAAATGAAGCCACTATTGCTTTGTACAGTATGTGCTAATAAAACATCTAGTGAAACAAAAAGACAAGTGAACTATTTATTACACACAAAATAGTAATAGGTGTGTGTGTGTGTGTGTGTGTGTGTGTGTATTTTAGTAGATAGGTGGTACATAGTTTATGTAAAGTAGCTAACATAATTTTCTTTTTATTGAACACCAAAAGGAAGTGAACGAATCAAATTGATATCTGGAACAATGACCTTCCAAGGAGAGAAATGCAGATCCAAAGTCTCCGAGGGTGCCTATGCGGCGACTTGTGCCACAGATGCGTAATGATCACAACAGGCATCTCTTAGCAAAAAGAAAAACAGTACAACAGCAACGATGAGAGAGGGGAACAAATCAAGGTGATATGACAATGTTAACAGTTATAAGTACTTTGGGGTTTTGTTTGGTTGCTTCAGTTTGGCTGAGAGTGGAAACCGTAGGTGAAATGTGAATACACTACTGGAACCATTATTAAGGCTGTCGCTGGGATGAAGGTACTGCATGGAGGCAGTATGGAATCAGGAACCAGGTAAAACTCAGAATGGGCAACAGAAGACCTAGTGATGATCTGAACTGAGGAGGAACCAGCAGAGATGATGATGACATGATGTGGGAACTGTGGTCACAGTTTTAAGTAAAGCCAGGATTTGTGTAGGAGTAAGAATTTCATTTACTAGAGAAGGATGCTATCTGCCCAAGTTTTGAGAGGTAACAAGTTTCATGGGTTTTGTTCTGTACTTTTTTGTGGTGGTGGGTGGTGATTAAATGGAAATGTCGGCTGTGTATTGCATGAGTGTAGAATGTAGCAAAATGTAGGGGAGTAATGAATTAGCTGACCGTCAGCATGCGGGTGATACGTTATGTGATGTTAGGATGAAGTCAATAAGAAAATTAACAAAGGAATTAGAGATTGATGAGCAATCTGCAGACAGAATTCCTTTCATGAGGGCCTTGTCTCTCATTCTGAAAACCTTTACACTGTGAACTTTGTTAACAGTCAAGTATAAAGGCTTTGTTAACAGTCAAGCATAACATACAAAATTTTCAAAAATCAAAAAAAAAAATCTTTGCTGAAGTAGATGCCTCTGAGATTGAAAGAATCCAAATATAGATACTACTGGAGAAGGTTGTAACTATCAGTTTATTTATGACTATGTGACCAAACTGTGGGCATGATGTTTTCATATGCATTCAATTCTGTAAAAAAAAACAACTGAAGACTTTCAAATTATGCCAGTTTATACCTAAGTATGTAATGCTGCATTTGAAAACATGTGGCCAGATATGCAAACGTTCTGACCTATATTCAGTATGGAAGGATCATCCTTTCTATTTAATCTGTACAAATATCACTGCCATCATATACAGTCTTATATCAGCTTGTTTAAAACAAATGTACAGTTTAATATAGATTAATTACATGTAATAGAACTAGAAGGGGCAAGGGCAGCGACATACACACTCCCCCTAGCCTCGGCTACATCCCAGTTCCTTGCAGCCTAATTGCCCTTGTACAGTGCTCTCAGTTATAAATTGTTTACAGCTTTCTTTCAAAAACATTTTGACTATATTTTTTTTTGCTATTGAGTAAATACATTACTTTGGTTGGGACTACATTTTTCAAATGTCACTTGTTAATATTTTATGGTAATGTTGCTACACATGTCTTTAAATATGTAATGGATTGACTATTTTCTCAAAAAATATTTCACACAGCCACACTTTTATTCATATATGTACCTCATTTAATGCTAAATTCAAGGATTTTATGTGTACCTCTCTATTTGAAGGAATACATTTTATACTTTCATTGTGAAATAGCAACAAAATAAAATAGGAAAACCTTTCAAGCAGGACTAGAGAGGACAGAATGATGGTCACTTCATAAGGGCTGCCTTGGCCACTTTCACCTTCCTCTTTCTTCCATAATCTTTCTTTGTGTTGCCAGATTTTCCTCCAGCTGGAGGTGACAGACAGCCCCAGTCCAGATTGCTTCTACAGACAAACCCATCTGGGAATTGTCTGTGAGTTTCAAAGATGTTCCCTGTGGCAACAATCACTTTATAAGTCTCTTTGCAAAGTTTAGGTACTATTTAATTGTGTTTTAGTAGATAACATCCAGGATGTGCTCGGGGTAGGCCAAGCTGTACTCAACCATGGCTGACTACTGTGTCAGCTGTATTTTGTGTACTTGGGAGTATAAACATGTCTGTGTTGATTACACTTCATTGTCAGTTGTGTTTCAGTTGACACTATTACATTGTTTCTATGAGAACACTGTCTCATGGTTAGCTTCTTAAGAATATAAGAAAAAAAGAGGTGGTTTTTTTTTTTGAGAAATATGGTTTATTTTTCCTAATTACTTTAATCCTGTGTGTAATGGTCACATGTAACTATTGAGAAACATTAATAAATATAATACAATGAATTGAAAAGTATATTATAGTGGGCAGAAGAAGTTTGTAAAACTTGTAGTTCTTATGTTGAACTAGCAAAAAACAAAGTGAGATTATCTTTTCCAAATAATGTTAAAAGAAATAGTGACTCTAGAACATGAGGTGACAAAGAGGCAATTGACATTCTTAAAGTTTAGGGTTAGTAGACAGGTACAGGGATGTACTAAAAAGGATTTGAAAACACTGACGTTATATTTATATCAGAGAAGCAAATCAGAGGATAAATAGATATGCACACAAGCTGTGTGATGCTGAACATCTAATCCCCACACTTACCAGGCTGAGGTAGAACCATAAAATATTAACAAGTGACATTTGAAAAATGTAGTCCCAACCAAAGTAATGTATTTACTCAATAGCAAAAAAAAATATAGTTAAAATGTTTTTGAAAGAAAGCTGTAAACAAGTCTTCAAATAATGTTTTTGGAGGGATATAAATACAACTTACCGTATTATTTTTAGAATTAGTTAGACTCCATTTCAGATATGACAGCATATGGCAACATTATCACCTTTATCAAGTATTAATGAATTTTTGGAGAGTATTTTAGATATACCCCCAACAAAGTACACTTTAGGTAGGACTAAGCAAATAACTTGCTAACACGTAGCCTCATAGAGAGAAATACAGAGAAACAAAAGGTATAGTATAAACTAGCACCAGTATTTATCATATCTAATGTGCCTGTTGGGAAAGGAATGGTATGAGCACAAATGGAAAAGCAGGATTTTTTTGTGTGTGGTAGTGGCATATACATTTAATACTAGAATGTTATTTTATTAAAAATATCCTATTAACTTTATAGGAGATACAGAGTCAGGAAAGTCTTTTTTTCTAAGTATATATTTTTAATTTATTTTTTAAACTTTATTTTTACAGTCCATATATTAGCCCCCTCCCGGTTCACTCTCTGACTGTTGCACACTCCATATCCCATACCTCCTTGTCTCATCTCCAAGAGGATGTCCCAGCCCCACCCCCCCCCCACACCACCAGACCACCGCACTCCCTGGGGCCCTAAGTTTCTCAAGGGTTAGGCGCATCTTCTCAGACCTTAGTAGCTTAGTCCAGACCTGGAAATCCTCTGCTGTATACGTGTTGAGGGTCTCATACCAGCTGGTGTATGCCACCTGGTTGGTGGTCCAGTGTCTGAGAGATTTCAGGGGTCCAGGTTAGTTGAGACTGCTGGTTTTCCTATAGGTTCACCCTCCTCCTCAGCTTCTTTCAGCCTTTCCCTAATTCAACCACAGGGTCAGCAGCTTCTATCCATAGGTTGGGTGTAAATATCTGCATCAGACTCTTTCAGCTGCTTGTTGGGTCTTTCAGGGGGCTGTCATGATAGGCTCTGCTCCTTTTTGTGAGCACACCACAGCATCAATAAAAGTGTCAGGCCTTGGAGCCTCCCCTTGAGCTGTATCCCAATTTGAGCCTGTCACTGGGCCTTCTTTTCCTCAGGCTCTTCTCGATTTTCATCCCTGCAGTTCTTTCTGACAAGAACAATTCTTTAAGTGATAAATATACAGTTGAGACTTTACTTCTTTTTCTTTTAAATTTTGGAGGATTATAATAATATTATTATAACATTTTGCTCTTGCCTTTTCTTCCTCCATGTCCTTCCATATGTAAATTTGTGGCCTCTTTTTCACTATTATATATATATATATATATATATATATATATATGTATATATATATATATATATATATATGAATGATGTATTTCCCTTAGGGGAAGCCCTTTCTCCAGCTCTTAGCATTTCTCAGTTGGATGTAGTTTTTTGTGAAGGGTTGAGGCCTTACAGCTTTTTGCCTTTCAATTGGCAAGTGTATGGGTATCTTCCTTACTCAGTTCAGGTGTGAGCAATCATGTTGGTGTGGCTGTTGGTTGTAGCTTCTGACAATACTAAGAGATAAGAAATTATTTCCAGAGAAAGACAAATGCCAAGGAATAATATGGTAGGATTACTGGATGAATCTCTAACAATAAGTCTAGCTTTGAGGAAAGCAATGAATGGTATATGCTGGAAAGTGATATTGGGTTTGAGGACAGGCTAAAACAAGTTTCAACAAATGAACAGGGCTGCTCTATGTTAACACTGTTTGGATTTATTTTCTAATAAGTTAAATACAGCAACTGTAGAGAGGTTTTTGATTATTTTTAAAAATATTTACAAATACCTTGGCCACATATCTAGGCTTTTCTTTGTTTATAATCATAACTTAAATATCTGATTTGTTTTAACCTACATTCTATCATGTGGCTGATTACCTGTGTTTAGGTACCATGGGTCCATCTTGTCACATCTTTCTAGCAAATCTTCCCATGGCTGGCTCTCTACCAGAATTTGTTCTCCTCTCAGATGACTCACTTTGTATTTCCTGCCTAACCCATAGGCCATAGGCTTTTAGATTGAGAGGTGATGCATCCATACAATACACAAAATTGTAAATTTATATCATATCTTACATAGTTTCATAATTTTTATAATTGCATTTAATTTATAATATCTTTTATCTAAAAAATGGGTAGGCTTTGGAATTTATGAGGACGGAGAGAGTAAGAATTCCTGGCAGGATATTGTTTCTCTCTCCCTCTGCTCAAGGATGCTAGATCATTAGTAATTTTCTGTTACCAGTAGAGAAGGGTAAGCTGTATATACTGGCAAACTGAGGAAGCCTTGGGAGATTCCTATTTAAACTGGGGGCCAGTTAGGAATATTAAAGGAAGTTCTTAAACTGTTATGAACTTCAGAATTGATCAGATGGAATCAAGAATCAAATTATCCAAATCCACACTAAGTCTTTCATCTGGGATGTAACATTCTAATTACCTTTCTCGTGGGACTAATGAGACCCCAGAAAAATGTGTGGATATGATTGAAAACAGCTAGTGCTTTGTTATTATGATAGTAGTCATAATAAACTCCCAATAATTCAGTGGCTTAAAACAGCATACACTTATAGTCTCACAAGTTAACTCCTAGGTGTAGCTCAGGTGCGGGATCATAAGGCTCATGACGTGGGATAATAGGTATTGGCTATTATTACCTGGAATTCAGTATCTTCTAGTGCCACTGTGACTGTTAGCAGAATTTGGATTACTAGCAGTATTTTATATTTCTTGCTTTCTGTTTCTAAAGAAATGAGTCCATCAGGCAAGCCACTTCTCTCTGTAGAGAGTTCCCAACATGGCTGATTGCTTCTTCAACCCAGCAGGGCAGCAACTCTCTCTCCACTATGGGTCCTGATTAAGCTTGGCTCACTCAGAATATTCTCTAATTTTACTAAATTAGGACTAACATTGAACATTAACCACAACTACAAAAGATTTTTACCTCTCACAGGAAGAACATTCATTCAATCACATTTACAAGTCCTGATTATTTTCAAAATAAAAATATTCCCTAGAGCTTGTTTACTAGTGGACAGTGCCAATCTTGGGTATCATTGAAAAATGTCTGTCACAAATGTCAAGTATAGTAAAGCAGAAATTAAATAGCATTATTTGTCAACTACACCATCTGAGCTTTACCTAGCTCCAGATTCCTTTAAGGACCTCAAGAGTTATTGATACTTCAGTCTGAGCTTACAAGGCCACTCACCTGAAATACAATTTGTAGAGCTTATGTCTGAAGTGTGTGACAGAAACAGAAAAAAAAAAGATGGATAATGAGTTGTTCTCAGCCCCACCAGTGGTATTGACTACAGTGGGATCATGACTTCAGGCCAAACTATGATATATTCTTCTACTACTGAAGATAGTATTTATAGTACTGTTGGGGGGGAGGGTTCTTTGTCTTCTGAACACATACCATCTGTTCTCATACAATGAGAGACATGTGACACATAAGATGAGAGACCCTTTGTGAAAGATGATACTGAATTGAAAAATATGTATTTTTTTTTGTACATAAAATTTGGAAGATAACATAATTTCCCTCCTGGCCATACTATGTTCAGTAGGTACTTATACATGAACCTTGATTCATCAAACCAAAAACAAGACTTTGGGGGTTTCACAGACACTAAATATAATATATCCCAGTGAATGATTTTATATATATATATATATATATATATATATATATATATACATATATATATTATACATATTTGTATATTATGTATATATAATATTTGTAAATTATGTATACATAATATATATGTATATTGTATAGGTATTTATATTTATATATGTGTGTGTATTTGTGTATGTATGTTACTTACATATATAACATATAATAATTGTGTATAATATATAATACATCATATAATATTTATAATTACATTAACATTAATAACTGTATAACAACAGAAGGTAATATATTATATAATAATATATAATCATTTCATAATATATATTTTTATATACTCACACATATATATTTTACTTAAGCATAAACAAATTTCCAACTGCTCTGTTAAAACTAAATGCATTGACTTATAATATATTATAAGAAAGAATTTTAGAGAATCTTAGTTTTGTAGAGATATTTATAGCAGTTAGAAAGTTAAGATTGTGCCAAACTTCTCATGAGGACTTCCTTCCTTCAATTCTGGAGAAGTAATGTGACTTTGGCAAAAATCTACTGTGTATACTGGAGCAAGAAGGTCAGACAGCCTATAGAAATTCATTTAGACCAGACTAATTAAAATGAAGCCATTAATTTTTGTAATATGTGCCTTGATATGTAGAAGAAACTGTACTACTGACTGATTTAAATTATGGTGTTGGTGATAGAGGAATCAACTGGCAAAGCCTGTCTTAGAATGCAGCTAAACACCATGACTTCGCAAAAAAATGTGTCTTTTAAGCTCATTTTAAGTCAGAATTGGGTTTTAATGCAAGATTTTGGAATATGATTAGCAGACTGCCCAAAGTAGACCCTGGATGTGTCAGAGTACTCTTCTGATCAATGCTACTACATGCACATCCTCAAACCTTTACACAGATTTTGTTAGTGCTACCAAACACCATTCAAAGCCTAAAGTTCTAAACTTCGGGTATTACTTTAAATTTTTCAAACTATAATCACTCCACATGTTAAACATGAGCTTTATCACTAAGCTATATTTCTGCATATGGATACCAAAAATGTGCTCAACATAAGTTGCATATTAGTCTTACACAAATGAAATTATTGATTATATTTAAATGTTACATTTTATATATGCATATAAAACATATACAGATCAGAAAAAACTCTGAAAAAAATTAATATAAAATCTACAGATAATTGTTTTAACTTCTGTTTTGCAAGCTTTTGTTAACCTTGATGAAATTATTTGGAAAGCCAGTAAAATTTTGTTTTCAAAAGGCCATTGACAAGTTAAGAACTTTAGCAATAATAGGGGAATACATTTAAATACATGACTTCATAGTCCAACTAAGCAGCTTCATAATAATATTTTAGTGGAGACTGTAAAGACATAGGTGTGAGTGTGTGATTTCTGGCATTGGCTGTCCTATAAGGCAGTGCAATTAAAATCTAAACACAAGAATTCTGGATAAAATGCTGTCTTGGAGTTTATAATGAGTGTGTGTGTGTGTGTGTGTGTGTGTGTGTGTGTGTGTATACGTAAGAAAGTTAGTAAAGAAAGGGCATGCTTGTACATGGATATGTACAGGGATGCATCCAGATGGGAAGGGTATCCAAAGTATATGCCTATGTGTACAAAGTATTTTCTGATAAAGTCTGTTGATGTAATGAATGGTTAATTGTAATTTTCTTGACAGAGTAGGGTCAACAAAACTTTACACGTCCTCTTCACACAGTGCTTTAGGAATGGGAACAAACTGGATTGCTGATTTATGGAATATTAATCTCACCATTGAAAAACAAACAAACAAACAAACAAACAATAAAACAGAAGACAAAGAGAAAGCTTCCTATATAGGCTACTAAAATTTCTCTGTCTCTCTGTCTCTGCTTTTCTGTCTCGCTCTGCTACTCTCTCTCTTTCCCTCTCTGTCTCTGTGTGTGTGTGTGTGTGTGTATGTGTGTAAATAGGTAGAAAGTGTAGGAGTGTAAAAGATAACACAATAAACACTAATAAATCTCAGAAACATTAGCATGAGTTACCAGTATAAATGTACTGTAAACAAGTACTTAAAAGGGTGTAGGTCTGTGAGTGTGTATGTGTGTGTGTGTGTGTGTGTGTGTGTGTGTGTGTGTGTGTGTGTGCACGTGCGTGCACGCATGTGTGCATTTTGTGATGTGTTGTGTTTGTGTCTGGGGAGGGGAGAAAGAAAGAGAGAGAGGCAGAGAGGCAGAGAGGCAGAGAGAAATTCTTTACAGAAAGAAAATCATGTTTAGAGCACAATCAAGACAGTCATCATTTAGTAAGGCAAAGTATCGACAACTCACCCACAGATCTTTCCTAGAAGTTGGGGATAAACAGCAAACATTCTTTATGTCACCACTTATTTACAGAAAATTTAGTAACGAATGGCTTTCATTCAAGCAGTTATTAGGTTTGAAGGTATGGTTGCAACACCTTTGACACCGCCCTCCATCCCAGTGTATTGTCAGATCTTGCCCAGAATGATTTCTCATTACCTTTTAAAAACAGCAACAAAGGGACATTTCATCCAACTACCCTTCAAACCAAACTTTTATTCCTACATGTTTTAAATGAGAACTGTGTGAGTTTAGTTTAATTTAGTTTAGTTTAGTTTAGTTTATATTTTGAGACTATTAGTTTGACTGTCTTCCTAGATTTTAGTAAATCCAGCTACTATATGTTCAGAAATAACAGGCTGGGGAATTTGCAGTCTGATTCCCATTATAGAAGTCAGAAAACAACAGCCAGACAGTATCTTCATACTCTTTTGGCCTGAGATATCTTGTCTACCAGGTTTTCTATTCTGATGTCCCAGGACTCCTTGAGTATAAATATTTACAAACATCTCCTAATTCTTCATATGGTTCTAATAATCACAGTTATATGTCTGTCTTGCTTGGTCAATTATGCATTTGCTTTTTCTTTCAGTATTTCTTTCCACTTTGTTTCTGTCTTCTTTTCTTTTTTTCCTCAACAAATAAGACCAGCATCATGAACAATCATCAGTGACTTCTTAGCATCTTGTGTCTGCTGTCACATAACTTGGAGTCACTGGGCACACATGGAATAAAATATAAAAGGCTTAAGTCATAAGAATTTACATTGCTATTTGAAGAGGCAACTTTGACAGGGTCCAGGACCTTAGGTAGTGAGAACAAAGTTTAAAACCAGTATTCATTTTATTATTTATTGAGTAATATACCACACTTGTGGTAAGAGGGAAAATATTACTATGAATACTAATAGAGTGGATGCTTTCACATATAATATATTAAGCAGAATTGTACTAAATATTTTAGATTTTGCCCAGGTGATGACGTTGTAGAGATAATGAAGGAGGAAGAAATTTTAAAAAGAAAAAAAATGCGAAGAGAGAAAAAGAGTAGAGAGGGAAAGAGGAAGAGAGGGCAAGGGAGGGGAGGGGTAAAAGACTTACTCATCTCTAAGTGTAAGTAAATCCTTTTGGAAGCAAAGTGGCAGAGTGCTCATGCTCACAGCAAGAAACAGGTTCTAAAAGTAAAGATGTGGGCTTTGAACCCTGCTGTGAAGGGCGACTCTTCTCAAATCAAAGGGTGAGGAGGGCTGCAGTTCTGCTCTTCAGCTCTGGCACTGATCAAAGCCTTTATTTGCTTCTGCTCTTTCAAAGAACAGCTATGAATGGCAGATTATTGCCCTAATCCTCACATCCTCAACTAGTCCATTTCCAATTTTACAGAACTAGGATTTTCTAACCTCAGGATGCAGAGCCTAACTGTATTAGCGGTTTCCTTTATTACAATGAAGTCTCACTCATCTGACTGTCAGTGATTAATAAATGAGCCTCAAATGAATGTCTTTTGATGAACTTCTATGGTCAGGGCTCTTCAGACATTTCTACCTATTGTTTAAGGAAAGCCCACTATGTAACTTTTAAATAAACAGCAATGGGAGAAGACAGGAAGACATCTTGTTTCACAGCCTGACTCATTGAATTCTTGAATAAAGCTACATAATTTAGTGTGTCTGACTCTGCAATTTCTTTCCTCAATATTTAATTTCCCCTTCAAGACCCTGGCCTTTTTTTCTGAGCACTCTGCATCGTATATCTATAGTCTATACTCTGCTTCCATTTCTCTTTTACACATGCAGGTAATCAGATGAGATGGTCAACACGAAGGTGATTATCTTGCACCATCACAGTCAAGACTTTCACTTTTATAGTAAGAAAAAAAAGAACCTTACTAACAGAACTGTAAGTAGCAATATGACATATCTGAATTATGCTGCCAAAAAAATATTCTTATTGCTATAATGGAGACAGTCAGAAGAGACAAGGTCAGACAAAGGAGAACTGCTGACATTCACTAGGCTGAAAATGACTCTTGCTGAACCATATAATAGTGGATGATGGAGAAACTGAGTTGTGGTGATGTCTCTATCTTATACGAGGTAAAACAGTCTGAATTAACATTTTAGGGAAACAGACATTATGCATGTTTGCAATATCATAACGTAATTAGTCACAATTGTGAAGTCTGAGGATATTGCAAACTTGGGATGGCAAGAATTCTCACTGGCAATATTTCCAAAAAACATAAAAGAAGTAAAAACTTAGATTTCTGTTGCAAGTTGAATAATAGTAATTAAAATTATACTTTACCTAAAGCCAATTAGTTCAGGTTTTGTCCCATATAAACAATACTTCGGACAAAATAAAAGGACAGTTACCTTCTAACTCACTCCTAAATGTGAGTTAGGAGGTAAGGCAGAGGTTGGCTACTAGCCTTAGATTCAAAAATAGATAAAATCTGGGTTACCTGACAAAAAAAAATGATATTTTCTAGTTCTGTATATTTCACTTTTCTTCATAGCTGATTAGAGTTATAATGTGTGTGTGTGTGTTTGTGTGTGTGTGTGTGTGTGTGTGTGTGTGTGTGTGTGTGTATGATGGGGGAGGGATGAAAGGAGAGAAAGAATGAGATAGATAGATAGATAGATAGATAGATAGATAGATAGATAGATAGGACATGTATAAACACAGTGGCTTTAATTTCATCCTCTGGATCTACAAAGTGGAAGAAGAGAACTACAACCTTCACATTGTCTTCTGAACTTCACAGTCATGGCTCTGTTACTTTGTACCCTACCTAAGCCCCCATAGTCAATGCAATTAAACATTTTAAGAGAGAACTAAATAAATCTAGGGTTTTATAAACTTTTCAAAACACAGGACTTTTAGACAATTTTTTTAATGTTAAATATTTTTAAAATTGTGTTCTTATTTTATTTGTATGAGAGGTTTGCCTTCATATATGTTTGTTCACTACATGCATGCAGTGTCTATGGAGGCCAAAAAAAGGGTGTACAACTCCCTAGAACTGGAATTCCAGATTGCTGTGTTCCACCCCTAAAATTGTGATTTGTAAGTGAGATCACAATTATTTTCTGTTTCTGGGTTGCATTGGTATAGCTGATCCAAGGACTATACCATCAGA
Organism: Rhabdomys pumilio; assembly: GCA_030674055.1. Classification (NCBI taxonomy): domain Eukaryota; kingdom Metazoa; phylum Chordata; class Mammalia; order Rodentia; family Muridae; genus Rhabdomys; species Rhabdomys pumilio. The sequence continues at coordinate 112,614,052 of JANHMN010000004.1, read as the reverse complement.
ACCATTTACCAATGGAGAAGTCGATCCAATGCAATGTAGAACTTCTCGAGAAAAATAGAAGTTTAGAAGAGAATACCCCTTATAGAGTCCAGTAGTTTCTCATAAGGTGCTTCACCAAAACAGCAATGTGGACTCTGAGTGGGACCTGAGGCATAGTTTAGAGAAATCTTCATTTCAATAATAGGGAATTCATAAAAATACCTATAGTGGAAGAAGTTACATTTTCCATTCTAGGACTGCTCATCCATAACTCTGCTCTACTCGAGATATTTACGATAATTTCATATTTCTATTTCTAGTAAAGACTTAAAATTTTAATTGTAAATGATATACAAAACTGTCTAGATGACATTTCCATTTGGATTTTCCATAGGTACATCAATGCCAACATATTCCAAAGTTTAAAATGTTAGTCCTTATCTTAATGAGTATAAAAATAGATGGCAGATAGATAGATTGATAGAGAGATGATAGATAGGTAGATAGGTGATAGATATAAATATATGAGAGATACATAATTGATAGATGAAATAGATGATAGATGATAGAAAAAACAAAAAAGATAGATAGATAGATAGATAGATAGATAGATAGATAGATAGATAGACAGACAGACAGGTGATAAATGAGAGCTAGACAGCTGATATCAAATAGGTTTTTGAATTTCTTCTAGATTCTATACTGTGGTCATAGCTTTTCTCTTCAAATTAAAATGTATATATTATTACTTCACTTAAAACTTTGCAATAACTTTTCAGTGTTCTTGGTATGAAAATAAAAACGTACAACATTCTCTGCAAACATCTTACTTTATTTCCTGGCAACATCTCATCTCTGGTCATATTTTTCTCAAAACCCTGGCATCGCACACATACTGCTTTTTTTTTCAGCTTATCAATGTGTCTTTTTTATTTCGCATCCTAGATTATTCACACAGAATTTCCCCTCTCCAACACGTTTTTCCTCTATCACACTCTTCCTGTTATTTCTTCCTCATGTTTTAGACCTTCTTTCACATATCAGTTTCTCAAGAAACATTCCTTTATTCCTCTGGCTAGATCTTGCTCTTATAAGTCCTACAATTCACCAACAGAGTAAGAATTATATTCTAGTGAAACCATTCATTATAAAAGTATTTCCCGCTTATGTTACTGGAAAGGCAAGTTTTACAATTATAGATGGTAAATATTGTTTCTGTTCCAGAATACCCACTGTGTCTTATACCATTGTTTGCACACACTAGACACCACAATAAATGTGCTTCCTCAAAATCTAACATGTAGATTAAATCACCTGGGGTATGCAGATTTGATTCTGCAGATCTAGACAGGGGTCTGAGAATTGAGTCTCTAACAAGCTCCTAGGTGCTCCTGCTCTTGGTTCTGTGGACTACTCTGAGAACAGGGCTTCGGGAGAATCATAATTAAGTCCTATGGGTAACATGAAGCAAACAGTGGGGATTATTTAATATTTTAAAACTGCACTACCATTTTAATTTGATTCATTTAATTTCACCAAACAATTATTGAGCCAACTATTTCCCAGGATAGACCAACATAAGTAAGATATGGTCTGTGCGCTCAAAAAGCTTACAGGATAATAGGCATAAACTAAGTACAAACAAATCAATGTGAAAAAATGCCTTATAATTAAAGCAACCATAAAGAGGGATGGGAAAATAAAAAGGGAAGCTGCCACGTCAATTTGAGGAGTTTTAAAATTTGAGACATATTAATGATCTATCCTGACAATCTAGAATTTTGTCTCTGTTTAGTCCCATATGTGGCCACTTGAACTGCATTGATTTTACATTTTATTTTTGAATCAAATAAACCACTTCTTAACCTTGTATTCTTTGAAAAGCATGAGGGTTTGGTGGCTTTGTTTCTGATGAGCTGCGTGACTCTAGAATATTTAATTTCTATTTAATTTGGTAAATGCTTACCAGTCTTGCTAGTTTTGTTCAAATCAGAAACCAAAATGTGCAGGAAGGAGAAATGAGAGAATGACTAAAACAGTCCATGGACAGACAGAGACTTGTCATAGGAGTGTTGTCTCTGAAGAGTTCTCTTATTCCTTCCTCAGATATGTACCCAGCAAGAAGAACCTGTTAAAATTTGATCTGGATCACTCTTCAGTAGCATACTTGGGTAGAAGCTCATTTTAATCTTTGTGTTCATAACCCTCTTACTCTGACAGCCTGCTGAGGTTCTCCAGAGAAACACAATCATTCTCCCAATCCTACAACTTTCTTTAGCTACTTCTGTGACTTTACTTCAACAGAGAGAGAGATAAATAGCTATGGTCTTCATTTTAATAATTAATTATGTTTAGTTTTGTTTTCTGATGTACACAAATTTGGTAAGTATTACCTTTTTTCAAGAATAAAACCATTATTCAGAACTTAATCTCACCTTAGTTCTTTAAAATCACTTTCTTATGCTATTTATCAATAGCTATTATAGGAATGGAAAGTTTTCACTTTTAGACTCCACATAGGAAAGTGGCAACCACTGTGTCATACAGCTTCATGGGCTTTCCATTGCATCTTTTCCAATCAAGCCAAGAATTATTTTTTAAGAAAATTTTCTCAGCCCAAATTACTAAGAAACATCCTCCTGTCACATGCAGCCCCCATGTTTTCATTGATGGCAAATAGAGTTTAAATATTATTATCTAAATTAATTATTTATTTTTTCCTTGCTCTTTCTTCTCCACTACCATTGTATTCTAAATTTATATCTTCCTCAGAATACTGACTTAAACTAAGAAGAAGTAAATGTAGAGGACAATATCAATAAGGTTTGGAACTTTGGACACACACTTCTTAGGATTGATAGCTACCCTCTATAAAGTACTTGCTCACCAGCATGTTTGACTCTCTGTTTACTAAAGTGCAGTTCAAGAAGTCAGCCCTTTGTTCCTGTGTTTGGTATGTATAGGGCATTGTTTATCCAGCTGAGAACACTGAATAGATTTTCATTCTATGTGTTTTTCTTCTTCTTTTTTTCATAATGTAATCTGGAATTATTATTGCAGCCATTTTACAAAAAGGAATTACCAGGGCTGGTTGGATATTTCAGTGATTAAAGGTACCTGCTTCCAAGCACACCTGAGTTTATGACTCAGAACTCAAAAAGATGGAAGTAGAGAATTAACTCTGAATGTTGTCTTCTGATCTTCACACACTGGCCATGGCCTCTGTGCATACCCATCTTACACACACACACACACACACACACACACACACACACACACACACACAAATGATAAGAAAACATTTTAAAGAATGGGTTCATGGATAGGATATCATTGTTAATGATTATTTGTGATAACAAATTAAGACCCATTGTTTCACAAACTGAGAACATATTTTCACTTTTATGCTGTTGAATAAGTACTGCTATAAATAAATATATTATATAGTACTATATATTTAATTATTTAACTTAATTTAACTTAAGAAATTATTTAACTTAAGAATTATTTAACTTAAGAAACTGGTTAGTAGGTAGCAAATGGGCTCTAGAAGACTGTCCTCTATTTTAAATCCAGTTTTTGCAATTTAGTATTTTATTACTCTTACATAAGTCACAAGAACTTAGGGAAATTCACACTCTTAACGTACAAAGTGAAGTTTAATCAAAAGGCTACTGAGCCACATGGTAATATAAAGCTCCACATACACCTCTGTGCTTATAGGATGTGTAGCTGGTGTTCAGAAAACGATGACGATAATGATGCTGTAGTTTCCTGGGGAATCTGTTTATACTCAGTATCTTTTGAAGTATTTCCTTCTTTCAAGAAGAAAAGACTTAAATCTATGGACTGTAGTTTTAAAATAAAATTGACTTCAGCTGTGTACCTGGCCACATACCTTTTTTAATATATTGCATTTATAGATTTCAATATCTTATTATCTGAATACTATGGAAAATGTTATCAACATTAATATTTCTGGAAGTTTGATAAGGATGTATAAATAGAGAAACACAATTTAAAAATATTAAGATCAAAGAAAGCCATACTAGTTAGCTGCAGTGTCAGAAATGAGCAATAGCCAGTGTTTTATGATATTTATCTCACTATTACTTTCTGTGTTGTTCTAAACTAGGCCTCTCGTTCGCAAAAGCAGCTGGTAGTTCTTCACTGGGCCTAATAAAATAAAAGAGAAAATTGCAGGGGAAAGATATATCAAGACAGTAATCTATTGGTTTAGATAGATCAAATGCCTGGCTATATTGTTTATGGGGAAAAGTGTTATTCCTCCCCCCTAAACTTTGCTATTTTCTCAAATGGATCCACTTTGAGATGTAATTTTTTCCTCCCAACTTAGACCAGTTGGATTCCATCTATCATAATTGTGACAGATAGCGAGTGATTTGTTTCATTACATTGTTAATGGCTGTAGTGGGACCATTTGAGCTATTACATGAAAAGCTGTACTTGTGTCGTTGTGAGGCTTCCAAGGATAGAATTTTCTCTTTATTCTTTGCTTCTGCAATAGGCTCTCTTGCCCATAACTGGGACACATACTGAGTTGTAAATCCGTTTCCGCCTGGCTTGAGAGACTTTTCTTTTTTATCCATGTGTCATTGTTAAGTCCAGTGTTCAGAAACAGTATTCACTTTCCAGACAGTAAGGACATAGAATTTACAGGAGCTAAGTAAACTTAGGAATTGGTATTAAAAGTTACCATTTCTTAAAGGTAACAAAAGAGAAAAGAACAAAATTATATATTCATATTTACTAAAATTACTTTAAATCCCTGCATATGGTCTAATATTGACGGTTTTATTTAAAGAATATGTAACAAGGCAGAGTGGAAATTGTCTCAGAGAAGACAAAATACATGGGATATTGAAGCATATTTGTATGATATATTTTTAAAGGGGCTAGACTGATTTACATACATTGTATAAAACATAAACTTAAATAAGCCTTTGTCTCAACACATATATAGTTTAATATATACATGGTTAACACGTTCAATCAAGTTTGTATTGAAAAACATCCCTCAAACCTCTGTTTCTAAAACACAAGTAAGATGTTAGATATTTTTTTTTTAGATAATCCAGACATCATCAAAGGTAATTTGTAATTAGTTATAAACCCTTGAATCAAGGATAGTATTTGTTACCAATGGGAAGAGAGCAAGAGAGTTTTTGGTATTTCTGGGTCTTTTTAAAGCTGATTAATATTTTTAATAACCTTTATCTATATGAGAAAAACAAACTATAATTCAATCATTGGAAAGCTTTGGCCTTTTTGAATGCAATTTACTTATCACCACTTTCTCAGTAGTTTAGATTTCTGAACTAGATTAAATACAACAGTACCTCAAACCTTCTAAATATACTGAAATTTTAAGTTGAAGGTAATGTACTTCTATTCTGTTGAATTCCATAATCTTTTTTTTTATTTCTAATCTTACGAATTCTTCCTAAGGATTACTTTTTCTTCATTAACATCTTCCATGGAATAGTTTTAAGAAATATTATCTTGTTGTCTTGGCTAGTGATTTAAAAATAAAAAAGGAATAAGGATAGAGAAAGTGAAGTAACTTGAGACCAAGCAGTATTATGATATAGACCTCACACTCTCAGCCTGTTCTCTGCCCCAAGATTGCATACAATAAAACTCCTTGGTGGATATTGCCCTTCTTTGAGAACATTCATATTAATGTTTTTAGAATAAGCCATGGATATTTACATCAACTAAAATGTGTTCAAACGAGAGGGAGAGCTAAATAAAATGATTAAGACAACTGAAAGAAAATAAAAAATGTAATAATTGAAATCTGTCCTATCTAGAAAGGAGGGATAATAGATGAATCAGATAAGATGAAAATAAAATAAAAATGCATAAAATGAAGGAGGCAATTGATTTTTCATCTTCAAATGCTTAACTTACAGGATGGGAGAACACACAATTTAGCTTGTTTGGGGTTAGCCCTCCTAATGTATTCTACAGAGTAATTTCTTTTCAGAAGCCTCACTGCAGTGCTCCTATTATGATAATGGGAATTTATGCACATGAGTATTTGTGATCACATCACAGAGCAGTTTGGGTAAGAAATATGGGGGAGGGGAAGTTAACATCAGCAAAATAGGAAAGAAGGCTTTAAAAATTCTTCCATGTTCTCAATTTATTATTCAGTCTATTTCCACACACAGGAACACACATAAACTCACAGTGAGCTGTTTTATTTGGGCTAAGCACTTCTTTACTGGAGAACCTAAGTTATGAGTAAAAAGCTGCATAATGCACAGAAAGCTTGCACAGATGTGTTGATGAGATGGTCTCTGCCCTTCAGACTGGAAAACACAGCCCAGAAGCCCCAGTCCTGTCTGGCCATATTCATTTTGCTTACTCAGGAGCAGACAATGACAGGCAGCAACTTAGCGAGAGTGATGAACCAAAGTCCCTGTGATTCTATGTTTCTCTGCTAGAATTGCTGTCAGACTGGTGAGTTTACATGAAGTAAGGGAGTTGTCTAGTAGACATGGGATGAAATTGTAAAGAGAGAAAACCTCTTTATGTATGGACTCTGCTTTTCACTTTCTTCCATCTCATTCTATGTTTCTATGTAAAATCTAGATTTTTCAGTGAGCAGGTGACTTTCCGGTCATGAATGAAGCAATATCAGCTCTCAAAGTCACTTAACAAGAGGATAGTTTTTAGTCTGCTTTTATGTTCTGCTTATAGTCAATTTTGTAATGGCAGTTTCAGGACCACTTACACCATGTGCCAGTATCAGTACACATAGAAGATCACTCCAAATATGAATGCCTAGGGGGAGATTATACCAAAGTCACAGCTTGGGTACATTATTGAATATAAAGCTTACAGAAGTAGCTGAATGTAAATATCCACACACCAAAGTTTATGGCACAAGTCAGCTGCCACACGGTAAGCTAAGGGACACATAATGTTTTAGTCATTTTTTTCTGGTGGAACGAAGATTAGTTATTTTCTCCTTCTTAATTGAAAATCTACAACTGAATGGAGAACTGTTTATCACTTACCAGCTAACATATTCTCCATATGTCTCAAGATGGCTAACTAAAGAAAGTGGTCATAAATTATTGAATTATTCTGAGGATGGCCAACATCAGTGGCAGCTCTTATCCTTATAAAAATACACATGGAAACCATATTTATTGGAAAATGCATGTTTTCACAGTTTACTGTTGAATATATTGACAACTATTTAGGCTATGACTTGGATTTAAACTGATTTCAATTGATAAATTTATCATATAATATTGGTGTTTGCCAGATAGATAAAATCCACTGTAAACCACTGATTTTTTTCTATTTTAATACTTTGTTATAATTATTTTCTTATAAATATTGAAACAAAAATATAGATACTATTAGTTAAGGTTAACCTTAGGCTATAAAATATTTGTATCTTAAGTATCAATTGCTGTTGAAAGTTGAACTTCAAAATTATAGTAGAGTTCACAATATCAACATCAATCAATTGGCACAAGAAAAAAAAAACTAGTTCAATCCAAATAATGCAATATTATTTTTTCCCTTTTAGGGAAATTATGACTACACTGCAAAAGGGGAAGTTTCTACATTATTTCATGATGAATTTGAGTGAAATCAACAACAGGATAACGTTTTCTTAAATACTAAGAGAAATTACAGTAGGGATCTTTAGGAGTTATGGAGTCTTAATGCACTTGAGTGTCCTAAGTTGTTCTCACAGGCATCCTAGTCTATGCAGAGAAGCCACATCAGCACCTAGGCCCATCTATGTACCGGGGCTTGAACTGAGACACACATTTGCTGAAAATTCGATCCATGTCTCAAAGAAATAAAGCAGAGAAATGAGCAACCCTTTGTTAGCACTGTGACCTAGAGAGGTGTGAATGATGTTCTCAGGAGACCTCTTAGACCAGAGGTAAGATCTTCAAGTGTTGGTGAAGTGGGGGGGGCGGGGAGAGCAAATAAAGGTAAAGGGAATTCCAGAAATTTCTGAGTAAAAAATATGCTTCAAAATCTCTACATTTTATAAAATCCTCCTTGTCTTTTTATGAAGTAGTTAGTACACAATGTTGTACTCTCTAGCAGTGCTGAAGTGAGAGTAAAATAAGAATCCTCAACGTACAATTTTCTTCCTAGTAAAGGCAGCCTGCAGCCTACAAACATTACAAACATCCATTTGTTAGGTGCTCATGTGGGATCTGAAATGCCTTTCTTCAAAGAATCAATGCTGTAAATCATTGTTTGGTTTTAAGGCTGGCCCTTGTAAGCCTACTTAAAGAATAATGTTTCTCGGCTATACAACTATAGACTGCTGGGGACTAGCAATGTTGATCTATGAAGCTGAGCCCTGGGATGAGGATCTCATTTTGAGTGGGATGCAGGAGGAGCAAAGGGCATTTTCACCTTTATTCCTCTGTGTAATGTAACTCAGGTTATGGAACCATATATTTTTCATTAAAAAGTGGCTCACATGATTCAACAAAGGTGCTTTTTTTCTAATCAGAAATAAAATTAGAAATAAAAGAGTTCCCCCAGAATATCCTATGTTTGTTATCAGAACCCTCCAAGTAAATCCAGCAGGTTTGGTTGCTATATAATCATTTTGAGGAAATATGTGACTGTTCCTTTGTTTTAATTTAAAAACTCATACATAAGTGGAAGATTCCAGGAGGCTGTTATAATTGTTCCAGAGAGAGAGAGAGAGAGAGAGAGAGAGAGAGAGAGAGAGAGAGAGAGA
>JANHMN010000004.1:112510465-112605302 GCA_030674055.1 Rhabdomys pumilio | reverse complement strand
AGAGAGAGATTTTCTTGAGAATTTAGATTTAGCCAAGCAAAAAGGGGAGAAGGTAAAGTATTTCAGTGAAAAAATGAAAACTAGCCTTCTGGCATGGTAGAGAGTGAGTGCAGAGGGGTCAGATACAAAAGCAGAATAAGGAGATGGATTAGGTTAAGATGAGAATGAAGAAACAGAGAAAAGAAATCAGGTCATTTCTGTCTGCATGTTCTTGTTCCGTGCAGCTCCCCACTTTTCTACAGTTTAGACTTTATAGAGTCCCCAAAAGGCAGTAAAGTTTTAACAGGGTGATCATGAGAGTGACACAATATTTATTGAGGTGGGGGTATGACTGAGGGCTCATAAATATACCAGGTGTATACTACAGTTGTTTCCCCTCCATTTCATTTTATCTTCAAATAACTATCTTATGAGAAGATATTGCTTCTTATAAATGTAGGAATGGAGTCACAAAGCAAAGTGACTTTCTCAAAGGAGCAGGTAAGTGAAGATGAACATGTTTTACGGCATTAGAGCAGGTTTCCATCACATTTCCTCATCGTTTATGTTCCCACAAACTCTGTTTCAATTTAGTTCAATTCATTTACTCAGTAAGTTCAAAGGCTCCATGATAAGTTGCTACTGTCTGCTGTATACTGTCTTAGAGACTATTAATTGAGTTAGCCCCTGTCTTTCAGAATCTCTCACTTGGAAAATACATTGCCATCTTGGGAAAGAATCATATAAGATTCTAATGAAATATCTATCCATAGACATAGACAAGTCTTTTCTTAGATGCTAAGGTGACCTGTGTTTCTAAAAGAGTTACAGCTGTTGTTGAGCTACGGAAAGGTAAGTAAAAGGTACTGATAACTACCAACAAATCCTCTATAAAGCTTTCTGCAAATGAGGCAGAGCCACAGGATGGAGTGTCTTTTATAGACAGACATTAAAACCCAAGTTTTAAATTTTCCCTTTGCTGATTAGTAGTACCATGACTTTGTGTTGGTAATTTAACTTCATGTTTTTGTGTATTCAGTGTGAAAATTAGAAGTGTCCTATGCCTATGCAAATAACAATGCAACCTGGGTCCATCTTTATTACACAAAATGTATTTGACCTAGTATTACTGTATTTACTCTCTTCAGACACATCTATTTCATATCTGAACGCAAGATAATGCATGTCTTTGTATTTTTATTCTGTTGTTTATAAAAATATACCATCTCTTGTATGTTACATTCTTTCAAGAATGGTAACAATTTCAACATCTATTCAGATGATCCCTAAGGAAAATGACCAAAAAGATTAACAGAAGGTCAAATGATGAAGAAACTTTATACAACTCATTTAGCAATTTTCAGGTGATAACAGAAAGTGAAACACATACATCTTGTCTCAAAGTGATACTAAATGGATAGTTGTACTTTTGGTTCAACTAGGAGCACATGCAAAAATAGAAGATTTGATAATCCATGCACACACACACACACACACACACACACACACACATCATTTGGTGTTAAATGTCTTTACCTGCTAAGTCATAGTCATAATACTGGATCTTCACTGTCTTTTTAATGTACAGAATCCAATAGTGATTCTGTTTCTCTTAATATGTTTGTGATTTCCATTTTGTTTCCCCGTGTGTATATCTTAACACCCAGATAAAGAATAGATGGTTTAGTGGTCAAAGGTAAGAATCCTTTGTTTGTTCCGGTGATGGACCAAGCCTTACCTTTGTGACAGTCTAGGCTTTGGTTATGTTTTTCTCAGTTCACTGGGCCTGTACATGAGTAACATTTATCTGCAGCTAGTTATACAATGGGATTTGAAGTGAATGCTGGTACTCAGTAATTTACCAGATGAAACAGCTCAACCTTCCTATACTGTGGATCTGAGTATAGGAAGAGCAGAAGCCACACTACCGAGCTTGTTTTGTGCTTGTATCATGAACAGGAGCAAAAACAGGCACTAAAACCAGTAATAGTATAAATATAAGGGTTTGTTGTTTCTTCACTTCTCATTTTCCAACTACCTGGCAAAGCTGAGGAAGCACCAGGAAGAGCAGTTCATTATTTGACAGTGTTAAGCATGTTGATTAAAATAATAAAACATTCAGGCAGTGGACAAGTCCTAAATATCAGAGCTTTCTTTACATGAGAAGAAAATTGCACTTGGTTTCTTCTCTTGCCTGAGCACAGAATGATAAAATGATGAGAATTGTCTAGAGGAAGATGTGTATATGAGGTCTGCCCTAAAATGACTAATTATTAAAATGGTGTCACTTTAACTCACCATATTGTCAAATGGTTTTGCAGAAAAACTAAGGTTTGCAACAAGAGCTTTAAGTAACTTTCAGAAAACCACAATTGCATTTTGCTCTTAAAGGTACTAAGTTAAAAACACAAACTAGCATATTTGAAAGAACACTTAACTTTATGAGTATAGTGTGTGTGTGTGTGTGTGTGTGTAGTTTTAAAACTTTATGTGATGTATTTACATGCTGATCTTGAGGTATGTGTTGAAAGTGGAGTTTCTTCAATCATCTTGAAGGGCTGTTATATACCTTCCAATCTTCATGTAATTAAGGCAGTACTTTTGTTGTCATTTTGTCACAATTCAGGAAAAAAACCACTGCAAGCTCAAGAGAGTATGTGCAGTATGTGCAGAAAGTCAAAATTAGACAGCTATATGAAATTTTTGCTTCATGTTGCAAGGCATTTCAGAGCACACATTAGCTCTCAACTTTTCCTTTCCTGTCAACTGTATCCCAGCTCCATTCTCTAAATATTTTTTTTCTTAAAGTTTTCAAAAGGTATGCTAATACACCTCATTACAGGATATGTTATGATACATATTCTAATGTTTGTAATTATAGCAACAAATCAACTTATTTTTTTGATAATTTTCTCAGATCAATACTTCATATCATGCAGTGACACATCATACCTTAAAATATCATTATCAAATTGGTTTTGTAAATAGTCTGTATTATGACAAACATGTATTGGATATTTGACATTTATTATTTCTTGATGTTTTGTTAAAATAAATTCTGTCACATGAAGAATGATAAGGTGAATATTATGCAGTAAAAGCTGTGCTTTTCTTACTTGATAGGCTTAGACAGAAACACTTACAGGTTAGAAAATGGGTTTTTTGGCCATATTACTTCTAAGTATAGAACACATGTTGTAAAATCTTAGACATTACATAATACTGAAGAATTCATTATTCAATAATAAATATCTAAATGATAGGCTTGAATTTCTCACACTGCTTCACTTAATCAGATATTTGCTATTACATTAAACATAGGCACACAGCAGAAATTAGCCAAATATTTTCTAAGACAGTCAATGATATAAAATTATCCAATACAAAAAAAAAGCTTTATAATGACAACAAAATTTTTTAAAAAATGAGACATTACAGGCAACAAGATGGCCCATTTTTACAAACACTCTTGCTTCCATGTCTGATGAGATGAATTTAATAGCAGGGACACACAGGGTAGAAGTTGAAAATAGACTTCTATAGTTTGTACTCTGCCCTCTACATGCATGCCATGGCACCCAGTTTTCATTCACAATGTAGTATTTCTAAAAGTAGACATGGTCGAAAAAAGATTTATGCCATAATATTATCAGAGACTCAATTGTGAGTTATCAGTGAATATAGACAATTTGTTATCCGTCTGGAAAATACATACAGGAAGCCTCCAAGATCTATTACTTGACTACTTGAGAACTCTATATGTTAATTATAGTAACAAGACTAAAATAGCTACATGTGGAGCAAATCTGAAAAGCAGCATGGAAATTTGGAGGACCTGAATTGATGTTAATTGTACAGGAAAGCAGTGAACAGGTGATTGCCATCAACATATCTGGAAAATGTCATACTAACTTTGAAATAATTGGTAATATTTTTTCTTACTAGGTAAATATTTTTGTGGAAAAATGTATTTATTTTTCATCCATTTTGGGTTCTCAGGCTTATACTCCCAACTACTCAAAAGGCTATGACAGGAAGACTATACCCAAGGCCTGACTGAGCCACAGGATAAATTCTGGGCCACCCTGGGTAATATTTAAAGATTCTTTTTCAAAAATAAAATCACAGACTGGTAAATTTCCACAAAAGCTGCCTGTTTACAAAGTCACAGACCTTGTAAATAGGCAGCCTTGGCAGATAGTACCAACTTAGTTAAGGACAAGTGAATCATAGGCAGAGTCATAGTGACCTATACCCTGAACCTTTACCCAACTGATACCCTGTTCTGAAAGATATCTGTACTCCCCCTGAACACCTATGCTCCTGTGTCATTCCCTTTCCCACATCTTGCATTTCTGTGTTTATAACCCCTGTGTTAAAAAGTAAAAATTATGATTTGATAATAAAAATGATAAAAAATAAAATAAAAGCACAAATATGGGTGGAGTATATTCTATGATAAGGTCTACCTAATGTTTGGCTGTGAGTCTCTGCATCTGTTTGTATCAACCTCTGTTACTATGCCAACTCTCTCTCCCACTCTGTTCTATCCATCCATCTACCCCACTGATGTGTATATTTTTTACCTTTTTCAAGAAATTGAAGAAAATATCAGAAGATAGATTATATATTTATATAAAATTAACTACTATTAACTTAGTAAAAATTGTCATTATATAACAAGACTAAAATAGCTAGATGTAAAGCAAATCTGAAAAGCAGGAAGAAATCTACAGTTTCAGTTCATATATATGCATAGTGCTTGTCATTCTGTCAGTTCCCATTTTGTCCTAAGGTGTTGTCCTTTGCCTTACAGATGCATTTCAGTTTCATGAGGTCTCAATTAATTAATTGTTGATCTTAGTGCCTGAGCTGTTGGTGTTCTTTCAGAGTTCTCCCCTATATGTACTCATTCAAGGCCATTTCTCACTTTCCCTTCAATCAGATTTAGTAGACCCAGTTTTATGTTGAGGTCTTTGATTCACTTGTTCTTGAGTTTTGTTCAAGGTGATAGATGTGGATCTACTTGAATTTTTTCTACATTTAAATATCCAGTTAGACCAGCACCATTTGTTGATGATGCATTTTTTTCTGTTGTATGATTTTGGCTTATTTGTCAAAAATCAAGTGTCCATAGATGTGTGGGTTTATTTCTGGGACTTTGATTTTATTTCGTTGATCAATCTTTCTGTGTTTATGAAAATACTGTGCCATTTTTTACTACTATTGCTGTATAGTACAGCTTTAAATCTTGGGTAGTGGTACCTCTAGTACTTTTACTGTACAAGGTTGTTTTAGCTACCTTGGGTTTTTTTCTCCATGAATTTGAATATTATTCTTTCAAGGTCTGTGAAGAATTGTGTTGAAATTTTAATGGGAATTTAACTGAATCTGTAGATTCCTTATGGAATGAACATGGAATATCTTCCCATCTTCTGATATATTCTTCAATTTTTTAATAGACTTGAAGTTCTTTTTATACATACATTTACTTGCTTTGGTAGAGTTATACCAACATAGGTTATATCATTTGTAGCTATTCTGAAGGTTGTTTTCCTAATTTTTATTTCTTAGCCTGTTTCATAGTTTGTATAAAGGAACACTACTGTTTTTGTTTGTTTGATTGGATTTGTTTATTTGTTCATTTGCTTGGATAATTTTGTCTCCTGCCATCTTGCTGGATGTAGGTAAAATTTTTAAGCTCACTTATGTATACTGTCATATTATTTGAAAATAGCACAACTTTGACTTCTTCCTTATCAATTTTTGTTCCCTTTATCTCCTTTAGCTGTCTTATTACTCTAGCTTTAAGTTTAAGTACTATATTGAATGAATATGGAAAGACTGGACAACCTTTTCTTGTTTCTGATTTTACTGGAATTACTTTAAGTTTCTTTTCATTTAATTCGACATTGGCTGTATGTACAATGTACAGCTGGCTATACATTGCTTTTATTGTATTTAATATGGGCCTTGTATCCATGATATTTCAAAGACTTTTATCAGGTGTGCTGACTTTTGTAAAATGATTTTTCAAGTTCTTAGTTAGGGTTTCAGAGGCCAGCCTATTATTATCAAGGTGGAAGCATAGCAGCATTCACTCAGGCATAGCATGGGAGGAGCTGAGAGTTCTATACCTTCAACTGAAAGCTTCTAGAGGAATGATGGCTTCCAGGCAGCTAGGACTAGGGTCTTAAAGCCCATACCCACAGTGACACACCTACTCCAACAAGGCCATACCTCCAAATTGTGGCACTCCCTGGGCCAAGTATATTCAAACCATGACAGTATCTAATAAGATGATCATGGATTCTTGTTGTTGTTGCTGTTGCTGTTGTTGTTGTTGTTGGCTTGTTTGTTGTCTATCAGCTTGTTTATATGGTGGACTATGTTGATGGATTATCATATATTGCACCACCGGTAGATTCCTTTAACCAAGTCGAGTTAATGATGGTGGATGCTATTTTTCATATCTTCTTTGATATGTTTGCAAATATATTAAGTATTTTGCATCAATGTTCATAAGGGAAATTGATCTGAAATTCTCTTCCTTTGTTTAGTCTTTATGTAGTTTATGTATCAGGGTGACTGAGTTTGGCAATGTTCCATCTGTCCTATTTTGTGAAATAGTTTGAGGAGTATTGGCATTAACTTGTCTTTAAAAGTCTGATAGAATCCTGCATTAAAACCATATGGCTCTGACCTCTTTTTGTTTGTTTGTTTGAGAGATTTTAAATGACTGTTTCTATTTACTTAAAAATTATAAAACTATTTAAATAATACATATGATGTTAGTTTAATTTTAATAAGTGGTATCTATCTAGAAAATCCTTCATATTGTTTAGATTTTCGAATTTGGTGGAGTACAGGTTTTTGAAATAAGAATCTAATGATTCTTTAAATTTCTTCAGTGTCTGTTTTATCTCTATTTTTACTTCTGATTTTGTGAATTTGGATGCTGTGTCTCTTCATTTCATTTAGTTTGGCTAAGAGATTTTCTATCTTGTTGATTTTCACACACACACACACA
Organism: Rhabdomys pumilio; assembly: GCA_030674055.1. NCBI lineage: Eukaryota > Metazoa > Chordata > Mammalia > Rodentia > Muridae > Rhabdomys > Rhabdomys pumilio. The sequence goes on along the minus strand of JANHMN010000004.1, from coordinate 112,598,293 downwards.
CACACACACACACACACACACCAATTCTTGGTTACATTTATTAATTGTTGGGGTTTTTTGCTTATAATTGATGGATTTTAGCCCCAAGTTTGATTATTTCTTTCAATCTACTCCTCTTACATGTGTTTGTTTCTTCTTCTTTCCCCACCATAGCTTTCAGGTGTGCTATTAAATTGCTAGTATGGATTTCTCCAATTTCTTTATGAAAGCACTTCATTCTATGAACTTTTCTCTTAGCACTGCTATCACTGTGTTTCATAACACATATGTTGTGCCTACATTTTACTGAATATTAGAAAGTCTTTAATTTTTTTCTCTGATCCAGAGGCCACTGAGAGTTGTTCAATTTAAATGACTCTGTAGGCTTTTTGTTGTTTGTGTTGTTGTTGAAGTCCAGCTTTAATCCATGGTGTTCTGATAAGATACCCAATGTTATTACAATTTACTTGTATCTGTTAAGGCTTGTTTTGTGAGCTAGTATATAATCAATTTTAGGGAAAGTTCTGTGAGGTGCTGAGAAGATATATTCTTCCTGTTTGATTGGAATGTTTTGAAGTTATTTGTTAGGTCCATTTGATTTATAATATCTGCTAATTTCATATTTCTCAATTTAGTTTCTGACTTAATGACCTATTTATTGGGGAGAGTGTAGTGTTGAAGTCTTCTACTAGTAATGCGTTGGGTTCAATTGTGATGTAAGATTTAATAATTTTTTATGACTATGGCTTCCCTGAATTTGGGGGATAGATAGTCAAAATTGATTTGCCTTCTTGGTAGATTTTTTTTTGATGAGTGTCCTAGTTAGGATTTTATTGCTGTAAAGAGATACCATGATCGAGGCAACTCATATAAAGGCAAACATTTCATTGGGACTGGCTTATAGTTTCAGAGGTTTAGTCCTTTATTATCATGGATAGAAGCATGACATCATGTAGGCAGACCTGATGCTGGAAGAGCCTAGAGTTCTACATCTTGATCTGACAGCAGCCAGGAGAAGACTGTCTTCCACAGGCATCCAGGCAAAGAATCTTATTTCATATTCAGGAGAGCCTGATCATAGAAAAATTCAAAGCCCACCTTCAAAGTGACACACTTCCTCCAGCAAGGCTACTCATAGTTCAACTAGGTCATATCTTCTCATAGTATCTCTTTTTATAGACAAAACATTCAAACATATGAGTTTATGGAGGCCAAAACTATTCAAGCTACCACAATGAGCATGAAGTATTCTTTAGCATCTCTTTTGAGTGATTTTGTTGAAAATCTATTTTAGTTGAAATTAGAATGTATATTCCAACTTGCTTCTGGAGTCTGTTTCCTTAGAAACCCCTTTCCCAGCCTTTCACTCTGAGGTAATGTCTATCTTTGTTACTGAGGTGAGTTTCTTGTATGTAGCAGAATGATAGATGCTGTTTTTATATCCATTCTATTAGCCTCTGTCATTTTATTTGGGAATTGAGTTTATTGATATTGAGAGATATTAATGACCAATGATCTTTAATTCCTATGATTTTGATGTTGGTGGTAATTGTGTGTATGTGTTATGCACAGAAGCTAGAAAGTTGACAATAAGCTTGGCTGTCTTCCCTGGTCTCTCCATCACCACCGAATGGCCACAGTTTTCCAGAACCTCTACCTAGGAGTTAGTGATTGACTTGGCTAATATGTCTTCCCCAGACACATCAAGCACCTGGTCTTGTTTTCCTCAAATGATCTGTGTTGGGACCTTGCTCTGTCCATGTTCTCATGCAGAGTATCTGGATTTGTTATTGACTATTTCCAAAAACAATTTCCAGTAGAAGCTGTTATGAGGAATACGAACATCGACAAGACCTTGAAGGATCTGCTGGAGCATCTTGAAGAGGACATAGGAGCAGAGTTGGAGCACCTCACTCATCTCTTTTGGGGTGGATGGGATCAAGGGAATCTTCTGAATGCCATCTGAATCCTCCAGCTCTTTGAGCCATTGTACAAACCGATTGTCAGTTGAGTACTGGAGGCCAGCAAGACACATGAGAGACAGGCTGCAGACATCAGATGGGTAGTAAGCAGCATATACTCCCTCCACGTGTCCACCCATGGAGGTGCTTATAAGGTGAAAGGGATTTTTGTTCAGCTTAAGGCATTCTACAAACTGATGTATCCTTTTAACTTTCCCAACTATGGACGGGTCATCCAGGGAAGAGCGGGTGGTACCTTTATGTCCAGGCATGTCCACACAGATCAAGTGCAGGTTCTTCGGAAGGAACTTGACTACGCTGAGTCACACATCCTTGTGTGCAGAGAATGCATGGAGCATCAGGATGGATGGTTTACGTCCTGGCCTGCTCCGGAAGGAGTAACAGAACTGATAGTCTTCATGGTGTGCATAGTGGAGTTGCATGCCCAGTGTCCTCCGCCAGTACCAATAATAGATTCTTATCAGCAGCGCTGAAGGCCACAGGAGGAAAGAAGCAACGAATGCCAGAATTGGAATGGCCAGGGTCCCACCAGCTATCACAGACATGTTAACCATATCGAGATCCATCCTGTTCCTTGAGGCATGTTTAAACCTGCAGCTTCTCAGTGGCTGGAGTCCTGCTGCCGCCTTCTGGTCCCAGGTCCTCTGAACATGCTTTTAATATTCTTTTTTTTTTTTTTTTACTGTATATTTAGTGGTTTGATTATTATGTGACAGGAGAATTTTATTTCCTGGTTCAAATTATTTGGTGTTCTGTCAGCTTTGGATATGTTTATAAGCATCTCTTTCTTTAAGTTAGGGAAATTTTCTTCTATGATTTTCTTGAAAATATTTTCTGGGCCTTAGAAGTGAAAATCTTCACCTTCTAATATCCTTGGGTTTAGTCTCTTCAGTGTCCCAAGTTTCCAAGACATTTTGTGTCAGATATCTTTTAGATTTAACATCTTCTGTGACAGATGTATATATTTCTTCTGTTTTGTCTTCTATGCCTCAGTTCTCTCTTCCATCTCTTGTACTATTTTGGTGGTAAATGATTCTGTAGTTCTTGCTCTCTTCCAGAGGTTTTCATCTTCAGTATTTTTCTTGGTTTGTGTCTTCTTTGTTGTTTATATTTCCATTGAACAGTTTTATTTATATACTTCACCTGTTTGGTTGTATTTTCCTGTATTTCTTTTTTTGTTTATTTCTCCCTCTAAAGGTCTCTATTATCTTCGTAAAATTGAATTTAATGTCATTTCTGTGCTTTGTCTATGTTAGGGTCTCCAGTACTTGTTATAGTAGGATAGTTGGAATCTGGTGATACCACATTGCCCTGGATCTTGTTGATTGTGTTCTTTTAAGCTGGCCTTTAATCATCTGATAGTGCCCAGTACCAGCAGCTTCACAGGAATGTGGGCAGCATTGTGAGCTGGTTGTTCCAGATATTGGAGGGCCAATGTGTTCCTAGTGTTGGCAGGCCTCTCATTGTGCAAGAAGAGCTGGATGTCTTTGCTGCCAACATGTTTCTGGGAATATAGGCAGAGCCAGGGATTGAGCAATGGATATCAGGGAACTGGTATACACCAGGGAGACATGGGAGACAGGGGTTTACAGGGGTAGTTGTCTAACCTGGATGTTTCTGTTGTTGACAGGACTCCTGAAATGAAGGCTAGAAATGGAGTACAGAGGACGAGGTGTGGTTCTAGCTGCTGCATGTGCTTAAGGGGACCTGGCTAGCAATGGTTCTGAGGCAGAGTCCTCCCTGATTGTCCCAGATGTTGGCAGGTCTGGCTGTCTCTGAGATTGTTAAGCCTATAGAAATACAGACAGAACAAAGCTATATGTTGACCTGTGTTCTTGAAATTGTGGAGTATATAGTAATTAAGAAAGAATATTTTTATCATATATAGGAGGCATAATTGTTTTTATTTTTTAATTGTAATTAGAGTATATGAAAATAAATAACAATTCTCACAATTGTTAAATTCATCAATGAATACTTCCTAGTGTTTAGTGTGATTCCCTTGAATATATCTTTGCTTCTAATTTAAAGCTTTATTTCTCACTTGCGAATATTCTCAATTTATCAAAATAAAAATGCTGCCCGTACAGTCTCATCTATTGTACTAGCCAAAGTCTGTAGGATGACCTGCAGATTTGGGAATGGGCCCACTTGACATTAGGAGACAGTTTAATTTGACACCTTCAATGCATTTATCTTTTCTTACCAAAAAATAAAAAAATAAAAAAGTTCAACATTGACCATATGTAATTGTTTAACATGAGCTTGATTCTTTTACAAATAATGATATTTATATGCCATTTCTTCTTTTTATGTAGTTTTATTTAATTTGGTCATATGCTCATGCTATCTGAAATTTTATTTTATCAATAAAAATTATACTTTATATATACTGTTTAAAGGCAAATTATCAGTTTCATGTTTTCAAATCCTGTTTGTGTTAAAAATGATATGGAAACTTTATAAGAAGAAAACTCCTAAGTGTCCATCAAGCTACTGACATATTTATTACCTTCCCATAATTCCAATTTCAAATATGTTTCAATATGAGGGATTATCTCTTATTTCTCATAATCCCCATTTTCTGTACTCTGTCTGAGAAATAAACATTGAAATTTTAATTTCTATGGAACTGAAGAGAAACTGCCATCAGAATTATTTCTTAGCTTGCTAGGGTTTAGAGTTGGCTAGACATTAGTGTAATCTCTGCATTCCTCTTGAGTGGATGTCACAATTGACTCATGGCCCACCAGCAGGCTATATTCTAATGTGCCACATTCACACCTCTCAGGCTTCTTCTCATCAAAGGAGCTAGTATCTTTAATTTTTGTAAGGGGCTTTAATTATTAGTGCTTATTTCATATTTCAATTAATTTTGGATTTTAATTTTCACTACCTGTCATTTCATGTTTTGTCATGATCTTTCAGTTTGGTACTGTTTTAATTATTATCCCAGGGACTCATTTTTTCTCATTTATTTTCCATGTTCATTAGTTACTTTCAGTGAGTGAATATCAACTTTCAAGGGTGAATATAAGAAGCAGATTGCCTGATAATGTTTTAGATTATAAATATATTTTAAAATATGATTTCTATTAAAGTTCTTGTATTTAAATGGTATAATCATTGAAATTTACATTAGCAAAGCATTCAGAAAATATATGGCATACATAATGATTACTTAAAAATATATACATTCTGATTCTTGATCATCTGCCTCATAAAATTACTCTGTGCTTTCTTCTCCAATGTTCCCTGAGCCTTAAGTATAGGGGTTGTGTTACAGTGATATCAATGGACAGTCTATTGTCACTTGTACTCTGCATTTTCCTAGCTATTGATTTCTGTAATAATTTTGAAGACAAAAACAGAAGCTTCTTTGGTAAAAGGTGAGAACTTAAAATTTATATGATCACTTCAAACCCTTCCAAACCAATGAAAAGAGTGAAGAGGGGCAGTCAATAGAAAATGAAAGAAAAATATGACTGTCATCAAAATAAGTGATATAGAGAATTTGTAAACTTTTCTAATTGTTCATAAAATTACCAGATGCCTTCAAGGGGATTTCCCAAAGAGGGACATGCAAGGGAGAGCTAGACTTATGAACTTCTTTATAATTACAATAAATTTTTATTTGAAACTTAAGGACAGTCTGGGAGCATTCTTGGAACCAAAAAAAAATGACCAAAAACAAAAACACTAAATATTCCAAAAAGAAATACAGTTGAGAAATGTTTACCTTATAAGAAATTGCTAATATTTATAGAGAATGTCTATATATGGAAAATAAAAAGAATTGGGAAAAGAAAGGGGAAAAATGATGGGAAGAAAGGAAAAAGTTTTAGAATGATTCCAGGGTAATTTTTCTTCACTGTAGGTCTAGGAATTTTTAAGGGAAATGTAGAACCACATTGGAAATAAAGAAGTGTATCTATAACAGACAAGTAAAAACTGTTTATTTATATATTTAACCTGAATCTTAAGAAAATCAGAAAGCACACGACATAGGTGAGAGGTAGCTCCAAGGGAAAGTAGTAGTGGCTCTCTCTCTCTCTCTGTGTCTCTCTCTCTCTGCTTCTGTCTCTCTCTGTCTCTGTCTCTCTCTCTCTTTCCTTCTTTCTCTCCCTCCCTCTTCCTCTCCCTCCCTCTCTCCTTCTCTTTCCCTTCACTCCCTCCCTCTCCCTCTCCCTCTCCCTCTCCCTCTCCCTCTCCCTCTCCCTCTCCCTCTCTCTCTCATACACACACACACACACACACAAACACACACACACACACACACACACACACACACACATACACACCTTCCTCAAATCCATTTGACAGTGGATCATATACAGAGCACTAAGGGAGAGCATGGAACTCAAGATTCTGTGTCAGAAATGGGAACAGAATATAAAGTTGGTGCACGTCAGAAAGAGAAGAAATTGAATATTAAAGAAAGTTTTCACAAAGACATGAGGCTTTATAGATGACAAAAGTTTTTTGTGATATTGATTTAAAAACATGTGGCATGGATTGTGATCAGAAAGTACAGGTAAGTAAAACTATGCAGACAAGAATGTTGGCTTGAATGAAGCAGAAACAGCTAGCAATTTTGTTAGATATCAACTAGCTAGGTGAGATATTTTTTTCTGTATGGGAAAAACTGAGCCAAGTTTTCAGAACATAGAGAAAATGTCATTAGACAGGAAGCTTTAAAATTCAATAATAAATAGAAACATGTTTTCTAAGAAGCATTTGCCAACACCCCATTCACTTAAGTTCTCCTTTCTTTCTATCTTTGGCATATACTATTTCCCTTTTTCTATGTATAGGCAGCTCTTTTCATAAATATGTCGTTGTGTGTCCTGAGAGGCTCTGCCAGAACCTGACAAATACAGATGCAAATGCTAGCAGCCAACCATTGGACTGAGCACTAGGACCCCAATGGAGGAGTTAGGGAAACGATTGAAAGAGCTGAAGGGGTTTGCAACCCCTTAGGAAAAACAGTAATATCAACCAACCATACCCTTCTCAAAGCTCCCAGGGACTAAATCACCCATCAAAGAGTACACACGGAAGGACCCATGGCTCCAGCCACATATGTAGCAGAGGATGACCTTATCTGGCATCAAAGGGAGGAGAGGCGCTTGGTCCTGTGAAGGATCAATGCCCCAGTGAAAGGGAGTGCCAGGGCAGTGAGGTGCAGGTGGGTGGGTGAAGGAGCACCCTCATAGAAGCAGGTGGAGGGCGGAGAGGATAGGAGGTTTCTAGAGGGAAAACCAGGAAAGGGGATAACATTTGAAATGTAAATAAATAAAAAACCCAATAAGAAATTCAGAGTATTTACTGCTATTTCCCACTGAAGAATTTGAGACTTTTTTTTTTTGAATGCTCTGGGTAGAATACAGAATACAGCACTATTGAAAGAAGATGCAGTAAGACTAGGCATAAACTCTCATATCAAGATTGTATAAGGCTAACCCAGTATGAGAAAAGGAGTCCTACTAGCAGGCAAGAGAGTCAGAGATACCCATAATCCTACTATTAGGAGTCCAACAAAAACTTCAAACAAAACAATTACTGCATGTATGTGGAGAACTCAGCTTAAAAATATGCAGGCTCCATAATTGCTGCTTCATTCTCTGTGAGTCCACATGCGTCCTGCTTTTGTGGGCTGATTTTGTGGATTGATTTTGTGGGCCATGTTTTCTCAGTATCCTGGACCCTCTGTTTTCTGAAATCCTTTCTCTATATCTTCTGCAGAGTTCTTAGAGCTCCACCTAAGTTTTGGGTGTAGGTCTTTGTATCTGTTCCCATTAGCTACTGGAGGAAACCTCTCTGCTGACAATCAGGTTAGGAACACGTATATAGAAATAGCACGACATCATTAGAAATCATTTCATTGACTTTTGTTGTTGTCATGTTGGTTCTACTCTGGGTCTTTGAGGCTTTCAATTTCCAGTTCCTGGTCATTTAGGTCAAATGAGGCATGGGTTCCCTCTCATAGTTTTGCCCTCAAGTTAGACTAGTCATTGGTTGGCCACTCCCGTAACTTCTGATCCAGCCCCTAGCACATATTGTAGGCAAGAGAGCTTGCTGCTCAAAGATTTTGTGACTGGGTTAATGGCCCAGTCCTATCACTGGGATCCTACCCTGATAAAAAAAAAAAGACGACCAGTTCAGGCTCCATGTCCATCATTACTAAGAGTCCTCCCTAGCATCAGTCTCATAGGTTCAAAGACATTTCCACATAGTTCTCTAAAAGCTCCCCATTCTGGTTGTCTCTTATTCAATCACTCCCTTCCAAACCTGGACTTTCCTGTTCCCATTCTAACACACCTGAAGTTCACCAACAAAATCTATTCTATTTCTGCTTTCTAGGATATTCATGTGTCCCCACTTGAGTACTCTTTGTTACTTAGTCTCTCTAGGTCTGTGGATTGTGATGTGATTATCCTAAATTTTACAGCAAATATACACTTGTAATTTAGTGCATATTATTTTTGTCTCTCTCTGTCAGGGTTACTTCATTTAGAATTTTTTCCTAGTTCTATCCATTTGCCTACAAATTTTGTGATCATTTATTCTCTAACAGCTGAATAATACTACATTTTGTACTATACTACATTTTCTTTATCCATTCTTTGGTTGCAGGATGTCTAGGACATTACAGTTTCTTGTTGTTTTGAGTGAAGCTGCTATAAACATAGTTGACTAAATGTCCTTGTGGTAAGATGAAACATCTTTTGGGTATATGTCAAAGAATGGTATAGCTGGGTTTTGAGGTAGATATATGACCAATTTTCTGAGGAATATCCATGTTAGTTTTTATAGTAGTTGTAAAAATTTGTACTCCCAACAGCAATGGGAGACTGTTCTTTGTTCCACATCCTCACCTGCAGGAGCTGTCATAATGACCTTATACATTCTGACAGGTGTAAGATGAAATATCAAAGTCCTCTTGATTTGCATTTCTCTGATGGCTAAGAATGGTGAGCATTCATTTGTTTTTCAGACATTTGAAATTCTGCTATTGAAAATTATCTGTTTAGTTCTGTACCCTGTTTTTATTGGATTGTTTGGTTTTGATGTTTTAGAGTTCTGTATATAATTTGGATACAAGCTCTCTATCAGATGTGTAGATGGTAAAAATCTTCTATTCTGTAGGCTTCTGTTTTGTCCTTTTGACAGTGTCCTTTGCCTTACAAACGCTTTGGAGTTTCATGAGGCCCATTTATTAATTGTTGATCTTAGTGTCTGTGCTATCCAGTTTCTGTTTAGGAAATTGTCTTCTTTGCTGATGTTTTCTAGGCTATTTCTTATTTTCTTTTCGATCAGGGTTCATTGAATTTGGTTTTAGATTGAGTGGTTGGATCCATTTGAGATTAACTTTTGTGCAGTGTGATAAATATAGATTTGCATTTTTCTCTATACAACCATCTTGCTAGACTAGCACCATTTGTTGAAGATGCTTTGTATCTTTCATTGCAAATATCTACCTTTTTCTAAATAAAAATCAGGTGTCCATACATGATTGGATTTAGGTTTACATTGTCAATTCAGTGCTACTGATGAACATGTACTGTTTTATGTCCATACCATGTGATCTGTGATACAGTTAGAAATCAGACAAGGTGATACCTCCAAAAGTTCTTTTATTGTACAGCATTGTTTTGCTTTAGCTATTCTAAGTCTTTTGGTTTTCTTTTTCTTTTTGTTGGTGATTGCTTGCTTTTGGTAGAATAAAACCATTTTTACTCTATTAATCATGCCTAAGCATGAACATGAGAGATCTTTCCATCTTCTGGTTTTTGTTTTTTAATTTCCTTATTCAAACACTTGAATTTTTTGTCATATAAGTCTTTGACTTACTTGCTTAGGGTTACCACAAGATATTCTATATTTTTTGGCTATTGTGAAGATTATTATTTTCCTGATTTTTATTCTAGTCTCTTTGTCATTTGCATATGGAAGAGCTGCTGATTATTTTTTAGTTTATCTTGTACCTAGCCATATTAGTGAAGATATTTCTCAGCTGTAGGAACTCCTTGGTAGAACTTTGGAGTCACTTATGTATAACATCATATCATCTATGAACAGTGATAGTCTTATTCCTTTTTTCCCTATTTGTATTCCTTTGATATTTAGTTTTTTTTGTTACTTTAGCTAGAACTGCAGGTAATATATTGAATATATGTGGATGTGGAGAGTGCACAGCCTTTCTTGCTCTGATTGTAGTGTTCAAGTTCCTTTCCATTTGGGTTGATATTAGCTAGAGGGTTTCTATGTATTGATTTTATTATATTAAGGTATTGTCCTTTGTATTGATAATTTCTCAATTCAGAAAGGGATATTGGATTTTGTGAAAGGGTTTTCAGTATCTAATGAGATTATCATGTATTTTTTTCTTCCAGTTTGTCTATATGGTGGGTTACATTGACTGATTATGGTGGATGCTCTTTTCAATATGTTCTTGAGTTCCATTTGCAAATATTTTGTTGAGTATTTCTGCATTTATATTCATAAACGAAATTGGTCTATAATTCTCTTTCTTTGTTGAAGGTTTGTGTGGTTTCTGTATCAGTGTGACTGTGGCCTCATTAAATAAATTAGGCAATGTTTCTTCTGTTTTTATTTTGTGGAATAATTTGAGGAGCATTATTGTTAACTCTTCTTTGAAAGTTTGGTATAATTCTGCACTAAAACTATCTGACCCTGGGTATTGGTTTGTTTGATTTGGTTTGGTTTACTTTATGGTTGTTGTTCACATGAGACTTTAAAAGGCTGCTTTAATTTCCTTAGGTATTATAGGTCTATGTTAGTTATTTATCTGGTCATGATTTAACTATTATAAGTGGTATCTATCAATACAATTATCAATTTCTTAACATTTTATAATTTTGTGAAGTACAGATTATTAAAGTATGATCTAAAGATTCTTTCAATTTCCTTGGTTGTTATGCCTTTTTAAAAAATTTCTGATTTTGTTAATTTGTATAATTTGGATAAGAACTTTTCTATCTTCTTGATTTTTCACAAAGAGCCCACTCTTTGTTTCATTGATTCTTTGTACCATTTTCTTTCTTTCTTTCTATCTTATTGATTTTAGCCTTCTTTTTTATTATTTCCTGGCATCAGTCCTCTTGGGTGTGCTTGATTGTTTTAGTTCTAGAATTTCCAGGTATACTGTTAAGTTTCTAGTATAAAATCACTTCTTTTTTTAAATGTTGCTATGAGTGTTTTTCTTATTTATTTATTTATTTATTTATTTATTTGAGTTTTATTTACTCAATTAACATTCTGTTCATTGTCTCTCCTCCTAATCACCCCTTCTCCTTTTCATCTGAGAGGGTGGAGGTCCCTCTGGGTGTCTCCCAACACTGACACATCAGATCTCTGTTGGGATAGGCACATCCTCTTTCACTGAGGTCAGACAATACAACCCAGCTAGAATATATCCAACAGACAGGCAACAGCTTTTGGGATATCCCCCTACTCCAGTTGTTCAGAGTTCACATAAAGACCCTGCTATATATCTGCTACATATGAATGAGATTAAGTCCAGACCATGTATGTTCTTTGGTTAGTAGTCCAGTCTCTGGAATCTCCAGGACTCCGGGTTAGTTGACTCTGTATCTCCTTTAGGGCCCATAAATCTTCCCTCAACTTTTCCATAAGAGTCCCCAAGTTCCATCTGGTGTTTGGTTATGGATCTCTACATTCGTCTGAGTCAGCTGCTGGGTGTTGCCTCTCAGAAAACAGTCATGCTAGACTCCTGTCTGCAAACATAACAGACAATCATTAATAGTGTCAGGAATTAGTACTTTCCCATGGGATGGGTCTCAAATAGCTATGAGAAATGTTCAAAGTCCTTAGTAATCAGGAATATGCAAAACAAAACAATTCTGAGATTTTATCTTAAACCAGAGAGAATAACTAAGATCAAAAACTCAAGAGATAGCAAAAGCTGGCAAGGATGTGGAGAAAAAGAAACACATTTCATTGCTGGTGTGATTGCAAACTGCTACAACCACTGTGGAAATCAATCTCTGAAGTTCCTCAGAAAATTGGAAGTAGTATCTGAAGATGCAACTATACCAGCCTTGTGCATAGACTTTCTATTGGGGGAATTGAGTCTATTGATATTGACAGATATCAGTGATCAAAGATTTTTTATTGGCTATTTTATTTATATTTCAGATGTATTCCCCTTTCTCCCAGACCCAGGAACCCCCTATCCCACCCCCCTCCTCCTGCTTCTATTAGGAGAGGATATGCTCCCACCCACCTTCTCACTCTCACCTCCCCACCCACGATTTCCCCCACACTGGAGTGTCCAGCCTTCACTGGACCAAGGAATTCCTCACCCATATATGCCTGACACTGTCATCCTCCCCTACATATACATCTGGAGCCTATGTGCTCCCAGGCTGGTGGTTTAGACCCTGGGAGCTCTGGCTGGTATTGTTGCTCTCCCCATGGGGCAGCAAACCCTTTCAGCTCCTTCAGTCTGCTCTCTCACTCCTCCATTGGGAACCCCATGATCAGCACAATGGTTAGCTGTGAGCATCCACCTTTGTATATTTCAAGATCAAAGATTATTAATTCCTGTGATTTTGTCGTTGGTCGTGTGTGTGTGTGTGTGTGTGTGTATGTGTGTGTGTGTGTGTGTGTTTGTCCTTTCTTTTGGTTTTGCTGGTCTTGTTCTTTGTTCTTATAACTTTTAGAGTCTCCACTAAGATCCTGGTTATTAAGAATTGTTTTGGCTATTCCTGGATTTTTGTTTCCATATATGAAGCTGAGAATAGCTCTTTCAATGTCTATAAAGCATTGTGTTGGAATTTTGATGGGAATTGCATTAAATCTGTAGATTCTCTTGGGTAAGATGGATATTTTCACTATGTCAATTCTACCAATCCATGGGCATGAGAGATCTTTCCATCTTCTGATATTTTCAATGTCTTTCTTCAAGGGCTTGAGTTCTTGTCATACAAACGTTTCACTTTTTTTGTTAGAGTTACACTAAGATATTTTATATTTGTGGCTATTGTAAGGGGTGTTGTTTTCCTAATTTCTTTCTCAGCCATTTTATTGTCCATATAAAGGAGGGATAGAGATTTTTTTAGTTAATTTTATACCCAGACACTTTGCCGAAATTATTGAAAGTATTGATCAATTGTAGAAGTTCTAGGTAGAATTTTGGGTATATATATACATATCTAATCATAGATCATATATATAATCATAGATCATATATATAATCATAAATATATATAAAATCATATTATCTTCAAATAACAATACCTTTAGTTCTTCCTTTCTTTCCAATTTGTATCCCCTTAATCTTCTTTTGTTGTCTCATTGCTCTAGGTAGATCTTCAAGTACTATATTGAATAGTTAGGGAAAGAGTGGGCAGCCTTGTCTTGTCTCAGATTTGCGGGGTAACTTTAATGTGTTATGTGCTATTTGTAGCCTTACAGCTTTTAAGATTCCTTTTTTTCTGTATATTTAGTATTTTGATTATTATGTGGAAAGTGTATTTCTTTTCTGTTCCAATATATTTTATGTTCTGTATACTTCTTGTATCTTTATAGGCATCTCCTTCTTTAATTAAAAATTTTTTTCTATGATTTTGTTGCAAATATTTTCTGGGACTTTGAGCTCACAATCTTCATTTGATTCTATTCTGATCTTTCTTAGGTTTGATCTTTTCATTGTGTCTCAAGTTTCCTGGATGTTTTATTTCAGTTATTTTTTTTTTATTTTAACATTTTCTTTGACTGATGCATCTATTTCTACCATTGAATCTTTAACACCTGAGATAGTCTCTCTCCCCTCTTTTGTGATGCTTTTGTCTACAGTTCTATTTGTTTACCTAGATTGCCCATTTCCAGAATTCTCTCAGTTTTGTTCTTTTGGATCTACATCCATTTCATTTTCTGTTCTTGAACACTGTTATTCATTTTCTTTAAGTGTTTGTTTTTTCCTCTCTTTCTTTCAGGAATTTCTTTCTTTCCTTCAATTTTTGATTCTCTTTTTTCTAGACTTCTTTAAGGGATTTTTTTCATTTTTTCTTAAGGATGTCTATTATCTTCATAAAGTTGGTCTTATAGCCTTTTACTTTTGCTTCCTCTACATTGGAATATCAGGGGCTGCTGCATATCTGGGCTTTCCTGGTGACATATGACTCTGAATATCATTGATTGTGTTCTTACTTTGGGCATTTACAAATCTGGGTTTGTGGTGATTAAAGGTCTCAGTACTTATTTGGGAATTATATTCGTTGGATGTGGGTTTTGTTTCTTGATTTATGTTTTTCCTCTATACTTTCTATTCTATGGTGTCTGTGATAAAGCAGGGTGTCTTCAGTTTAGGTAAAGCCTAAACTTCTGTTAGCTGGCATGGTTTTCTGGCAAGTATGGCCTGTGGTTGGGCAGGGGGTGCTTATCTGAGGGAACATAGCGAGTATGAGAAGTCTGCGGGTAGGTAGTTACAGACATATCCACTTTGCCGCATTAATACTCTCTTTCTCTCTCTCTCTCTCTCTCTCTCTCTCTCTCTCTCTCTCTCTCTGTCTCTCTCTCTCTCTGTCTCTCTCTCTCTCTCTCACACACACACACACATACACAAACACACACAGAAAGAGAGAGAGAGGTGGGGGAGGGAGAGAGAGAAATGAAAAGGGGGGAAGAAAGGGAGGGTGGAAGTAGAGAAGGGAAAAAAGAAAGGAGGACAGAAGAAAGGAAGAAAGGAAGAAGAGAAATGGAGTGAAATTTGAGGACATCCTTAAACAAGATATTGTGAGGAAAAATACAGCAAGTGGAAATGATAACTAAAAATATCAACTAAAAATGTTTCAAACCCTGAGACCCATAAGTCTCTGAATTGCCCTAAATTTCTGTGGGAACTTTGTAGTGTGAACAACGAAAATTATATTTGCTTATTTTGTGTCATAATTAAGGTTATTTGTTTATCCCAGTTAGATCATTATATACATGAAAGTTGTTTGATAGTAAAATAAAAACTTAGATGAGGAACAAATCTGGGATTAGAGTTCACTTGTCATCAGTACTTTAACCGCTTCCAAAACAGAGAAGAAACAGATGCAGTACTGCTGTTTGTGAATCAATAGTGTTATCTTCATTTGCAAAGGACAGCATATTAGAATGAGGTGATTTACAGCTTCTATTCCTGATGAATAAACAATGCAGGTCTCTAATCATCACTGACTAAATATGTTTTCTAAAAGTGAACAAAAAGGAGAGAGTAATTTGATGCTTCTTAATTAATCTTACAATATTTTTATACATTTACAAGCATTTGTTTATGAAAACTAAATGAGTATAGATTTCTGACACAAAGGTTTCCACCCCCATCAGCTGTGAATGATTTGGGCTTGTAAATTATATGCTGTCCTCTCCATTGCCTTGTAAATGACCTTAACCCTAACCTTGATACAGCAGTATTTCTAAAAGATTAACAATTAAATTCTTCATGTTAGATCAACTAAGGCTCATAGGGTTCTCAGTTATAATTCTGTATCACTTGCCAGGAAAACTAGTCCTCAGTATTTAGATAAAAGTGCTGTGGGTAGGATAGGAAAAATAGACTCATCAGAGTTTTAAAGTATAGACAGTTAGTTTTAGGGTGGACAAAAGCAAGATTTGGATAAACAACCAATTATTAGATGGTCAGCAAATGAAATAGTTTCCTTCTGACATATTACACACATGACCATGTTACTAAATCCTATAAAAATCTTCTCTTCTCTTTCTTTTCTTCCTCTCTACAATCATTCTTCTTTTTTCTCAACATCTTTCCCTTTGTTTCTTCTTTCCATATTGCCCATTTTAGAGGTTATGATAATGATTTATATTCATAGAATTTTTATTATTAAGGTTGCTATAACTTAAGTGACAATTTCATACTTGGCATATTGACAAACATTTTCATAGATTCCAGCTCATGTTCTTCCATTTTAAAGCTTTATTTATGTGTATGTACCCCCTACATTAATGTTTTGATTTCTAAAAATTTCACTCTCACAGCGCCAGCCATTTAATCGCACTAATTATTATTCACACATTAGCGCCTATTAGTCAGCATGGGTTTCTTTCTTTTTTTTTTAAATGTTTTATCCAGCATTCAGATTTCATTTACTTGGCAAAAGTAACATATTATAGTGGATTTAAAAATCTGGCAGTAAGCCTGTGAAGTGATCTCTTTTGTTGCCTGAATTTTCTAATACCATCATCATTATAGAGCTAAAGACTCAATATGTGTCTTTATGAGGAAAAATGGTCAAGTGGTCTTTCAGTCTATCCCAAGAGTCTATTGCTAAGACAATGAAGAACAATCTTCTAGCAAATTTGAGTTCAATTTTTTTTTATTTGATATGCAATGACTGTTAGGAATTTCATTCGTCTTTTTAACCATGTTGTATATTTTAATTAGCATTACTTTATATATGCCTTAGAAATGGAACATACAAGAATATTTAGGTGTATGATTTGCAAAATGATACCATAAATTAATATAAATTAAGATACAATAGTGAAGACAGCTAATAATAAAATACTAGGATTATTCTTAGTTTAATAATAAGATGGCATGAAAGTGTTCCTGATGATAGTATTAAAATTAAGTTTAAGTATTTCTTGTAGCTGATTTATAATTTAAGGGGTGGAATTGACTGAGAGGCTATTGATGATAACTACTGTTTATTGAACAAAATTGTAGTGTGATGGTGGTTTTAAAGTCCTTGAACACTGAAAGATATTTCTTTTGGTTAATTAAAAATAATTATTTTTTAACTGAATTCTTAAAACAAAACAAGCAAAATAACTGAAAGTAGATTGTTAGGAAAAAAATCAAGGAAAACGGGACGCAGAATTCTTGAATTAACTCAGTTTGGTTAACACTTGAATCTTAGAATCATGAAACTACAGAAGTCAAAGATATAGCTTTGTGTACTATTTAAGATTATCCAAATAAACCCAGAGGAAATACAAGATTAGATAGATAGATAGATAGATAGATAGATAGATAGACAGACAGATAGAAAATGGCAAACTAGATGAGGGAAGGCAAGAAAGTACTCATAGTCTATAAACTTCAAGGAGAAAAATTGACAAAGCTAGCAGTGTAATTCAGTGTGAAGTGAAAGGCCTGGGAAAAAGTGATCTTATAGTAAAAGTACTGGGGTGGGAATAAAACAGAGTCAGATGAAGCAATACTTTTATACATATTATTCCGACGATTTTATCTTTAAAAACCTGTTATCTTCTATGGATAATGAAGAGGGAAAGGATCCAGAAGGCAGGCAAGATGGAGAGGACCTAGGAGGATTAGAGCGAGGGGAAACTTTTATGAAAATACATTATATGACAAAGGGATCTATTTTCAATAAAAGAAACAAAAGGATAAAAAACAAAGGTGTAGCAGTGTTAGCTGGGGGCCCAGGAACCAGGCAGGTAAATGTGCAAGGGCAAGAAAGGACAGATGTCTCAGCTCAAGCACAGAGTGACTCAATTCATCCTTATTTCTTTTTCATTACTTGGGCTAGCAACTGATTAGATGACATTGACCCTGGTTGGTAACTGTGATGCCTTTATTTAGCCCATCTTTTTTAATGCTAATCTTCTGCCAAGAGGCCCTAATGGATACATTCAGGAATATCATTTATATGTACTACCCAGACATCTTTTGTATCAGTTTCTTTGGCACATGAAATTAACCATGTTACTGAGCATGTCATGGATTAGATGAAAATAAGATGCTACAAAGAATATTAATATAGAGAGATGGTCATTAATGGGGTACGAACTGCTGTCTTGTAAAGGGTTAACTTGAGGCTATTTGTAATAATAAACCCTAGACATGGAGAAGATTGATAATGTGGGAACAACTTTCAGTGTCCCCTCTAAACTCCTTCTGATACCTCACATCTAGATGCAAGTTCTTCAGGCTTTGTACCTTATGAAGCTTTATGTATCCTCTTTGGGGGCACATGATGATATTGCTTCTTCTTACCTCTTGAAAAATAAAGTCTAGATGTCCAGACTATGTATTTATTCTACAGTTTTCAGTGCATTGTTTTCTAAAATACAAGTCTAAAAAACGTGTAATACAAATTGAATGAGTGGTTGAAGAATATTTGAACACTTTGAGGGCTGTGTTTCATGTTTTGTGGTATATGTCAGACTTTTTCTTTGACTACTTAGTTCACTCTCTTTGGGTGTGGTGAAAATAATGCTGAGGTCACAAGTTCAGTCCTGGTGCCAGTAGCTTGCTGAATTCTGTATAATGACCACAGAGTGCATTGGCCATCTGTCTCAGAAATGTGTGACTTTGAGTACCAAAGGGTGAGAAAGAATATATATGGGGCATCATTGGAACCTCTTCACCTCTGAGAACAAAACACCACTCAATTGGTCTTTTTTAAGAGGCTACTGTTGTCACCTTCAGATTTTCTGTGTCTAATATTACAGTTTGATCCTGTGAAAAATGAGGGAGGTGGAGCCACAAATAAAGGAGTACAGAGCAATCTAAAATGCAGGGACAAACTCATCACCACAGAGAGGCTAGAACCAAGATTTTACCTATGCAACTTTTCAATTAATCCTTGAAAAATATTTAATTTTTTCCAAGACTTAATTTTACTCTTTGAAAAAAAAAATACTGCTTCATTGTAAGATTTAGAGAAAGTAATGTGGATTTCCCGAGCAGAGGCTCAGTAAACACTGGCTGTCAGTGATAATTCCATTGCAGTAGAGCGACAGGAAGTGGCCAACTACAGATTCAAGCAGCAGAGAACCAACAATCAGAGCATCATTGCTGTCAAGGATCTCGGGATTTACCCAATTCTGAAGTTTACTGATAAGAAATTGAAGTCTCAGGTTTAAGTGCACTCTTTGGCAATCACAATGTGACAGAGATGAGACTATCATCCCCATCTCCAGGCACAATCTCTCTCAGCATTCCTTCAAGCTTGGCAGTAGGAGGCAGTAGGAATCTGAAGACGGACGTGTGATTTAGTATTTTACTTAGAATCTCTCAAACATGGAAAAATAAAACCTGATATTTTGGCTGCTTAATTCAAACATTATTTAAATACTTACCTCATGTTCAACACCATCCTAGGTAATAAAATATTCAGGAAATATCAAGATTTAAATAAAATGGCTTCTACCTTTGTAAAGACAAACTTCCAAAAAATGAAAGCTAATGGACAGAGCTCATGGCACCTAAAGCTCAAGAAAATACCTTAGTAAAATAAGCCAAGGTCTGAATATAAAGGCTAGAGACCTTTCTTTGGAGAAAATTAATTCTGCTCTACCAGTGTGGTCAAAGGGTCCCTTCCCTCCTTCTAGATTTGTGAAATACCTTCCAAATAATACTCAATGGAAACACCAGAATTTACATCACTGCTTTATTTAAATGCGTGTTAGCTCTGTGCACATCTGTTAATGGATTTCAAACTTAAGTTTCAAACAAACAAATAAACAACAACAACAACAAAAACAACAAAGGTCTTGGGTTAACATAAGTGAGTTTTTGGCATATTGAATTGGTTGTTTATGTAGACAATCTTACTCTAGGAATTTACAGGTTTGAGCATATTGTCTTTTGGAAACCTACAGGTCCCAATTCTTTTTTAAGTGTTTCTAATACCACAGTCTTAGGCAAAAGAGGAGGACTAATGGTCACATTAACTCAGTCTATCTATTCCATCTTATCATGGGTCTATTGTCTTGTAGTTATGTGTAATAAGAATTCTTCATGCAGAAAAAAATTTAAAAAAGATATAAAACA
Source organism: Rhabdomys pumilio (assembly GCA_030674055.1). NCBI lineage: Eukaryota > Metazoa > Chordata > Mammalia > Rodentia > Muridae > Rhabdomys > Rhabdomys pumilio. The sequence continues at coordinate 112,578,535 of JANHMN010000004.1, read as the reverse complement.
ATGACTGTTCTTTTAAATCCTATAAGGGACTTATGGTTGTATCTTTTGTTTTAACAAAAAATAATTGTCTTAATTTTTGAAAGTATGAAGTCATAAAATTATTAAATATTTTCTAAGTACCATCTTCTGCATGCTGACTGTTTTTGATCATAGGTCATTCTCTTTGTTGACTAGCTCTGACTGATTAGTGCATTTATTGGCCCTTTGTTCCTTAAAGATTACAAAAATTAAAACTGATCAAAATAAATTAATGAATATCTGAAGTGCTCATTAAAGATACACAAGTTTTGTGGATATTAAATTTATAGTGAAGTAATCTATTTTTTATGCATTTTTAAAAATTAGATAAAAAGTTTAGATTAAGTAAAATCAATGTCTTAAGTTAAAAAAATAACAATTGTAAGAATACTGATTATTTTGGCTTAATAAAAAAATAAAAAAGAAAGAAGATTTTTTTTAATACAACAATAAGCTGCACATTTTCAAAAGTGGAAGTAAATTAAAAAAAATAAACTACTCTTCAAATTAAAAATGCTACTGCATTCATATTCTTTAACCAAATTGAGCAGGTACATTGGCTTTTGCTTTTGCACTAAGCTAATGCAAAGTCCCTATTTTTCCATTTATTGTATAATTGGGATTTGAATTCAAACCCCAAAGTGCATATGACAAGGATTTTATTAAGGCTTCTTTTTGTTATTTTCAAAAAATAGTCACCTTATTTCACAGATTTCTAGAATCAGAAAAGTGAGCATCGACAAACAACAGATGACCTTTCTGAGTAAAACATTCGAATACAGAAGGCTTAATCAACCCCCATCAGCCAGTCATTAAGTCAAATAGGAGCATTGCCTTGTATTTAAACCTCCGATTTACAGTCAGGCAAATTGTGTAAAACGGCTGGTAATACAGTGACGCCCAGTGCCACTGGGCTTTACGAAGCTGACAGTTCCTGTAAAATAGTCATTAAACAACCTCTAGAAGAGACTAATCAGCAGATGCCCCCAGGTGAAGGAGAGAGAAAGCTGAGAGAAAGAAGGAGACTCTCACATCTTAGCACGACTGAATTAAACAGAGCATATTATGCTGATTTTCAGAGTAGACCCAGTAATTTAATTTTCAGAGCAGTTCCTTTGACTGTAGCAACCATTTTATAAAACATTAATAAAACTTTGTGTAACACACATCTTTTCTTCATTTCATTATGAAAATGGGGTCAACATATCCAAATTTGCTGACCATTAATTCTATAAATGCCAACAGAAATTACCGGTAGTTTTAAATGCAAGGAGCAGAAACTCAGCTTTCACTATATTATTCCATAGCAAGAACAAAAGAGAGAAAAGAAATAAAGTGTATAAAGTTATTGTATGTTAGTTCTTGGAACTTTACATTAAGACCCTGAGCTAAATCACTACTGTAATGTATACTCCAAATGTGACTCTGTAACTTCTGCATAATTATGCCAACTGTACTGGCAAGTAAATTACTGTAGATAAACTTAGCTTATACACTGTTTATCAGACTTATGGAAAATAGAGATTTTTGCAGCAAGGTACTCTGCATAAAGTTTCTTTAATAATTTTTGTTATTCATTTTGAATAAGAGAAGATTCACTGGAATGAATATTTTAAAGAAGAAATTGTTTTTAAATATTTAACACAAATGTGCCTTGTTTATAGAATATATATAAGAAATAAGTGTCATGAAACCAAACCTTTGTAAGTTAACTTATATTTTCTCATTTATTTCCATCATAAAAGAGAAGATCTATTTCACTGAAGTAATTTTTGGCCCAAAGACAACAGTCACATTTAAGAATGAATCATGCCTTTTAAATCAGTAGTAAAATTTATATTCAGATCTAGCAATTATCCTTAGCCTGAGAATTTTCCCCTTTACAACCTTCGTTCTTTATTCATTATACAGACAGACCTTGTCTTCTTACCTAAGACTTTGTCAGATATCTAGATTCTCCCTTCTCCCTTTTTATAAAAAAAATGGTGTAAATAAATATGCTTATGGATAATAAGTCACAATGATCTTCTGAATTAATAAGGAAAGCTAAAATATTTCTAACTATCAGCTAAAATAAATGCATTAAATCAGTCACAACAAGAATATGGGAAATATCCTTTGTACATGGCTTTGGAAGATTTAGGGTTCCAGAAGCCCATGTTCACCATGGATGCTATCTGCCTCTCTGAGTCACTTCAACTCTGTCTAATACTTGGTTTCTTCATCCTTAAAATCTAGAGCCTGTGATAATTTTGTTCTTGTTTTTTTCATCAAAATAACACTAGAATTTTAATGCACACATCATTTATGAGCAAATATTGATAGTTCTAGATATACTTATAAAGAATATCCTTGTTAAGTTTTTTGCCAGTCCCTAATTGTGAGATGAACATTGGTAAAATGTGATAGCCACAGGTTGTGATATCCATGAAATCACCTTATTAATATGTGTGTACCTAATAGGTTACTTATGTATTTCATGCCTGGTTATCCTTATTCATTTTCCAAATCTGCTAAAGTTTAAAATATTGATAATCATGGCAATCCTGAACTCACAATTTATACCTTGACATCTGTTTCTATATCTGAAGTTCAAATATCTGTAACCACTGAGTTACAGTTCTCTTGATTATTAATTTTATTCATAAAAGTCTATAAGATAATAAAATCTATAATATAAGTCTATATTATACTCCATTTTTGTATAAAATGTGTTAATTATGTCTGAGTTTTCAAATCTTAAAATGAATATTTTGTTTTGGTAATATCACAAAGGTTAATACTTTAGCTTACACTTTAGGTACTTGCTATCAATCACTATAAAACTCCAAAAGATTGCGTACCATACATTCAGAGAGAGAAGGAAATGAAAGTCAGTTGTTTAACAGACTTTCATCTTCAAGAGATTTCATTAAGAGGTTCCTTGCTATGTGCCAAGATATGAATGCTGAGTATAATTCAATTTCATACAAAACAAAATTCCATTCAAATCTAAAGACTGTTTCTATTTCAACTTTCTTTCCACTGAATTACTAAAAAAGAATTGGAAGATAAAAATCTGAAATCATAAATGTATTACACAAGCTTTCAAAGAGTTGAAAAATGGCACTTGCAAAATCTTGGTGTTGTGGTTGAAAGCAGACTAAGTTTGGCAGTTTATTAGATTAAGTTTAATTCTTAGTTGTGTGGTAGGAACACAGTCAACTTGGGCAATGGGAGAAATCGTGACCGTTGAAAAGTCATTTGTTATTCCTTTAAAAGTACACTCTACTAAATAAACTCAAATGCCAGTCTTAAGTTACATGATCCATTGGGCTACACTTTTTGTTCAGAAGTTTAATTTCCATTGTTAGACCCATGAAGAAGAGCCATGCTCTCTCTATTTCCTTACAGGGATGCTTTTGATGGAAAACTTTGTGGATGTTTGTAATATTGCTCAGAGCCCATTGGCAGATGAGCATCTCTTGCTGTGGCCTCCATCATTATTTGCCTGTCTTGTCTATTAACGAGCACTATCATCCCATCGTGGGATGACAGCTGCAACACGTACTCAGGCGCAATAAACAGCTAAATGAGGCGCACAGCAATTTCACTTGTCACCAGCGCCCTCGGCACGACTGGCTGCACAGCTTGATGCATAAATTCATGAGGCTGTTGCATATGATGGAGTATGCTTGGCTGAAAGAGGTGATGGATAGCAGGGCAGCTAAAAATGGCCATCACCTTGACTCTGTCAGGACATTTTTTAAAACTACCCCATCAGCTTTCTTGTATTCAATGCACTATCATAGCATAGAAGATTATAAGGTACTGATTTGGTAGTTTTCTTCAGTCAAGACTTTGGGGGATATTTTTTCTAAAACTATGTCCCACATATTGAGTTAGGTTAAATTTGTTCATTATTAACTATTGAGCTATGTTTAAGAGTAGGATTTATTATTGTATTAATAATAATAACAGTCTCGGAAATCTGTTTAAGTCTCAAAATGGTGAGAGGAACTAAAAGGAATTTTTAAATATTTCTAAGTTTTGCCATGGAACATAGAATTAGTTAATTAATATTTTAAGGCTTTAAACAAATGACATGTGAATATTAAACCACAAATGTAGGAGACTGAATATGTGTATAATTCATGACAACACTGACTAGTATACTGGGAAACATTATTACATGACTGTTGAGATGTGTTTTATAATCAGTTAACAAAAATCTAAGACCTTATTGAAAGACCCCAAGAGGAGCTTTATCCTAGAGAACTCTAAAGATGAGCAACAATGCATTTCTTTCTCAGATGCCTAATTTCTTCCTTGCTCAGCTGCCTGAACTCTAGCCAGAACTTTAGCGACTATACATTGACACTGGGTGTCCATTTATGTCAGTGTAAGTCATCAATACAAGACAGACATAAAGGCAACACAATGTATGAGGCAGTCTCCTGCAAAGCTGTATGTATTAATTTCTTTCACAAAGAGATATACACAAGCCAATGTGTGGGAAGGAAGTCACTTGTTCTCTAATAAAAAAGAAAATGCTTAATAATAAGCAATTAATAAACTTGTCATGATTGGTTAAGTAACTATGAATCAACAGGCACACAAAAAATGACCACTACAGGTATAAAATATGTATGATTCAATCCTAACAAAATCACTCATTAGTATGCATGGAGATGAACAGCTCTTATAGCTACTATTCTCCTCTTACCATAAGGAAGGAGAAACTTCTGAGAGAACCTGTAAGAGATGAGAACAGACAAGAAATTAAATACTGTTGCCATTCTTTTTATTTTCTTTAATAAACTTTTTTTTAATTAAATACTTTTGAAAATGGTTACATTTGCCCTTCAGCAGGTATGGTCAATATATGTAACAGTCCTGGCAGATGTAACCACCTAGGGGTCTTGATGAAACTTCATTTTTCCCCTTCCCTTCTTCTTCTTGCTCCAGCCCCACTTGCTCTGGCCTACTCACTCTGGGCCCCCTACACAATTTGGCCCAAAGTACACTGTAGCTGTCTTCAGACACCCATATGAGGGCATCAGATCTCATTACAGATGGTTGTGAGCCACCATGTGGTTGCTGGGATTTGAACTTGTGACCTCCTGAAGAGCAGTCAGTGCTTTAAACCACTGAGCCATCTCACCAGCCATTCATTTTTTAAAACTTAATTTTATTTATTTTTTTACTTACTCACTTTACAGCCAGCTCACTTCTCCCATTTTGGTCACCTCCTACCATAATTCTTCCCCCTTTCCCTCTTCCTATCCTTCCCCTTCTCTTCTGAATGGTTAGAAGGCCTCTGGGCATCCTCCCCCCCATTCTGGTACTTAAAGTCTCTGTGAGACTAGGTTGTCATTTACTTTTATGTCACTATTGTTATTTGCACATGTCCAAACTGTTCTTCAAACTTATTGACTAAAATTTATAATTTTATTAGTTTTTAAAGCAAAAGTTAGACAAAAATGTAAAATCCACTGAAATAAACCTTATAAGCCATATTAAATGATGGAAGAAAATCTACTAATCTATAAGAAGAAACTATTTGGAAATCAAAGTACCTCTAAAAAAGAATTTTACAGTTTGATATCTAAGGACATTATCATGTGACTTCTCTGAATAGATTATTATCTGGCCAATTTCAGGATTGAGGCTGTTGTTTCAAAAAGAAACTGACAGTGGCCACTGGTAGAGATGGGGTGATAATAAAATAAACCTTGAGGAAGTGGGAAATATGAAGGTTATTTCATAGAATTGAGATGAAACTTAGAGGAATCTGCAAACAAACAAGGTCAGAAAAAAATGCTGAATCTCTAAACCTATAAGCAAGAGGCTCCCAGAACCCAAAAGGGAAAACATTAGCTGAAAAACCCAACGAAAGGGAGAGATAACCTGTAGAGACCATATGCAGAGGTTAGGCACAGCCCTCAGTTGAAGGATAGGGCCACCCACACTCTCAAAAATATTAATGCAGAATTGTTCCTGTCTATAAGAAATACAGGGACAAAGAGTGGAGCAGAGACTGAAGGAAAGACTAACCAGAGACTGCCCCAGCTATATGCAACCACCAAACCCAGACACTATTGCTGATGCCAAGAAGTGCTTGTTGACAAGAGCCTGATAAAGTTGTCTCCTGGGAGACTCTGCCAAAGCCTAAACAATACAGAAATGGATACTCACAGCCAACCATAAGACTAATCATGGTGAGCCCAACGTAGGAGTTAGAGCAATGACTGAAGGAGCTGAAGGGGTTTGCAACCCCACGGGAAGAACAACAATATCAACCAACAAGAACCCCGCCCCCACCCAGAATTTCCAAGGATTAAACCACCAACCAAAGAATACACATGGAGGGACTCATGGGTCCAGCTGCATTTGAAGCAGAGGATTGCCTTATCTGGCATCAGTGGGAGGGGAGGCCCTTTGTCCAGTGAAGGCTCGATGCCTCAGTGAAGGGGAATGCTAGGGCTGTGAGGAAGAAGTTGGTGGGAGGGTGAGGTAGCACCCTCATAGAAGCAGGGGGAGAGGAATGGGATAGAGTGTTTGCTGAGAGGAAACCACAATGAATGGGGATAACATTTGAGAAGTGAATAAATAAAATAACCAATAAAAAATTTTTAAATATCCTATATTATATCAAGCATTACTATACTGAGTCTAGGAAGAGCCAAATTAGGAAATTGGCCTAATTAATATACTTAAGAGGCTGCTATACACCTCTTATTAAGTAATATCTTAAGATACTATTTAAAGGTATTAAGTAGTAACTTAATAATTCAGATTCTACTATTTTAATTGAATATACTTAAAATTAAAAAAATAAAGTTAATGAAAACTTAAAAATGTAATTGCAGTGATTTTGTTGTTACATGACAAAGAATGCTCATTTATCACTCCTTAGTTACAATAGGCCAGAAGTCTATGATGGCATGGCTGGATCTCCTCAGATACTTAAGGCTCAAATCAAACGGCAATCTGCATACCCCACTTAATGGCAGAAGGTAAAAATGGCATCTCCATCTCTTACTACCTTATTGGCCTTATTCAACAGTTGTTCTTCATTCTTTCCTGTAATTCTTTTTAACGACAGCTGATGCAGGTTGATTCCTTCCTATACTTCAAGTCTCCCATGCTTTTCTATTTCCTTGAAAATCTCTGCTTTAAAGCGCTCTTAAAATCATAAGCACAATAGGTAATACCAGGATGAACGTGACAGATCATCATATTCCTGACTTCTCCAGTTTAAAAAATATAATATGGGCTGTTTTAGAAATTCTACCTACTACAATGATGAACAAAAGGTTAAAATTTTAAACAAAGATAATTTAATCCTTATTTTTAAAAAATTAAAATAAATCTTGAAGTTACAAGGATAACTTTGACTCAGTTATCTTACCTTTGCCTCAACCAAGTTGGAGTGAAACATCTAATGTTTTGTTCTATGGTCATCTCTCAGTTTCAAATTATTTGTCTAGCACGTCTAAGGTCCTAGGTTTGATATTTAGCACCACAAAGACATATTGATAAATAAATAATGCATTTTCTTTCTAAAAAATACTGCAATAAAATAGGGAGTATGTGAAGTGTCACTTTTTTCTTTGATACTGTTCCCACAAAACCACGCCGATCACCTCACACTAGTCTCACCTACGTGATGTTCTTGTTTTGCAATTTTTACAATATCAGAAGCTGGGCATGGCCACGTCCTTTCACAAATGATCAAGAGAGAAGGTCATCAGGTTGTTCACCCATCTAAATGTCAGAAGACAGCAAGGATCCTGGCCCAAAGCCACAGAACTCTTCTTGCTCTTATAATTAAATCATAGGAAAATGCTGTTGTTTGTCCCCTTTAAAAATCACATTGGAGTTTAGTTTCCAATGTAATTGGATTCAGGTACAAGAATACAAGGAATTACTCTCCAAAAGCAGTTGAGTGTTTTGTTAAAGTACTTTTGGCAGTACACTGTCTCTTTGGGCCATTTACTTGTCTCCATGTCATCGGAAACATAAAGTCATGTACACAGCAGACACCAGGACATCAGCTGGTATTAAGTCTGCTAAAGTTTTGGTACAGTGGAATTGCCAACTCTTGTCCCAGAGGCAAGATATTCTTCTTGGTTATAAATTACTCAGTCTATAATGTACTGTGATAACAGCAAAACCCAACTATGAATATTAAAGAGTAGAGACATATTCTTGTGTATAGATTATTTAAAAATCAAACCTTAAAAATATCCTGAACTGAGGCTCAGGAAGTCTACAAATAAAATGTAAATATTTTAAGACAACAGACAGTTTTGGTTTATGTATAATTGATACATAACACTTCTGTAGGCAAGCTAGTAGTGAAAAAAAGCAACATTAAAAGTGTGTCACTTCTGAGGGCTTGGTGACTAGTGGTCATTTAGGAGGATTGGTTGCAGTGTAGTCATGGTCTAAAAAGAAATAAATTAAATCCAGAAATCTCTTGCTCTCTCCCCCTCTATCTTTCTTTCTGTCCTATCTGTGAAAGTGGGTTAAACAGGGGTTGGGGTTATAGAATGGGTGAAAGGGAAACCATAAAGTAATAAAGTGATGAAACCTGACTACAATCCATGAACAATTATTATTTTTCTTTTTACAGAAACAAATTAAAGCTAAGAGGATATACAATATCTAAGTTACTTCCTCTAATTCTTTATCTGGATTTTTTGTTCCTTTAATATGCTTGTTCTTTTGAGGCCAAGGCTTATATTGTAACATTATACAAACCTAGTGGCCTCAAGCATGTGATTACAAGAAAAATAAAAGAAAATAAAAGACACAAGGACTTTAATTTATTCATCAGAGTTCCATTTCCACTAGAGAGTGTGAAGGCAAATTTTGATAGTGGATTCATTGGGTAAAGTCATAGGTAGCAAACTGCTGATGCATACTCTGGTGTGTCTCAGAGGATGTTTACAGAGAGATTTAACTAAGAAGGAAAGACCCATCTTGAATGTGGAAGAGTATCAGTCAAAAGAGATAGCGGGATAAGAGAGAGAATATACAGGGAATAGAGGAGGGGTGGGAAGAGAGGAAAAGACTATTCCTAGATAACACAGTAACCACCTGATTTTGTACATTAAAATCTATTTATTGCCTAAAATTTAAACCATGTAACATTAGAATAAAAATTAAATTTATCAAGAATACTTTTTACATTAGTTGCATTTTGTATTTTGAGATAAGTGACACAATACATCAAACAAACTTCAGTCAAAGCATAGTTCAACTCCTTGAGAACAAGCATGAGCAGTACGTTTTTCCTCTTTGTGTCAGCTCTAGCATGAGGTACGTGTCAGCACTGGGAACTACACTGATGGATTGGAACAGATTTGGACACTCTATAGATTCATTACAAATATTTTGTTCAAATAAATTTTCCAGTGTAATTTATTTCTGATATTCTCAATTTCATTTGTTTGTCTAAATTGTTATCTATCCATATACTCACTCCCATGTGTTTAGAACACATTTAAAGTATATTCTCCTCAAATTTTCATTAAAAGTAAATTTTGCAGTTGTGGGTATACAGCTAATACACTCAGGAAACTAAAACTCTCTGAAATATTGATAGTTCTTAAGTGTCTCTGTGTACACACATGTATAAAAATATTTTTATAGTGTTTTGTTCCTCATCCTACCTTCCCTCCTTCTCTCCTTCTTGTGTCTTTTCTTCTCTCTCCATCTCTCCCTTGTTCCCTTTCTGTCTTTTTAAAGTTGTTAATTTTGAAGCTTTCTGAGGGTGGAAGAGACCTTGATGGACTGTGACTTGCCATGCTGTGTTTGCTGTTGACTTCAAACAGACCTGAGTACTTCATGCATCTTTTAACAGTTGCATTGTGAAGACTGCTCTGTAATAAAAGTCTGTGATAAAAGTCTCAACCTGACTCTGTGTTCTCAGCCCCCAATGCTTATCATCCATGAATAATCTGATTCAATAATCTGATCACTTTCATGCTACCAAATATTGCTATTTCTGCGGTCACTCTAGGACACTGAGGCTCTTTGGTACTGGTTGGGTTGCAGATTTTCAGTTGTGTTGCTCACTCACCTTCTGTCTTCCATGCCTGGAATCCCAGACCAGTGCAGTCCTTTTATGTTCAATTCCTGTCATTATGTATTGCTTTTACAGTCACAATGCCAAGTGTTTTGCTTCATCCTCCAAAACTTTCCAACCTGTGGATTCCTGTTTTATGAAACTTGATCACAGTCTTCATCATATTTTATTTGTGTACTTTAATGAATGTCAATTTCTTATAGGACTATACACTTTCAATATCAGAAACCACTGGGATTTCAAGTTTTCATAATACATAATCATGCTACTTTTTAATAAATTTACCAAATTTGAGTGTATTATGTTCCTGTTATTACCTTTGTTCAGTTAGTGAAAAATGTATACATTTAACATATACACATTTATGTGTGTGTGTGTGTGTGTGTGTGTGTGTGTGTGTGTGTGTCAGTGTGTGTTGTATATATGTATATATGTGTTTGTGTGTATGCTATACAATGTGTTTTATACATTTAAAATAACACTTAAATGGGTATGGCTACAATTCAACATGACAACCAAAACAGAAACCTGCAAAAAGAAAGCTGTCATTTAATACTGGAGTATTAAACATGTAAAAAACTGAAGAACTGGTTTTAAAGTACGCTGTCTTCAACTCTTTACAAAATGATTTCACAGACAGCAGAAGTGGGACACATACTCTCTAGTTTGCCTACGAGGGAGCCGTTATTCCACATTAACCTTGCCCATGTTAGTAATCCTCAGAATGTTTTCAATAACCTTTGCTTAAACTTCCTTCAAAAGTTTTCTGCTTCCCTTCTGTGTGAGCACCTCATTTCATGGTGGCATAGCCTGTATTTGGAAAAGCCATACATATTTAGTTCTTTTTAATCTTATCTCACATCAACCCTTCCAGCCTCTCAATCATTTTTGTAGCCCTCGGGATTCTCTTTAGTATGATGGCATCCTGCTGGTACTGGGATTTTCATAAATGGACACACTTGTCTGACTTGTGATATGTGATCTCTACACACACTGCCCAAATAGTTTTTACAAACCACTATATCATCCCATGAAATCTTCTGCTAATTTCTGTAACCATCACTCGCTAGCTCTTTCACCACTACTACTATCCAAGTATATAACCTCCATTTTCTGGTTATCTGCAGACATTCCATCCAAGATGCATTACTTTACATTTTTCAAGGCTTAATCTTATTTTGATATTTTGTACTTGAATGTGTAGTATCTCTATATTTATAAACATATTGTCAATTACATTTAATACTCAAAATTACTATATAAGTATTGTATGCATAAAGTATATAAATATTATATTAAAATAAAATACATTTTTGTAATTGCTGTTGTAAATTAATTTACATATAGATTCTTGCTATTTCCCTATAAATGTGTTCAAGAATAAACTTTAGGGAGTTCGGCCATTTAGTTCATTCTCATGTCTATTTTGTTTTCATGCATATTAGTGAGACACTCCACCATGCATTTCCTAGCATGTCAGACCACTTTTCATGTGGTATTACAATATACTGCTACAATATATAAAAAGCTATGAAATGAATTGGATTTTGCCTTGAAGTTGTTTTCTACCATTGCTAATTAGAAGTTTTAAGTTTTAATTCAAGGACAATCAGACATTAGTCTTTTGAATGAAATAAAATAGTATTCCTGGCATCCATTTATTTAGGGAATATTTCTGTCTAAGTTGGACAACAACTCCAAATCCTCTTCACTTTTCTATCTAAAGGTTCTATATATGTAGGTCCATCAAGAGAAATGATGTCAAGTGACTCATTAAGCATAACATTGAAAGAAGTTCTTTAGCAGTTTGGGATGAGTGCCAAGTACTTATCTATACTGCAGTTTAATACCATACAATATCGTTTGATGTAATTATATATACTAATAAATAAAGCAGTATAAGATATTTACAATTTTTTAATAAAATATCATAATGACATTTTAATTGTAGAACAGTTGAGATACAGGAAATGAATGGTGCGTTCAAAAAAAAATCAGTGAAAAATAGAATTTTGGAACTCCTTCACAGGGGTCACATATCAGATATTTACATGATGATTTATAACAATTGCAAAATTGAAGTTATGAGATAGCAAAAAATTAATTTTACCATTGGAGGTCACCACAACATGCAGAATAATGAACACAAATTTTTTATTGTTAGCTACAAGAAATTTTAGGCCTAAACATATATATTGGACTTCCAATGAAAAAGAAAGCCTACTCTTTTTGTGCTTGTTTTCTTTAAAATAGAAGGTGAATGTGCCAGAGGCATGGCTTGGTGGTTAAGAGTGCTTTCTACTGTTGCAGAGGACCCAAGTTCTGAGTTACATTCTCAGTATCTATGTTGGCATCTCATAACAATTTGTAATTCCAAATCAGTGATCTACACACTATTCTGGCCTCCCCAGTTATCTATACACATTTGCACACATACATATAAATGAGCATTTAAAAATCTGAAAATGACTGAAGCTTGAACTGTCTCATGACCTAAGGTGTTTCTGCTAGCTGGTGCTCACCAGGTTTACCTACTCCTGGATATATCATTATGACTAGCTTTCAGATCATTTCCATTGGAATTTAACAAAGTTATTTTCTATTAAAGATTCCCTTATATATATTTTCTGATATTTTTAATTATTTTAAAATAAAAAGTTTCAAGACATTCAGAGTGCTGCTTTTTTGAGGACAACATTAAGCCAACTTTACATATTTCTGTATATTCTTGACCTGGACTGTCAGTGAAGATTCTAATGCTTGTACCTTTTTGCCAAACCAGGCCCCCCACTGGGCTTATTAGTTGACTGAAATAACAAATTCATCTACTGACACCTCTGTTTACTAGTTGCTCAATTCCAATACCATTTCTTGAAAATTATTCTTTACAGGACTCTTTTGTAACACAAAGAACACACTAGTGACACTGATCTATTTCACAATCTCTTTCACTACCCTCTATCACAGAATCTTCTTAATCCATAAGTCACTATCATATTATTGTCAAATTAATCAAAGAAAACTGCAAAGAAACTACTGTGTTTGCTATAATTTGGCTAACTCTTTGGAATGTCTTCCATAGACATCAAGATGGATTTGGAATTGCCAAGATTTTCTTTGAAAAATCCTGATTAACTTATGTTTAATGTTATTATTAGTACTTGCAACATGGTTACATCTCTGCTTTCTATAGTAATTTAAATTTACTAGGTATCACTGAAACTTGGCTCATGCATTAAATTTGAAATTCGTAAGTAAAATTGTCTGATAAACATAGTTTGTTCACACATCCAGTGGTTACTTGCTAGTTACTTGTGAAAGCTACCATCTTTCCACTCTTAGATTCTAACACTTGTATCTTTTAACACTTATACAGTAAGTGACTCTGTTGCTTATACTTTTTTTTATCTCCTTGCAAACATAAAAAGTGTATAATCTTTAGTGTCCAAACTCTCAAGAAACCATTGTACCCCACTATTCAAGCCAAACACAAAGTAAATAATTGCCACACTGTTAAAAATGTTTTATTTTTGTGTGTTTGATGCCTGTAAAGAACATTCTAAGACTTTTTATTACAGTGGTCCTCATCTTGTAGGTTGCAACCGTTTGGGGATCAAACAACCCCTTCACAGGGCTAAAATAACAGATATCCTGTGTGTCAAGTATTTATATTATGATTCATAACTGTAGAAAAATTACAGTTGTGAATTAGCAAACAAATAATGAGAAACTGTATTGAAGGTCACAGAATTAGAAAGGTTGAGAACCACTGCTTTATAAGAATGGCTGTAAAGTAACCAAGTTTATGATTTCCATCCTTGTATTTTTAACAGAGACATTTATAATAATATCTTTTGTTCTGAAATAATTTTAAAGGAATATATGAGAGTGGTTGCATTTACTGGTACTCTCTTCTTTTATTGTGATAAAACAAATATTTTCTTTGATCTTTCTTTAGAAAGAATTTATATATTACCCGATGACCTTTTTCAAAGTCTTTATTGCTATTTATGCTTCCTAGTATTTCCTCCTCTATCCAGCCCCTTCCCTTCTGTACCACAGTATAGACCTTCATGTTCAATATTGCCCTTTTAAACCTTTATGCCAATGTATATTATTGCAATAAACTACCTAAAACTCTATTTATGCATATACATAAGAAAATTTAATGATGTTACGCTAGAGTATAGCCATAATACCCTTACTGGCACCATAGACTGTTAAAGTTTAAGCCCAGGGCCACAAATGTGGTGTTACTCTTGGAATTGTTTATCATTGAGACACTTAAAACCCTGAAATATAACACGAAAATGCTCATGATTACCCTCTAGAACTTGATATTAAGACCCTATTTCTGAAAAGTCACATACTCTACTTACAAGCATAGAGAAATCAAGATGGTTCTGACCCAGAAGCTTAATTTTGACTGAATAATTTTTAAAGTAATGTGTGGTGCTATGTAAGATACCAGAAGACAAAATTAATAATCATTCTTACTCAGCCGTGAATCCAGTGAACTCCAATAATGACTTTCCTAGCAAGACATGCCCAATGGGGCAATCGTGGGATGAACATCATGGAAGTAAATACATACTTTCGTAGTAGATTTAATGCCTGCTCCATAACATAAAATACCTGGCAGTAATATCAGGACAAGAAAGTATTTCTAAACAGGTTTTCACCCTAGGAAAGAACTTTATTATTATTATTATTATTATTATTATTATTATTATTATTATTATTCTGCTAAATTTATATGTTAATCAACTCTTAATGACATATTGTTGTGCTTGTATGTAATATCTACTTTTTATTGTCAACTTGAGTACAAATGGAAATAATTGAAACCGCATTGTCCAAGTATACCCCGATAGATTTTCCTTGATTGAATCATTTAATGTGGGAGGATCTATCCTAAATCTAGATCTTTTAAAGTGGGAGAAGGGATTGCTAGCTTTTGTCTGCTTGTCTTATCTCCCTTGTTAGCAAGTTCATTCCTTCTTCAGTAGTTTGTTTCCTCATTGGCATTTGATTCTACTTCCTCAGGATTCCACTATTTCCTGAAGAACAGCTAAGACATCCAACTTCATGGATAAAGCAAGTACTGGGTCCTTAGATTTTTCCCTCATTAGACATTCGTTGTTGGACTAGTTGGACCACAGTCTGTAGGCCACTTTAACTCTAATAAACACACACACACATACACTTCTTACAAAAATGCTGACTAATAAACCTAGAGCAGTGCATTTCTTAATCCTTATAATAGAGGCTATTATTTACAGTTGATGGTGATTAATACAAAGACTCACAATTGGACACGATACACAGAACAAGAGAATGCAGAATGATTAGACATAAATGTCACATATATATTTAGTCCCTTCTAGTCTCTGGCTATCACAAGTACATCAACTATGATCATAGTGAAACACGTGCCCCTGTGGCACAGTAGGGCTTCTATTGGGCATATGCCCAAGTAGGATTTTCAGGTAGATCAATTTCTAATCTTCTGAGGAACCTCTAGATGAATTTTCAGAGTGCTTGTACCAGTTTACAAGCCCACCAGCAATGTAGAAGTGTTCTTCATTCTTCACATCATCACCAATATCTGCTGTCACCTGAGCTTTTGATCTTAGCCCTTCTGATTGGTGTAAGGTGAAATCTTAGGGTCATTGTGATTTGAATTTTCCTGATCAGTAAAAACTGAACAGTTGTTTAAGTGCTCCTTAGCCATTCGAGATTCCTCTATTTGGAATTCTGTTTAGTTCTATACCCAATTTTTGATTAAGTTGTTTGGTTTCTTGGTGGTTAGCTTCTTGAGTTCTTCATATATTTGGATATTAGCCCTCTATTGGTTGTGGGGTTAGTGAAGAATTTTTCCCCAGTGTGTAGGTTGCCAATTTGTCCTATTGGCTATGTCATTTGCCTTACAGAAGCTTTCCAGTTTCATGAGGTCCCATTTATCAATTATTAATCTTAGAACTTGAGCCATTGGAGTTCTGTTTAGGAAATTAACCAGTGTGCCAATAAGTTCAGGCTCTTTTCCATTTTCTATTCTATTAGATTCAGTGTGTCTGGTTTTATGTTGAGATCCTTGATCCACATGGACTTGATCTTTGTATAAGGTGGCAAATATTGTTCTAGTTTCATGTTTCTACATACAGACTGCCAGTTATACTAGCATGGTTTATTCAAGATGTTTTCTTTTTTCTATTGCATATTTTTGACTTCTTTGTTAAAGATCGAGTGTCCATAAGTGTTTGGTTTTATTTCCGTGTCTTCAGTTTTATTCCATTGATCAACATGTCTGCTTCTATACAATACCATGCAGTTTTTATCACTATTACTATTACTCTATAGTATGGCTTTAGGTCACGGATCATGATTTCTCTAGAAACTCTTTTATTGTTAAGAACTGTTTTCACTATTCTGGGTTTTTTGCTTTTCCAGATGAATTTGAGAATTGCCTTTTCTATGTCTTTGCAGAATTTTGTTGGTATTTTGATGGGAATTGCTTTAAATCTGTAGATTGCTTTTGATAGGATGGTAATTTTTGCTATGTTAATTCTGCCAATCCATTATCATGGGAGTTCTCTTCATTTTATGAGATTTGTTTTGATTTCTTTCTTGAGAGACTTAAATTTCTTGTTATACAGATTTTTCACTTGTTTGGTTACAGTTATTCCAAGATATTTTATATTATTTGTGGATATTGTAAATAAAGTTGTTTTTCTAATTTCTTTCTCAGCCCATTTACCATTTGTATAAAAGAAGGCTACTGATTTATTTTAATTAATCTTATATCCAGACATTTGGCTGAAGTAGTTTATCAACTGTAGAAGTTCTCTGGTAGTATTTTGGGGGCCACTTATGTATACTATCATATCATCATATTGATACCTTGACTTCTTTCCCAATTTGTATCCCTTTGATCTCTTTTTGTTTATTGCTCTAGCTAGATCTTGGAGTTTTTATTGAATAGATGTGGAAAGTGTAGTCATACTTGTCTTGTCCCTGATTTTAGTGAGATTGATTCAGGTATCTTTCCATTTATTTTGATATTGCCTGTTGGGTTGCTGTAGATTACTTTTATTATATTTAAGTATGGGCTTTGAATTCCTGATTTCTCCAATACTTTTAACATGAAGGGTGTTATATTTAGTAAAATGCTTTTTCTGCATCTAAGGAGATGTTCATACAATTTTTCTTTGAGTTTGTTAATATAGACGATTACTTTAATAGACTTTTATATATTGTAACACCCTTACATCCCTGGGATGAAGCCTACTTGATCGTGAATGATGGTTTTGATGAGTTCTTAGATTCAGTTGCCAAGAATTTTACTGAGTATTTTTTTTTCTTTTATTGGATACTTTCTTTATTTACATTTTAAATGTTATCCCCTTTCCATGTCTCCCCTCCGGAAACTTCCTATCTCCTCCCCCCTCCTCCTCCTTCTATGAGGGTGCTCCCCCATCCATCCATCTACTACAGCCTTCCTGCCCTGGAATTCTCCTACACTGGGGCATTTAACCCCCTCATTCCCAAGAGCTGCTAGAAGGCCACTGATGTCCAACAAGGCCAACCTCTGCCACATATGTGGCCAAGGTCATGGGTCCGTCCATGTGTACTCTGTTTGGTTGTCCAGTTCCCAGGAGCTCTGGGGGTTCTGACCAATTGACACTGTTGCTTCACTCAAGGGGCTGCAAATCTCCTCAGCTCCTTCAATCCCTTCTTCAATTCCTCCGTTGGGGACCCCTTGCATTTGGGGCATACATGCTCAGAATTGAGAATTATTTCTTGCTGGATTTTTTTTTTTTTTTTGATAAATATGAACTGTCCTTTTTCATCTTGCTTGATAACTTGGTTGGATGACAACACTTCAGCTTTTTTACTGGGACCATTTGCTTGGAAGACTTTTTTCCAGCCTTTTATTCTGAGGAGGTTTCTGTCTTTGTTATTGAGGTATGTTTCTTGTATGCAGCCAAATGCTGTATCCTGTTTGCATATTCAATCTGTTAACTTATGTCTTTTTATAGGTGAGTTGATCCATTAATGCTGAGATATTCAAGATGGATGATTGTTAGTTTATGTTATGTTTGTTTTTGTAGTTGGCATTATGTATGTGTGATTCTCACCTTTGGCTTTGTTGTGAGATGATTAATATCTTGTTTTTTCTTTGTTGTAGGTACTCTTCTTGCACTGGAGTTTTCCTTCTAGATTCCTCTGTAGGAATGGACTGGTAGACAGATATTGTTTGAATTTCATTTTGTCCTGGAATATTTGATTTCTCCATCTATGTTGATTGATATTTTGCTGGGTATTTTGCTAGGCTGGCATTTGTGTGTTCTTTTAGTGTCTGCATGACCTCTGTCCAAGCTCTTCTGGCTTTTATAATATCTGTTGAAAGTGTAATTTTGATATGTCTGCCTTTACAAGTTATTTGGCTTTTTTCCTTTGCAGCTTTTAATATTATCTTTGTTCTGTAAATTTGTTGTTTTGATTATTATGTAAAGGGAGGATTTTCTTTTCTGGCCCAATTTATTTGGTGTTCTATAGGCTTCTTGTACATTTATAGTTGGGCAAGTTTTCTTTTATGATTTTCTTGAAGATGTTTTTCAAGTCCTTTTAGCTGGGAATCTTCACTCTCCTCTACTTCTATTTTTCTTAGATTTTGTCTTTTCATTGTGTCCTGGATTTCCTGGATAGTTTGGGCTAAGACTTATTTGTGTTTTGAATTTTCTTTGACAGTTATGTCAATATCTTCTAAGGTATCTTCTACACCTGATATTTTCTTTTCTATCTCTTCTGTTCTGTTTGCTGTTGTAATTTGTGTGCTCTTTCTTGGGTTTTCCATTTCTAGGGTAACCTCCCTTTGTGTTTTCTTTATTTTTTCTACTTCCAGTTTTAGGTCTTGGACTTCTTTGTTCAATTTCTTCACTTGTTTGATTGTGATTTCCTGTATTTCTTTAAGGAATTTATTTGTTTTCTCTAAGAGCTTCTACCTATTTACCTGTGTTTTTCTGTATTTCTTCCAGTGAGTTATTTATATCCTCCTTAAAGGACTCTATTATCTTCATGAGATAGGACTTTAGGTCAACATCCTGATTTTCAGCTGTGTTAGTGTATTCAGGGCTTGCTGTGGTGGGAGAACTGGGTTCTAATAAAGCCAAAGTATATTGGCTTCTGTTGTTTATTGCCTTACGCTTATCTCTCTCCTAGTTATCCATGGTGTTTCCTGGTCTTGGTGTCTTGTTCTGGAGCCTTCCTCTTTTTTCCCTCGATTGATTCAGGTTTCCTGGTAGGCCTATGGCCCTAGCTGTAGCACATGACCTATGGGGCTTTCAGAGTGTGGGGCCTTCAGAGGGACATATATGCTGGTGACTTGCCCTATCTGCAGTGGCTCTTCTGGGGGGCCTTCTGGGAGGCCTTCAGACTATTGGATCTTCAGAGGACAGTCAAGCTGGGATGCCTTCAGGCTGTGGTGTCTTATGGGAGCAGAGAAGCTAGCCATCTCAAAATATTCAACTTCATATCACTTATGTGGTTGCAAAGAAAAGTAACATGATCAGTGAAGATTTAAAATAAAGGACTGCAGCAGTAAAAAAGTTAAAAATTAAAATACTATTATAATGATGAACAACACAAAATAGAGAAACAATTAAGAAGTTTAAATTTTTGTTATCTAAATTAAGATGCATTAAGGAGAATAGACAATCAAACTAAGGTTGTCTTGAAGAACTTCCTGTGACAGAGTTCAATAAATGACCTGTTGACTTTTATTTCCAGGGATTGTGGGAAGGGCACAGAAAAAAAATATTAATAAGGTAGATAAATGATTTGGTAGAAAATCTGTCCATGGTTGAGGAATTTTAATTCAGAAACATGGTTGCTCTGGCAAGGGATCACTTTCAAAAATCTATGTGATCTTGTTGGAATGACTGACCTTTAATCTCTCACTCTAGAATACAGGCAAGACTTTAATACACAGTTTTAATCCCAAAAAATGAAGGTCAATTAGTTTGTAGAAGAAAGCAGCCATGTTTGAAAGTGATGTCTAGTTGATGGGCAAAGTTAAGCCTCAGCATGAGACAGAAATAGGATAAGTCCAGCTCTCACAAGAAAAGAAAGAAAAGAGTAGTGACTTAAGAAAGCAGCATAGAAAGAGAGGGCACTGTTTTGTTTTGCTGGGACAGTTTTAAAGAGACGGGTTGCAGAAGAAGACAGAACAAGCTGGAGAATAAGGAACTAAAAGATTAAAACACTTCCAGAATTATTTTGAGGTCAAGCAAAGCAATACAGTCAGAAGCCAAGAAGCCAGTTTGAATCAGTCAGTTTGAAGAAGAGTTTAGACCAGGAAGGGTATGTTGAACCAGCCAGTCAGAGTTCAGAAAGAGCTAGGAAAGATGAGTTTATTCAGCAGTAAGGCTTCAAGATACAAAAATGCTTTTTGATGATAATAGTAAAGAACTGAAAATTTTACAAGTGAAATGAAGATGCCAAATCTGAATAGTTGTTAAGGTTCAAGATAGAGCATCACGTTGGGAGCATTGTCAGACCAAGTCCATATCTATCATGGCTAAATGTCATAGCAATGGGTGAAAAAGATGTGGGAAAGATGTGGCTCTGTGGTTTAGCATACTTCTTATTGCAGCTCTGAACCACACACAATTAAAAGGGGATCTTATGCCCCTTTTCAATTTCTGCAGGCACTTGGCATACACATACTGCACATAAATACGTGTGGGCAAAACACCCAAACAAGGTAAAATACAAATTATTTAAGAGTCACCAGAGGACACTGTCTGGCTTGTGTTAATTAGATCTGTACATTAAAAGGTTAGTTAACATTCAGTAGAAAATCTTTACAAATCTGTTAAATAATATTTTAAAAATGAATCAAAAGAAGTAGTTTTCTGCAGGCACATTTTAAAAATGTTTTCAGAAAGTAAAACAAACATGTCACATTTCATTTGTCTTGAAATACTGAAATGACAAATAACAGGCAGAAAGCCATAATTTTGCTTTGTGCTAAAGTTGCATCCAATCATCAAGTTTGTATAAAAATTGGCATATTGTGTGGTTCTATTGTGAATATAATAATACATATTTTCAAGTTCTGAGAATTACAGAATACTAGTAGAAAAATTAAAAAAAAATAATCCATAGTGGTATAATTTGAGAGAATTTCTTGAATGATATTCTCTCTATTTTATCCATGCATAATATTAATTTTACAAATTTGGTTTTGTTTTTATCTTGGAAGAAGAATGACAAAAATATATATACATACATATATACAGATACATATATATGAAAAAGTAAAAATTTATATATGTATATATTTGTAATTAGTATGTGAACTCATTTCCTCATATACTTTATAACAAGAGTGCTATTTATAATATGTTGAAGTGCTTCAAGCATTTTACAATAATTGAGCAAGAAGGTATAATACAATTTGGCTAACCATTGCCACAATAGTGACCAGTAAAACAATTTAGTACAATTTATCTAGGAAGCTTTAACATTATAAAATTACATCTATTTTATATTACTTCATCCACTTTCATTGGGTATTCATTGAAGGGAAAGCATCAGATATTAAATTGTCCATATATAACTTTGTAAATTTTCATTATGTAATTGCTGTGTAATAAGTAGCCTTGAAAGAAAACTCTCCTAAATCTTTATTTTGGGTAGGATTAGGAGAGACTAGTTCAAAATAACTACAGATAGCATAATTATGACAACACCAATCTTAGTAAAGAAAGGCTGATTATACTCAAATATTATGAAATATTATGAAAATTTTTTCATTCTGAGTTGATGCAAAGCTGGTGACAAGTTCAGGAAGAAACAACTAGGACATCAAGTTAGGTATGTCTTGAAATTAACTGAATTTGACGTTTGAACCAATTCAATTTCTAATAAAAGAGAAAAATTTCATCTGTTTTTGAGCCTTCAAATGTTTTCACATCTTTCTATTTCATCAAAATTTCTTTGCTGATTAATGAAATTTATTGTTGGTTTCTTTTTCCTTTCCTGTTTCAAAAGAGACAATAGGAATTACCACCTTAAACCATTTTTTCTTTAAATATTCTTATCTGAATTATAAAATTTATTAGATCAATTTTTCTTGCTTGCTTGCATTGGTTACCATGGCCTTGAAAACAACTTATCAAATTTACTGTAATTACATAAGAAGGATGTTCAAATAGTGCTAAATACCCAAATAAATCTATATTTCAATTCAGATATATTAGCTCACCCATGTTTCTTGAGATTCCTTTCTTTCACAGTCAGAAAGAAGAAAAGGCCTAGGTCTCCTACAACTTATGACTGAATAAGGAAAATGTGGTATATTTACACAAAAGAATATATTCAATTCTTATGAGAATTGAAACTATGAAATCTGCTTGTAAATGGATGGCACTAGAAAAAAAATCAACCTGAGAAATGTAACATAGACTCAAAAAGAGACAACTATTATATGTTTTTCCTTACATGTGGGTATGTTAGCTTTCAAAATTTAGATATGTCTGCCTCAAGTTTTTCAATTAGAGAGGCTAGACAGCATTTAAGGAACCTGGAGGGAGGAGTGGATCTTCCAAAGAAGGAAAAGTGGAAGCTAGTGTTTAAAAGAGATTAAAAAGGAAACAATTCAAAGGCTTAAGGAAAAATAAAGAAATGAAAAGCCATATGGAAACCTACTTCTTTTTTTTGAAGAATCATATGTATGTGTATGTGTGTTTATATGTATATATGTATATATATATATATATATATATATATATATATATATGTGTGTGTGTGTGTGTGTGTGTGTGTGTGTGTGACCATATAATGGAGGACACGGAGGACATAATGCTTATGCTAGACATCTTATACCACCAAATAAAATCTCCAGTTCCAGGACTGGATTATTCAGTGTTGATTTACTGCCAAAAGGGATCCCAAAGACACTTCCTAACCATCACATTTTATGGCAAAGGATATAAACCATATCCTCATAGTAAAGCCTATTGATGAGAACTCTTTTACTTTCTTTCTTTTTTTGAAGATACACTTTCTTATGTTATTGAACATGGAGAATTGAAGTTTCATCCCTACTGACTATGGGTCATGGTTTTGGAAGGTACTTTGCCTGCCACCTGAAAAGTAATCATCAATTTCAATATATCTAAACCTGGTGACCTATAAAAGAAAAACCTGCCTGTGAAATGCTGGGGTGATAGTGACATAAATAGTAACATATATGTATGTGTAAATCCAACAAAAATATTTTTTCATTGGATTTAAGGTTTGCTACCTGAAATGGAACATGTATATGACAATGCTAATGCAGACAGGAAGCTGAAACTAGATCATGCTCCTAGAAGAAAATCTACTATTATTCTGCTAAAGAGCATAGTGATAAAATTACTCCTAAAGACATGATGTTATACTCACTTATCAGAGCACTGCTTAACCCTCATGAAACAAGATTCTCTTTGCAGTAGATAATAACTAACAGAGAAATCGGTGATCATACAGTGTGCAGAGCATGAGAACCTTTGGAGCACTGAGTCCTAAATGAGATGTCTTTATCAATCCGTCATTTCGAAGGTTAGTGAGCTATGAGGCAGAGGAAGCAGAGATATTGTAAGAGCCAGAGGTAGTGAATGAGTAGATGGAAACAGTGTCTTCCCAGCAGTATGGGAGTGATGTTCATGTGAACTCATGGAGTCTGTGAGAACTCACCTAAAATTTGTATAGTTTCGAACCAGACAAAAATCTCAGTACTGAGAAGGGAAAGTAGACCTAAAAGTCTCACTGTTAATAAAGCAGCTATTTACAAATGATAACTGTTAGAAAAGATAAAAATTAATTTTCTACAATACAGTATCACTGGGTATGTCAACCACACTCTACTTTAGGCTCCCATGTCAAGGAATTTTGGATCAATACAAAATGTCACCTCTCTCTACCCAGTGAGCTTTTTGTTTACTTTGTTTAATTTTACTATTTTGTCTTATGGATCTTCTTAATAAGTTTTTCTGTTTTCATTTTTATTGTTTGCTCTTCATATTTTTGTTGTTGTTTGTGGTTTTTTTTCTGCTTTTGGGGAGGCAGTTTGAAGAAAAGAACATGAAGTTGGGTGGATAAGAAGGTTGGAAAGATCTGGAAGGAGTTGAGAAAGGAATAAAATTATGACTAATATATTGTATTCAAACTATATGAAATATTTTTAATGAATGAAAAGTTTTTATATTATGCACAAAAAAAAACAATTTCACAACATTTCACATACAAAGAACACTAGAAAATCAAGATTATAAAAACCTGAAAGTGTACTAATGGTTAATAGAGGGTGAGAATTTTGGTGGATGTTGAACCCATGTGTGCAGATCTTCTGTGACATGAGAACAATAAAGTCAAGAGATTACCATCAAAGTGACTATTACTGAAAATATATAGTAACTTTGAAAAAAAGCCATAAATAATTGACTTTAAATATTCTTGCTATAAGGAAATCTAGTAGATATGTTAAATAGTTTGATTTAAAAATATACATACCATAAATACATTCAACTTTGGTGTTTTACCATAAGCCTCTATAGAACTTTTGTTTCTATGTTGTCTCTGTTAGTCATAAGCATTTCAGGGGAGGCAAATTTAGTGTGATTTTCCCCCTCTGGATGCCATAGATCACAAGTTTCTTAGATGAGGAAAAAGGCAAAGCACAAATCTTCACCAAATAATTTTTAAGGCAGTCAGATCATGACCCAAGTTCTGTGGTGTTTTCCTTTATATAGAACATACAAATTCTAAGGAGGTTTATGGTACCTTGAGATCATTGTCAAACCAATGGCAATATTGTGAATGAATGCAAACCTTATAGCCTTAATAATTACAGTGCTTTTCTGGGAGTCTTAGTAGTTTCAAAGCCCAGAAAATTTCATTTATAGCAGAAAGAGGAGTTTAATAGATGCTCTTAAGGATAGAAGTTGCTGGCACTGGTTTGCAAATACATGTTTTATTCACACACTCTTTAAAGATTAGAAAAAAATAAAAATAGTTCATGACAATTCTTTCCTGATAATCTCTGAAAAGGAAATCACAATGATATTCAAAGATTAATTATGAACTCACATAATTGGATTGCAGGTGTAATATTTAATGCTATCACTTTTTAAATGTTAAAATAAATACATTTATTCTATTATATGTGTGTGAATGTTTCCACTGTATGTGTGTGTGTGCCCCCTGAATTGTGCCTACAGATACTTATGATCCATGTGTGCATGCTAGGAACCAAGCCTGATTCCCCTGCAAGAGCAACTAGTACTTTAGATGCTGGGCCATCTCTCTAGTCCCTATGTCACCATTTAAACTCATAGACTAGAATGGGCAAACTATCAACTGCCAGAGCTTTGAGGTCAATAGCTCTTCCCTAGCTCTTTCTTGGAGAATTGTTACTGATAAATATAAATAAAGAGTTTCTAGAGTAGAAAAAAATAATAATCTCTTCAAACACCATGACATGGCCATACTGGGCTGTCTCAAAGTGCTTTTTTCATGGAGATTTGATATCTGAAGGAAGTTAACGTCTGGCTAAGGACAGAGTGTAGACAGCTCGAAAAAGCTTTCCATGTACTTTGTAGTTGCAGACAGAAAAAATAAACCATTGTTTACATTTTAAAAATATTTTGTCAGATTTGTTTCAGTAAAAACTTCATTGAATCTCTGGCAGCAGGCTGGCTCTTGTGGCAGCTTTTGAAGGATGTGTCTATGGGTTCATGTGTTTCAATGACTTTGTACGTGTTTATGAGGAAGTTGAGAAAGGCTGCTTTACCAGTGCCATTTTAATTGGAAAATAGCATATAAATTTTATAAAGAAAACAAAGAAGAACATTTCTGTAATCTGTCTGAAGACATGATGTTCTGTGAATGATAAGCCAAAAGGTAATTTTTAGAACAGCATGAAATATTATGAAGAAATAATTTAAAAGTACAATATTTTGTGCTATGAGTTTCAGGATTCTTTTCTCTTCTCTCTGTGTTATATAAAACTCAAAGTTTCAATAGTCCTGTGTTCTAAAACAGTAGGATAGATATATTAGTATAGAAGGTCACAAAACCTCTGAACTCAGGTCATCTCAGGGCAGATTCTTCTAAGAGAAAGCCCACTAAGAGGAACACTGATTTTTTTCTAAAGGTGTTAAAAAATATCATTGTGAACAACAACGATGTTTTTAATAACTTCCTATATATAAATTTTACGTAGCAATACATAGATGTGAAATCTAATAAAACACAGTGTCTAAATTAAACACCTGCAAACATTCATGTATATAAAAGATTGTTAAGATAGAACATTTTTTTTACCTTTCAGTTCCTTCCATGAGAGCTTTAAGAACCTAGAGATTTCTAAATGGGCAGTGGTCAACCTCAGCCATTTATATTCTCTCCTATCCATTCTGGTCCTTCTTGGAAGGCTATTTCTACCAACCAACTAAGATTTAGGTCACAGAATTCCTCTACATGAAAGTTCCATTTAAATTTTCTGCCTAGCTTCTATAGAACAAGCATTAGCAATGTTCAAGTGTCATTTCTAAGGTACAGAATAGAAGCATAGGATACCCTACAGTCCTGTTTGTTTATTAGTTTAGGGGTCTATACCATCTACACCTATACGTGATATGACTCGTTTAGCCCCAAGTCAAAATACACATCCAGTGGCTAAATCATGATATTATTTGTTGTAGAAATGGAATCAGTATTTATATTTAACTATCTAGACTCACCATAATTTCTCACACCTAAAAATTTGGAGAGCTAATCTCTTCTCTGAATAGCTGACTGAGAAAGGCAGAGATTGGAAGCATACTTAGCACACAACGAATTTTACTAAATTTTCTTTTTGTAGCCACCTTTAAAGACAAGTGCTGAGTAAAAAGAATTTGAAGAAGTGTCACAGATATTACATCACGCTCCTACTGAAGAAAAAGTTTGAGCTAACAGCTAGCATAGAAAGAAAACTACATAAGTATTTTGTTTTTCTTCCTATTCTTCAAGGAGAATGACTTGCAAACAAGAAAGATAAAAGTGATAAAGAGGCAAATGTGAGAAGAGACCAAGGAAGGACTGAGATTCTTTAAATGAATCTAAACCTTTAGACTCAGTGATCTTATCCTACAAAAACAAAGTAAGTTACTCATATAACTACAGAACCTAATATGTAGCCTCTGACAAAGACTTGCTAGAAAAACAAAAGTTGGGCTGCATCCTTTAGTTTTGAAATAACAGAAAAATACAAAATATGGGAACAATAACGAAATGAATATGACCTTGTCATGGATGAAATTCCAGAAAATGTTTTGTAAAGGTTCTTGAAATAGTAAGTGATGCTTATGACTAGAAATGGCTCACATGCAATAAGTCACCACTAAATCTCTTTCTCTTATCCTTTAAAAAATGATTATCATCTAAATATAGATGAAATATTTAGTTGAATTTGAAATTTTGACTCTCAGAGTTTAATCAACCTTTTTAATAGTTCCTTGCTGACAAAATGTCATGACTTATCTTGAAGATCAATATTTGGCCTGAACCCTGTTTAGGTAAGTACATATAAATGTTCATATAACTTTATCCTGAAGAATTACCCATTTGAATGTATATGTAGAAAGAACAGATACTGAATCAAAAATATTGCCTGTATATGCTACTGTGGCATTCAGAATTTTAAAAGCTTATCAACCCATTGGAAAATTTGTCTAAAAGTAATTATGTAAAAAGGAGTTGAAATTCATGGAAATCTAATAATGATATTGCTGAAAACAATTTATCTTGTTTTAGCAACATTAATAATCAATTAAAATAATTACAGGGAAACCCCCTCTTTTTAACCATGTATTCTCAGTGAGTCTCTTCTAGAATATCACTACTACACCTCTGTTTCTTCAGACCTTTGTAGGAAGTAGATGTGCCTATACCATTTGAATCTTCATTCCCTATACAACCCTGGTCACTGAATGGAATTATTCAATAAAAAAGTCAGAAACATTGAGAGATACTTTCTCTGCTTCTGATTCAGATCAATCTGAAGTAGCAGTCCAGCATGAGTATATTGTGTACCTCAGAGATGAAACATTTCTTCATGGTTCTGGAGTGTAGATGCAGGTTCTGGAGTGCAGATATAGGTTTGGGCACATAAGGTGGATATAAGCAGCAGAAAATAAAACCTCCATAGATACACCATTAAGTCATGTCCTCAAAGTTTTCAAGATAGTAGCCCACACCATGATCTCCTTCTCTGAGTGTCTTCATCTTACAATGGGTACAATTTCCAATAGTTAGTATTCATTAATAATTTTGGATTATTAAGAAAAACCTATGTGTTCTATAGAATAAAAATTACTATTTACTAATGAACAGGGTATATAACATCAATTGTAGTTGGTTTATTGCCTGTTTGTGCTGCTTTCTTCACAATAGTTTCCTAAACATACACCAGTACTACTGTGGGCAACTCTCATATCAAATAGAACTGAAATTTTTCTATATTAATCGGCATTATAAAACATTTTTGCTATATGTTACTAAATTTTTTAAGTCACATGTTTAATGAGTGGTTAAAAGTTTGTTTAGGAAGCAATTAGAACTCCAGGATATCATCGTAGCAAACAAAATGTGACTAAAGTATATTTTGTAAATGGAGCCAAGGAACAAGGTTCACTATTTCAGCTAAGGTCAAGCATCACACAGATCCTATTGGTTAGAATTCTCATCCTGGAATTTCTTCTAGTGTGTGTGTTTGGGTGGGGAAGTTGCCCTAGACAGTACTATCTTTCAGCTTTCTTACTGAGTTAAAGCCAAATTCTATCTCACACTTCCTTCTAGGTTCTAGCTTCGCTCGAATAATAATTGCTGTTAGCATGTTGTTTTATTTGAGATTTTAGTTTTTAAACAGGATTGGCCTATGTAGTCTAGCTGCCATTAAACTTGAAGATGTTTCCCTATTTCAACCACTGGACTGTTAGAAATATAGGAATGGGTTGGCATATTCAGTTTAACATTTTAGAACTAGTTAAACCATATGACTGGAGACTCAACTTTTAACAAAGTAATCTTGCTTACGAATTCTAATTTCAAGGTGTCATCTTTCTATTGTTTATGTGTGTAGCATCTGTGGGTCATATGAGTCTCCAATTTATTCTATCCAGAGAAAGTATCTATTCAGCAGCAGGTAAGAAGATGTCTTGTGGTCCTAAGTAAACTTTTGACATTATTTAAGTAGGCAGATCATTGTCCACTCATGGTTGAAAAAATTAGTTGCAATCCAGTATCTGCGTCTACTGAAACTTTTTAGAACAATGAAAGTGAAGTTACCATTTGTCATGCCCTGCCCTGTGGCCAACTTAGGATTCAGTTTTAAGATCTTATGTTCTAAAGATTTAAATTTATATTCATAAATTAATACTGCTCTCATTCTTCACAAGAGAAATTTCTTTTTGGAGCAAGTTGTAGTTAATGCAGAGACTCACAGCTGTTCAGAGTAAAGAGAAAACTTTACAGCAGAATACATAGTTCTAAATTAGAAATTTATGTCATTCTCTCCAAATATCATAGAACATTGTGATATCGAGTACAGGAAACATACTCGCCACAGGTTGAAAGAAGTTGTGTCAAACAGAGTCTTTGGAACATAGCATGGCCATTGCATTCATGAATTTATTGCAGCTACTGTTACTTGCACAAGATCTATATAATACTAAGACTATTACAAGGTCTTCAAGCATAATACAGGGAATTATGAAGATGCATGTGCCTAGATCTCCTGCCCGTAACACACATAACTTCTCTCTTGGCCTGGTTTTAGTACATCACAGCAGATTGTCTCAGTATATATCCTACATTGTCCTGGAATCTCCAATATCCTGCAGTAGACATTGCAACTTGGGTTTAACCTTCACAACTTCAAATAAATTCCTCTCAAATAAATTTATATTTCAAAATTGAAATAGTAAAATAAGCAATGGAATGCAGAATGGTCCGGGTGGTGGTGGAGAGTCAGCGACAGGCCATAGTAGACTGTGTCCTCACACTTTTAATGATCATTGCCTTTGTAACACAATATTATTAATAGTAACATAGATTTGCAATTATCTTATTTATTGCATTTACTAAACTGTGTTTAGGATATTCATCTCTTAACCCAAAAATTGATTTTTCTATTCACCTAAATGCCCCTCATATGAGAACGTAAAGCCATGCTGGCAATATACTAGAAGAGAGAGCATAATAAGGATTCTGTGAAAACTCCAGGTGAAAAGCATATAAAACAGATTTTTCTATGCTGGCTCCAAATCTCCAGATGTTCAGCTGGTGGCCTGAGACTTGACTATGGTATCATAATACCAAGATGATGTTTTGTAGACCGTGAGTTGATAGTTTATTCAATTCCATATACTATAATAAGAAAATATTTATATACCATATAATATAAATAATGCAATTTTGACTTTAAAAGCCTACTCATTTAGTTCACTATAAACTTAGCACAATGGTTCAAAGCAGTGTTTATGTGAAAGTAGAACACTGGGAATAATCAGTTGTGTCTATTACCATGAACAGTTTTATAACCCTTGCTCTTTTTTTTTATTCACTTTATTTCAATTTCCATACATGTAACTCAAGAGATTTGCAGTGTTACTCTTTCTGTGGTTGGTTTCACTCACTTAGCAAAGTATTCTTAAGTTTTATGCACATGCCACATACAATGAAATAAAATTTATTTTATGTTAAGGAAGAATATTTTGCTTTGTGCAAAAACCACATTTTTTTCTTTATCCATTCATTTACTTGCACACTGATATTGTCTCTAATACTTGGTTATTATTAACAATATTATGGATATTTTGTTGTTTCTTTGAGATTTTGATTTCAGAAATTATGGATAATTCAATACTTATTCTTTTAAACATTTTGAAGTAATATTTGAGCAATTTCTGCAATGTTTCCACTGTAGGTACAAACCCACTGCATTTTAATTAATACTATACCAAAGTTCTAATTTTCACATTCTTACCATTTCTTGTCTAGCCATCTACTTATTTGTCTATTATATATTTTGATTGATTGTAGAACTATGATATTAGTATAAGACAACCTGGAAAGAGTGAGTAACTTATTGTGATTTTGATTCACAGTTCCCTGATGACTAGTTATATTAAACCAGTAGATTATTTACAGTTTTGCTTTTTTTTATACTTTCATGTTTTTATTGTCAAAAAACCTTTTTTACTTTTTATTTATTATTTGGAATATTTGTACATGTATCCACTGTCTACTTTCCCCTGAAACTCAAAACATATCTTTTTCTAACTGCAAGACTTCATCACCATTATTAATAGTATCAGCAGCTGCAGCAGCAGAAACAACATTTTTGGAAGGTTAGTTACTTATTTGTTGAAAAGAGATTATTTTGTGTTTTTTATTTATTCTTCTCTTCTACAATATCTCATCTGTAGTATTTCATTCTTTCCTTCCTCCCAGTCTCACACCCCGACTTGTTTCCATTAATACTATACCAAATTTCTAACACGTTTATAATTATCTTATTTTTTATATCCAATAATCCATGTTTAGTATATAAATCATCTCCCCTTTGTCCCAGATCCACTGACCCTTTGTTTCTCTTCAGAAAAGAGCAAGATACCTACAGATATCAGTAGAACACAACATAAGAAGGTGCCATAAATCTAGGCATAAAACTTTGTATCTAGACTGAATGAAGCATATAGAGTCTAAACCAACCATCTTCTGTAACCAGGCTAGAAACACACTGGCTGTACTGGACAGCAACCCAGCTACAAAACTTACCACACATAACCTAGCTTGCCTGCAAGATGCACTAGGGCAAATCAATGACTCCTCAAACTAGAGGCATGGGCTAGAAGAGGCAGCCCATACCTGATACTGACTGATTCAGGATCCTGAAGCTGGATGGCTCAAATACCTAAGGTAGAACAAAACACAACACACACACACACACACACACACACACACACACAAAAAAAACAAGGGGGCGGGGGTGGCAATGAAATTATTCTAATGATATTCTGCTAAACTCATAAGATCAGTCCCTAGCTCAATTGTTATTAGAAAGGTTTCCAGGAGTTTCTGATGGAAGCAGATACAGGAACTCCCAGCCAAACATTAGGTAGAGCTCAGCAAACCCATCAGAAGAGGGGATGGGGGGATTGTAAGAGCCAGAGTGACTGAGAATACCAGGAGAACATGGTCCACAGAATCAATTAAGCAGGGTTCACAGGAACTCACAGATACTGAAGGACAATCATAGAGTCTGCATGGGTCTGAGCTAGACCCTCTGCATACTTATGGCGGTTGTTTAGTGCAGGAGCCAGGGTCATTGGACTCCTTAGACCCTTTTTTCCTACATTTGTCCTTTTTAAAACTGTCTTCTGATTATGCTAAGGTTATACTAAAAGAGTTACATTTTCAACTGGAATGTAATAAAGACTTTAGACAGAAAAAAAAACACAACTTGAAAACAAATTATTAAATGTTAATTTTCTTAAATAGAAATTGAAGTTAAGAGTTGTACCTCCCTCTTAGGATTGCAGTATAGTTTAAAAATCAATGTTAAGTCCAAAGTATTTAATACAACTCTGGAATTTTAAAAATGTGGCATAAACATGCCACTATTATAAATTAGAAAATTATATTATTTAAGATTGTAATATAAACTAAATAAAATTTCACAAATAACTTTAAAAAATAACTTTTAAAAATTCTAAAACAGCAAGGAGACCAAATTATTACTAGGCAAAGCCAAAGCAATCCCGAAAATAAAATTTATGGAAAAGAATATTTTTATAGTAATTTTATTTACTTTAGATTTTTATGATAAATATTCATTTTGGTCTGCGAGTTATATAGTTGAATTCTGCATGAAACTGAATAGATTTTAGAATTTAGTACTAAATTAGTTATTTTTGCCTTTTGAATGCGTGAAAACAAAACACCTTTTTTGCTAAAATATTATCTGCTTTGAGCCCTGAGGCCTGAAAATACTATGAAATTAAAATTTCAAATGCGGGAAGAAAACTCTATAATATTTGTTAATTCTTGTCACAAAATGTTCAAAATTATTTTTGCTCAAAAAAATCTGCATCTGAACATGTACTTAGCAATTTATTTCATCTCTGACTACAAGGATTTTAAGGTATATTTGAAATATTTCTCCTTTAGAAAGAATTGATAGACTGATAAAATGGAGAAGCCAACTAATTTAAAGATATGCAGCTGTAAAATAATAATGAAATAAAATTAAATTTAAACCTGTATAGTCATATTAGCTTTATTTTAGGTAACAATAAACAGTGGAAACACTCTTTTTCAAGAATAGTAAGGAGAAAAATGTCATCACGGAAGATTCTGGTGCCTTGAAGTAGATTACTGGGATGATAATAAATTTATGTAACACGTGGAGTAGGAGGTTCAAGCTATGTTCACAATAGCTGTGGAATGCAAGACACTGGGCCACCCTTTGAAGGGTATGAGCAATTGCCAGTAGTAGCCATTTGGGTTTTCATATTAGAGGGAAATGCATTTCCTCCCCGGCAGCTGGATTAGGCACTGAAGAGTTGTGCTAACGTGGTTTCACTTGCTCTACTTTTCTATTTCCATATTTAAGCATCTTAAATTTTGGTGGAACATGAATTTAGATACATCTTGCATTTGATTAGATCACATTTTAGGGGGTTTTATGCATTTTAATCCAAGTTTGGCTCTGTGAACCTTACCATCTGTCTGGAGTTGTCATTGCATTTATATTTAATTTTAATTTGCTCCATTATATTTTTGACTAAAAGTTGTTTTATTTTTGGCAACCTCCGTACCTAATGCCTTCTCTGTCTTCCATCCATTTTCCAACTACATGTAGAGAAGACTTCGCAAGCACCAACATGATCAGAGTAATACTAATACATTTGTATTGTCTTTGAAAGTGGACATTATTTAACTAAACTCATGATACCCTATATTGACACCATTCTCCAAATACGTCTTTGTAATTTTTTCTTTGTTGCCATATCTCACAATATATTTTTTTTTCTTCCAGCTATGATCATTTTTGTCTCTAAGTTCCTTGATGGTTTGCTCTTCACACTGGCTAAAACCACTTATCCTACTCCCAGAGCAAGGAGCCCTGTACATACCTTTGTTGTTGCTTACTTATTATTGTTTTTCAAGAAAGAACTCAGACAGTACTGTTCCTTTCCCACACACAATGCATTCTCTTTTCCATTCTTGGATGTAGAAAATCACACAGGGACATTGAGAATTCGGTTTCTTCCTTGTTAGTCTACAGGCTCCAGGAGCATGCAATGAGAATATATCTTATCTACCACTGACTTCTTCATGTCATGGTCAGAGCCTACATTGATAGGCATAATAGGCTCAATAATTATTTAATACTATCTAGCTAAATAAAAAATCTACCTTTAATAGCTTATACATAGATATTTCCATTCCTATTTTTGTTACATATGCTATGAGGAAAGATTTTGCCTTTGCTCCTGTGTTTTTAAATATTTTATTTTTAAGACATAATTTACTGCTATATGTGTGTGTATGAATTCCTTAGATAAATGAATAATATTTGCTTATTCTGTATAATGTAACTTGCATGTATGTTTTATGGATGACCATTTTGGTATAAAACCCAAAAGCCTGGGATGAGAAGTCTGCATTGTTGTACAGTAGACTCCAAAAACATTTTAGGTTATTGCAATTGTTCCCATTTGCAGCCCACAGTTAGAAGGTAATCCCTTATTGTTGAAGCCACAATGCACTTCAGACACAGGGCCCAGAAGCCCCTGAGCTGGAGCTGACATGCAAGCCTTCTACATAAGAATCAGCTTTATGGTACCAGAATATTAGTTGCAAGCTTCCAAGATACCAACAGTACTACTTTATATTGCTTGTGAGACCTAACAACAGAAAGCATGGCATGATAACCCTAATAGTGCAGGAGTGGCACATGCATCTTGTTTATAATCAAGAGCTCTATAGTTGGAATGAATACCTGCTAAACAAGAGGAAAATAATGGCTGTTACTATAAACCTTCCCAGTAATCTAGAGCTAATAAGGTCATGGATTTTGGAGGAGAACTTATAACCACCACATTTTATAACTAGTGTAACTTCAAATTACATGGTATTTGTCCTTATACCCTGAGATAAGTGTAGTAGTATTCAGTAGTATTCACCTCACACCAAGGGAACATCTCTTTCAACAGATGGATACAATTACAGAAAACCACAACAAATCAAGAAATACAGAGCTGTGGAGCCAAATATATGTCTATATATCTATAACAACCAATATAACTGTAACGCAACTCTCATTCCTAAGGTTCAGAGACTATTGAGAAATAGGGATCAGAAAGATTGTAAGAACCAGTTGAATAAGTAGATTGCTGTAATATTGTTTAATGGGAAAGTTGGAGGTACAATCATAAATTCTAACCAATATCACTGATTAAAATATGTTCTGTAAAAGAAGAGCAATAGACATGTTAACATGAATTGGAGTAAATCTAAAGCAGCCTAGACCTACACAAAGAATTATAGATAACTCAAGAATGCTGAGCATAGGTGAAACAGTCTTCCTTGTGAAAAATAACATTACATTGTTATCCAATGCCAAATGGCTAGCCCTGAAAACATACTTCTTAAAGATGTAGTTTTTAAAGTATCTACAGCTGAAGTCCAAATGATATGATCTACTTTATGCTCAGCTACAACTTCTAAGAACATATGCATTTTGTAAACTTGTGGATGTTAAAAACCAATAATAGTTATCTTAAACCACAAGGTGCTCTTCATAATTTATTAAAATATATTGTCTAAGTTTCAACACACTGTGATAATGGTTGACTGAGTATAAAATTGTTATGACTATTTAAAAATGGCAAGTAGGACCTTATTATACCAAACCCTACAAAACTTCAAAACTTTAAGATTGTGGTAACATACATTGTAAAATACCTATAGGAGTAAGAAATTTACTAAAAACAATTCAGTGACTGCTAAAGTCAAAATTAAAAATTCAGTTTCACCCTGTCCGCAGCTAAGGTCTTTTGGGATTGTCCCCATCAAACTTTACTGACATTGAATAATGACAGCTGCCAGCTTTTTTTCCAGAGTAAGAAAAAAAAATGTTGCTTACTCATGGTCCTAGAGAAAAGAAAATCTCTGAATTCTACATGCATTTGGAGAATCTCACATGCAGGAATATTGTTACTGGAGGAAGTAGATTTTTCAAATGTCTCAGTTAATATTACCACCAACAATATAGCAGTCAGCACAGTACCATTCCCAATTTTGTTTGCACTAAAATACACCAGGCATCAAAAATCTTTATACATTTAACAAGTACTTACTCGACACCCAATTTGTAACATGCTCAGAAATTGGGAATAAAGTAATGAATAAAATAGCAAAAAGAAGACAAGTTGTAGATTGTTGTTGAAGACTATGAGGGAAGTGAGGAAATGAGCTGGAGAACAGCAAGAGGAATCAGGTGAGGATATGGTATGATATGTTTGACCAGAAGAGATAACTAAGCTAGCATCAGAATAAGCAATCACAGAAAACTCGAGAGGAGCACACTTCAGGTGTAGAAAACTATAAGCATTATGGAAATGTTCTTGTTACAGTTGCAGATAAAAAAAATTCCACATTTACAGAATTGTGACATAAACTCTTGAAAATGGCATACTACAGTCTGAGGGGCAGAGTGTTCTACTCTAAAAACAACACAAGTCCAGGAAGGAGTATACAATAAAGCTGCAAGTAGCTTATATTGATAAAAATTCAGTTTTCAGCCAGCAATGTAGCTCAGCTGGTAAAGGCTCTTGCCATAAAGCTTGACGCTGGAGTTTGATATCCAGGACCCACATGGTAGAAGGAAAGAACCGACTTCACGAGGTGTTTTTCAACACCCATATATGCACAGCAGTGCAGTAGCATGTACACACACTGCCACCGCCATTGCCACTGCCACCACCAACACCACCACCACAATCAATAAATGTTATTACAAAAAACCTTATTCTTACTATTGTATGGAAAATGAATACCAAGAGAGTAGGAATTAATATAGCCAGACAATACAGGTTTTCTTCAGAGTGAAATGTGACAGCAGAGAGGAACAGATATCTGCTGTGGACACGAGACTAATAGGATTTACTTGTTCAAGGGTTGGGTCGAGGAGTAAGGCAAAGATTATAGAAATTAAACAGTGTTACTTGCTATAGGCAGCCTGGGCAGAAAAAACAGGTTCCAGAAAATGGAAGTTCAAAAGATAGAAGACAGAAATGTCAGTATTAAGAAGTGGACTTATCTGAAGGCATTTGTTGCCTCAAAGTCAGACATGTTTGCTAATTGTATACACGTATGATAATTGTTAGAAATAAGCAATCATGAGTCAGGTAATAAGTGTTTTGTGCACATAAGTGAATGCCAAATTGCTTGTACAAATAGTGGCTGTGACAACTGTGTCATTAATTTTGTGATGTTAAAAGATTTAAATTCAGGACATTCACATCATCAGCTGCATCTGTAGGACAGAAACCAGAGACTATTTTGCTATTACATCCACTGTGATGGCTAGACGGACTGTCTGAGAACTGACTCTCAAATTATTGTTAGCAGAATATCTTTAATTCACTTACTTGATTCTCTAAAAATGCATTTGTGTTCTTGCATGGCTATCTCAAGAACCACCCCTTGCCCTTTTGAAAATCATAGATCTCCAGAAGCAAATTTTAAGAAGAGCATCTGCTTTATTTCTCACTGAAAGCTGTTGCAAAGAAGTGAGAAACAAGAATCACTTAGGTACTAAAGAGAGACGGTGACTAATTCACTTAATTACTAGGAAGAATGTATACATATTATTCAATTCATATGACCCTATTACTTGTTATTTTTTAAGAAAAATTTGTGTATTCAATGATAGAATTTGAAGGAATTTTTATCCTCTCAACATTATCTTTCTTACACAGATAATATCTCTAGAAAAATAAAGTCAGTCGTGACAAAGAATTATTTTCTTTTGAGTCAAGAATTTAAATTTTCAGTTATGTTTCCTCCTGTTCCTTCCTTTTAGCCATGAAACTAGATCTTTGATACGTTGGGGTATAGTAAGAGCAAAGCTTGCTTACAATCCTTCTCTCTTCATTTTAATTATAAATCTGCAGCCTTGCTACAAATCCTGAGGAGATACCCTAGGGAGTCAGGAGAGAGAAAGAGCATGTGGAGGAGGAGGGAGGAGGGAGGGAGAAGATTGCTGAAGGAGAGATGTGAGAGCAAGAAAGAAAGAGGGGAAAAGATAGCTTAAAATAGGCTAATGAGGAAAAACACAGATGTTCACTTAAATGTAAATTTCAAAAGAAAACATTCATTCCCAATACAGCCTGTGATATGCTAAAAATTATTCATTGTTGATTCAATATTAAGATATAACTGTATGCCTGATAGCTTTCTGTTGTTGTTGTCATTGTTGTTGTCATTGTGAGGCAACACTACCTAGAAAAATATTCAGAGAAAACAATCTCCCTCTTCAGAAAACTTAGAGCTCACAGGTCAGAGCTTTGACCTTAAAACAGTAGCACATGCCTGAGAGTCAGGAAAATCTTTTAAGAGAATGAATGAGTGTAATATCTATGGGATGTAAGGTATGATATGTTTTTATTAAATTCATATTATTATTTGCCATATTCCCTTTCTTTGAACATTTACTTATTTTCCACCCCACATTATTGAATGTAATTTCACTGAATATATTTTAAATTGTCTTCACCATGACTAATAACTACCAAATTTATTTCATTTGTATGTAGTCTTTTAATCTTCAAACCTGATACTCTGCTGCTATTTAGAATCCAATGCTATACAGAAAAGCATCATTTTTTCCCTTTATCCATAATCTATTTGTCCACTTGACTATTTACTCTTCTATTCTGATACTTCACTATGAACTTACCAGTATTCAAAAGAACTTGTGTAAATATTGATGGGTTCTAGCCCAGCTTTCTAGCTCTATCATTAGACCCCTGTTGCCATAGTACACATCTTTCTCCATGACTTCTGTGGCATTATTTCTGCTCTCAGAGGCCTGCTCTTAACTGAGAGTTTAATAGT
This sequence comes from Rhabdomys pumilio, assembly GCA_030674055.1. NCBI lineage: Eukaryota > Metazoa > Chordata > Mammalia > Rodentia > Muridae > Rhabdomys > Rhabdomys pumilio. The sequence continues at coordinate 112,539,219 of JANHMN010000004.1, read as the reverse complement.
GGTGACTTTGTATCTGTGACTTTTCCAGAAACCAATGATTTCTAGAGCTATTCTTTTGATACTGGGAAGCCACCACAGACAACCACTCAGACACAATTTAGAGCCAACTGAAAGTCTTTATTCCAGTTGTCTGGGACTACACTCAGGCTTTTGGATCCTAAGTGTAGATCCTAAGTGTAGCACTGAGTGTTCAGAGCACAGAGCTTTTGAAGGCAGAAACCACATCCTAGTGTCTTCCTTAGGAGCTGCATGTATGGAAGTAGGGCTTCTGGTAAACAAGAAATTTAACAGACACAGTTGTCTGGAAGGTGAGGTTTACATAAACAAGTGGCTTAAAGAAGTTAAGATATGCTGACTAGGGCATCTTGATCTTGGGTTCCTACAAAAGAGTTGGGTAATTCCCATGGGGTTCTCCATCAAGGAGATCAAATTGTAGTTAAACCTGAAATCAACATTAGTTTTCTTTACTTGTCTAAATTGTCTTCCCCATGACTAATAACTACTAAATGTATATAATTAGTATATAGTCTTTTAAGCTTAAAACACAATACTCTGCTGCTATTTGATATAAAGCATCATTTTCCCCTTATCCATGAGCTATTTGTCTACTTAGCTATTTATCCAACTCATTATTTCTCTATGAACTTGTCAGAATTCAACAGGGCATATATAATTAACAATACATGTAACATGTATGGTTCCATGAAACAATAATGTGTAAAAATTAACAGTACTACTTAATTTCAGTGAAAACCAAGGACACAAAAGTATAGCACTTATAAGTGGTCTTTTATGGATTTCTTTATCGTAAAAATACCATAGTAGAGACAATGGTCTCAAATAAGTCTAGTGACAGCCAAAGACAATAAATAGATTTCTCTTTGTGGCACAAGTATTCAAGTAGATACCAGGAAAGAACAGTAAAAGTGTTATCTGTAGATACTCTTCTCAGATTTATTGAATAAATAAATAAGCAAATGCATAAATAAATAAATTTAGTACATCTGGTCCTGTTCTCAAAGATTTTTGTCATAAATAAACTAGAAGGCTCCCTTCAATTCTGAGATTTTATAAGACAGTTATGTTTTTTAACTCCTGGAAGCAGTATATGCAGTTTGAATGTCCTGTCAATGGAATGGGTTACAGAAATACTTGTATTTTCCTCACTTGAACAGAATTTTTATTTAATTCCAATATGCCCCACTATAAGCTCAACAAAGATAACAAACTCATGAAAGATTTTCAAAACTAGCCTGGGCCTGTTTTCTCAAGTAAGCAATGTTAGACTGATCACCTCTTCAGTATCAGAAACCCAAAACTATCACTCAGATAGCAAAGAAAGTAATGTCTATGTCTGCCTCTCTGTTTTATGGCTATGCTGATGCTGAGTGCTTCTATTGGCCTTTAAATTCTCTAGAACTTTTAAAGTAGTGTGACCCTTATGATGCTAGAATATCTCCTTCACAGTTCTAAACTAAAGTGTTTCCAATCCCCCAGGTCGTATAATCTGTTGTGTTATATTCTGTTGACTAATATGCTTACTCTTCAGACCCTTTATCTTATTTTGCTAGCACTAAATGCTCACATCATACGGTTCCACAATCACCAAGGTGAAGGCGCAGCTGACAGATAAGGAACATTAACATGTCTGAAAGTAGATGCTCTGCTTATCACACTGTAGTAAAGCAACATCTATTTCCTCTGTGGTGCTGACACTAAGGTTGCCTAGTCTGCATTCTTTTATTAGGGAGTTATGACCACTGAAGTTAATAAATGTCAATAAGCAGTGTTTGTTGATTCCTGTTGTGTTGCTGTAGGGTCTCGGTATGCATATGTTTTGTCTCTTCTAATCGGCTGCTCTAGGATTATTGTGTTTTCTTGGATGCTGTTAGCCTCATATGTTGGTATTTTCTTTCTAGTGCCTTCTGTAGGTTTAGATATGTAAATACACGTTGTTTTAATTTGGTTTAGTCATAGAATGTCTTATTTTCTCCATCTATAGTGATTGAATATTTTCTTAGTATAGTAGTCTGGTCTCTTCCAGTCTAAAGCACATCTTACTTACAAGGCTCTTCTGTCTTTTAGAGTCTCTATTAGGAAGTTGGGTATTTTTATAATAGGTCTGCCTTTACATGTTACTTAATATTTTTCCCTTGTAGCCTTTAATATTCTCTTTCTATTCTGTACTTTTAATGTTCTGAAGTTATTATGTGCCACAGGGACATTCTTTTCTGATCCACTCCAATTGGTATTCTGTGCACTTCTTGTACCTCGATAGGCATCTCCTTTTCTAGGTTGGAGAAGGCTCCTACTATGACAGTGGTTCTCAACCTGTGGGTCTGGATTCTTTGTCTAACCTTCATCTTCAAGATATTTTACTATGCTTCATAACAGTAGCAAAATTACAATTAAGAGGTGGCAACCAAAATAACTTTATTGGTTTGGGATTACCACAGCATGAGATAGCCTATTCAATAGTTGCAAGATTAGAAAGTAAGAAGCACTGCCTATGATTTTGTTAAAAATATTTTCTGTCCCTTTGACTTGAACTTTTTCTCTTTTCTCTATTTCTATTAGATTTTCTAGGTTTTGATGTATTTTTTTTAATTTCCGTACAGTATTGTTTGATATTTTATAAATAGGTACAATTCTTTTTTTTTCTTTTTTTTTTATGTCCTTAACATAGTTTCCTTTTTCTTCTCTCTTCCCAGTCCCTATCCCCCACATCCCTTCTTCACCACCACCCCAATCCACTCATTCTCTTTTTCTCTTCAGAAAAGGACAGGCCTCTCATGGATATCAACCAACCATGGCACATCAAGGTGTAGTAAGTTTAGGTACTTCCTCTCATATTTAGGCTGGACAAGGCAGCCTCTTAGGAATAAGGAGTTCCCAAAAGCAGGCAAAAGGTGTCAGAGACAGCCTCTGCTATGTTGACTGAAAGGTGTCCCACAAACGACTCAGATAGCTAAAACAATGCTGTGCAGTAGAAGAAATTCTAGAGGTATCACCATCCCTGATTTTAAAGTGTACTAAACTGGCCTTGAGGAAGTTTGTGGGTCCCAGCGGGTCCCAAATTACTCCCTGTTTTGGGGGTTGGGGGTGTGTGACTTACTCACCTACACTAATCTCACTAATTTCTTCTGCTAGAGTGATTAAAAGATGTGCTATATCTAAAGCATTCCTACCTGCATGATTATTTTCTTAAGAGCAAATCAAGATTAGAGTTTTCAGATAATATTAATAAAAACTCAAAATCAAATCCTTATAACTATGATTGTTTTACAGTATATTATTTTATTCCCAATTTTGTTTTACTAGGAGAAAAATATTTTTGTTGTTGTTTTGGTTTTTTTTTGGGGGGGTTGAATATATTTTTGTCAAACCTACCTAGTTTTAATAAGAAAAAAACAAAAATATTTCATAAATCGACATGAAGTTATTTTGATAAAACCCTGTTATAGTGCTTACAAGTCCATTATACATTGAATTTAACTTCAGAGAAAATTTGAAAGAAAAAAGTCATAAAATATGAGTAGAACTGAACAAAATTCAAAAACTGATTCATTTTCAATTTGACAAGTCTGCTAGGTGGCTTAAAAAACCTTGGTTAAGTTCTACATCTTAAAACATGTCAAACCACTTCTTCACATGACATATCTACTCTACTTCAAACTTAAGACACTCTGTCAGTAATAACTTTGTGACTTCACCGGGAAGTATTTGAAGAATAGCTAGATATTGTTTGTAAATGTGGGTGCCAATATGAACAGTCAGAAACATGTGAAAGTGGTAATTTTCTTTATTGATATTTCATGTTCTTTTACAAGGAAAGATTGCAGCAGCTCAAGGCTGCTGAATAGAAAAGGAAACACTGAGTAATATATGTATTTTAACTTCTTATCCACCAAGGGCTTGCCATAACTACATTGGCTCAGGGCAAATGTTAATTCCATTGAGAAATGGAATGAGGCCAAACATCCATCCTCCTGGGGCTTCTTATCAAATCAACAGCTTAGGCCTGCATCCTAAATTAGCAACATTATTATTTAATTTTATCATAAGTCTACTGACAGATTCATTTTGGGCATTTAATATACGAACTGATATGCCTAATATTGAGCAGAATGTTCCCATTGTCAACCAGCTTTTCAAGGGCTAAGATAAAGCAATATTTGTGTCACTATTTTGAACAGAACCATGACCCTTCTCAGCCACCTTTATACATATCACTGCTGACTTTCCTTCAGTTTGATGTTTTTCTCTATTAAGAACACATTCAAAGGCAGTAACAGGCTAAGGATTAGATAGGTACTGTAGACTGGAGTCTAAAACTGACAGTGCATTTGTCTGCATTCCCTGAAATGAAACAGGAAAGGTGTCTATTTCTCCCATGGAATTCTACCAACATCAGTCCCAAAGATATAGATGTCAGGAGAAATGCTTACTTTACAATTCATTTCTGTACCCCATGAATAATTGCATGTTTTGATAGAGTTGGTTAAAATGTCTACACTGATGTAATTCTCATGACTATGAAAGGGCATTAAGACCTATGCATAAAAATATATTTGATCATAAAAAATTTCAAACATATACAAAGAGTATATTTCACTGTATCATCATTTTACCCATCACCCAGTCTTTCACTATTATTTTTTCAACATTTTCGTCTCTAATTATTTTTCTAAAACAAATAAAAGAAGCCTTAGCTATGCATTTGGTTATAAAACATAACAATATCCATATCTCATGCCAATAGAATTTTACTTGATTGCCTCTTGTCAATATCATAACTCACAAAAATGGTAATGCAATGCCACCCAATAATTGAAAGTCAAATTTCTTAATATTTCTTACCTCTCACCACTCATGAAAGAAAAAATTTTTATGCCACGGTTAGAAATCATTAAAGAAAACCACAACCAAACAAAACAAATAAATGTGAAACTCCATCCCAAAGCAATATTCATGAAAGTAATAAGGTAATATCCCTAATTTCTCTATCAAGCTCATGTACTTTTAGTGAACCATAAAAAAAAAATGAATAGGATGCGGTACTAAGTGTAAAGATGGCCAAAACTTAATAGGCAGGGTACTCTGAAGATGGTGACTTTACAAATTTCGTTGGTGGAAAAATAATAAATAAAAGTTAAAGAAATGATAATAATTTCTATAAAATAGACTTAAAGACTTGCTGTTTTCAAGTTTAAGTTTGAAAGACACTGGAAAGACACCACGATGTGTGTGTGTTCTAGCATGTGCTATAGGGAGTCCATTCATCCAGAATTCCTGTTTTCTTGAATAAGTAAGTGTGTACAGCACCTTCAGACACTGTAACATAGTACCAAGTTCCTCTTTTTTTTTTTTTTTTTCGAGACAGGGTTTCTTTGTATAGCCCTGGCTATATAGTAGTACATGGTTTCTCTGTATAGTCCTTGAACTCACTCTGTAGACCAGGCTGGCCTCAAACTCAGAAATCTGCCTGCCTCTGCCTCCCAAGTGCTGGGATTAAAGGCATGCGCCACCACCGCCCAGCAGTACCAAGTTCCTTAATGACCTTTCACTTGAAAGGTTTAGCATTTATGAGTTGACTAAAGCTTATATCTGTTATATTAGTATACATAAAAACAATAGCCTCTCACATTTACTCTTCTTTAATTATTAGCTGAGTTGTTACCTTAAAGAAGATTGTGATTATTGAAATAAGAATGTCCTCCCAGCCCCCAGCAATAGGATCACATACTTCAATGCTTAAAGAATGGCCTTAGGAGGTGTGGATTTGCTGGAGTAGAAGTGACCTTGCTGGAGAAAGTGTGTCTCTAGGGGTGGGCATCAGCATCAGAAGCCAAATCAGGTCCAGTCACTCTCTCTGTCTCTACCAGCTATCTGCTGATTGAGATGTAAAGCCTCTCAGCTCCAGCTCCAACACCAAGTCTGTCTGTGTGCTGCCATGCTTCTTGCCATGTATTCCTCCATGATGACAATGGACTAAACCTCAAACTGTAAGAAAGCCCTTATCTTAATAATATTTGCCATGGTCATGACATCTCTTCACAGTAGGACAGTGACTATTACGAAGAGCCATGCCACATTGGCTGTTTGTCTACCCTGCCAGACAGAGGTCTAAATGCCTACTACACTTTATCATCATCATCACCATCACCATCACCATCACCATCACCATCATCATCATCATCATCATCATCATCATCATCAAAGTGAAGATACTAAGAGAAATAGTTCATATGCAACCAACATCTAACTAAGAATCAACAAGATTTTTTCAATGACATTAGTAAATACTGAGCTCATGTATTAATGTGCTTCAAATTTAGGTCATTTTCTTCTTTACACAAACCTTGTCTCATTTTTAGGTCAAAAAGAAATTGGCATAAGACCTTTATTCTTTGAGGATTTGTGTATGTGTGTGTGTGTGTGTGTGTGTGTGTGTGTGTGTGTGTGTGTGCTTTACAAAGATTGTAAAAGAGCAGATCTATTAAATACATGACTTTTAAATATATAAATAACTAGGAATTCATACAAATATTTTGAGTTAATGTTAAATATCAGCATTTTTGTTTTTGTATTGTTTTGTTTTTTGGTTGTTGTTGTCGTTGTTGTTGTTGTTGTTTACTATGGCTGTCATATTATTCAACATTTATTCCTAATATTAGAATAGTTAATATTATTCATTTGCTTCATTTGTACTTCTTTTTGTCTTCTAGTTGCTTAAAACTTAAAAAATAATACAATTAACAATAGCTTTACCATTTTTGCTATACATCTTTAAAATTCATATTTCACTAGTTTTCAGAAAAATATACAAAAAATGGAATGTTAACATCAGTTACACCAGTTCCATTCTTTGTGTACTCAGGACAGCAAATGAAATTGTGATAATATAGTTCAATGTATCATTTTAGTCAGTTTATGAGTTTTTGAGTTTCTTTTTATTTTAGTTATAAAACAACCAAATAGTTTACATGGTTTCAAACTCAGAACACCTTAGCATGATCCATTCATAGATGTCTTGCTTATGGCTCTCTTTTTTCTCTTCTTCCCTCACAGGTAATTATTTTGATTAATTTTTATTTTATTCATTTATTTTATTCATTTATTAATTTTTATTTATTTCTTTGTGAAAATATAAGCAAATAAGTATATCTGTATATTCATATGCCTTTTATTTTCATACATACACAAAATTATCATTCTATAAACTGCTCTGCATTTTGCCTCTTTCCTTAACAATTTATTATGTAAAGTGCTCCACATCATCATGTACATATAAATAGGTAAACAAACACATACACATATGCAGATATGCACAAATAAACGTGCAAAATTGGCAAGTTTCCCATAGCCACTACATCATTTCATCTCCTCCCTAGCAAGTGCTAACTAACATCTTCGTCTTCATGCTCTCACTGACAAAATAAAATTTTATTATTTTTTTCAGTCGGATTGATAAACAATGACAGCTAATTACAGTTTTAATTTATATATTTGTTTATAATAGTGAGGGTTAGCATCATTTTATATAGTAAAGTATTATTTTCATGTATTTGTTTTTTGTGATTTCACTAATAGTTTAATATAATTGCATAATGATGCTCTTTTGCATATGTATTTGAAATAATGGGCAAAGTTTGTAAGAAATGCTGAAATCTCTTTCTCAGTTTGATAAAAAGTGGTTCTTGGCAAGCAATCCTTTCCACTTTCAATGACAATGGAGGTGGCTCTGGGAATATACACACTATTTGCCAAGTTTCAGTATTGAGTCACAATAAAATAAATGATTTCCTGCTTATAATTACTTGTTTGTAGTTTCAGTAGTGTTATACAATCTTCGAATCAATCCATCTGTCTTACCAGTGATTGAAAATGTGCATATGAAAATTTAAGTGAATATCCAATAAAAAAAAATGATGCTACAACACTATATTATTTTTTAACTTTTGGAATAAGCTCCCCATGGAAGTGAGGGAAGCCCATCACTACCTTCATTTCACATCAGACTCTCACATACAGAAGCCAATTTGTGAATGTAAATCACTTGGGAAATACAGTGCTGTGGTAATGTGAAATAGAAATGCATATTTTGATGATTCGATACAGACAACATAGATGTAGAGACTCAAATTGAATACTTCCATAATTGTAATTACAGCTTCCCAAGCACAATGCCGTTAGATAACTCCACCTTTTTCTTATAATACAGTCAAACTTCCACTCTTGCCCTAAGGAGGACACAAATTATTATATTTCTGACCTCCATCCAACTGAAGCCATTAGCATAGGTGTGCTTTAAAAGCATAACAAAGTACTAAGAAGTGTGCCCAAAATGTCTAAAACAGGGGAAAAACTCAATTATGCCAGCTAGGGAGGGATCAGTGAGATTCTATAAAACAGAGTTCTGGAATGGACACATTCTATCACAAATAGTGGAAGTATAAATATAATGTGTATGTATTTTAAATATATACATTCTGGATTATTTTCTTTCTTTTTTATTTTGACTATTGCTGTAACATGACCTTAGTTATTTTGACTTTACAAACTTATTAGCAAATCTTAAAAGTGACCTTATTCAAACATTAACTGGGCCTGCATGATAACTAAGCAGGTAAAAGCACTTGAAACAAAGCCTGATGATATGAATTCATGTCTAAAGTTCTACATAGTAGAGAAGCCAACTTCAGGAAATTGCTCTGTGCACTGTGCATGTGACCACACACACACACACACACACACACACACACACACACACACACACTACATAATGTAATCAACAATAAAGTATAAAAAGATTAATTGGACACTCACCACAAATTGCTAGTGGGTTTTAAATGATAACAATATACATGACTGAACAAAACTCAGCAATAGGCAGTGGGAGGGGAGTTTATCACTAGGACATTCCAGAGACCTGGAGGAAATTTTTTAATCAGAACTCTAATGGCTCACACTGTAAGATCAAGAATTGATAAATGAAACCTCATGAAACTGGAAAGCTTCTGTAAGGCAAAGGATTCAGTCAATAAGACAAATTGACAATCTACGGATTGGAAAAAAAAAATATCCACTAAGCCCATATCCAGTAGAGGGCTAATATTCAAAATACATAAAGAACTCAAGAAGCTAACCAGAAAAAAAAGCAAACAACCCAATCAAAAAATGGGGTATAAACTGAGAATTCAAAACAGAGGAATCTCAAATGGCTGAGAAGTACCTAAAGAAATGTTCAAAGTCCTTAGTGATCAGAGAAATGCAAATCAAAATGACCCTGGATACCTTACACCAGTCAGAATAGCCAGGATCAAAACTTCAAGTGACAACACATGTTGACCAGGATGTGGAGAAAGAGAAACACTCCTCCATTTCTGGTTGGATTGCAAACTGGTACAACCACTCTGGAAACCAATACAGAGGTTCCTCAGAAAATTGGAAATAGATCTACTTGAAGATCCATCTATGCCACTCATGGAAATAAACCCAAAAGATGCTCCACCATGCCATAGGGGCATGTGTGCTACTATGTTCATAGCTGCCTTATTTGTGACAGCCAGAAGCTAGAAATAACCCAGATATCCTAAGACAAAAGAATGGATACAGAAAATGTGGTTCATTTACACAATGGAATACTACTTAGCTATTAAGAGCAAGGATATCCTGAGTTTTGTCGGCAAATGGATGGAACTAGAAAATATCTTGAGTGAAGTAACTCAGACCCAAAAGGACATGCAAGGTATGTACTCACTAATAAGTGGATATTAGCCAGAAAAAAAAAAAAGTACGGAATAGCCAAGATACAAGTCCACAGAACTCACAAATGTCAACACGCTGAAGAGCCCAAGTAAGGACACTACAGTCCCACTTGGGAGGGAGAAGAAAGCAATCACAAGTGGGGAGGGAAGGTGGGACCTGTGAGGGAAAGTAGACTGGGGTTGGGGGTGAGAGGGAAAGCTGATCTGGTATTGGGTGAGGGAAAATGACTGAAGCCTTTATGGCCAGCAGAAAGAATGGAAACAGGCAACCTCAGGAGGGAGGAATTTGGGGGTACCCTCCAGAATGCACCAGAGACCTGGAAGGTGAGAGACTCTCAGGACTCAAAGGGAGGGACCTTAGATGAAATGCCAGACAGTAAGGAGAGGGAACTTGTAGAGCCTACCTCCAGCAGGAAGACTGGGCATCAAGTGAGGGACGGGGTTGTCATCCCACAGTCAAAACTCAGACCCATAATTGTTTCTGTCTGAAAGAACAGCAGGGATCGAAATGGAAAGGAACCTGAGGAAAGAAGATCCAGCAACAGACCCAAAGTGAGATCCAGCTCAAGGGGAGGTCCCAAGGCTGGACACTATTACTGAGGCTATGGAACGTTCACAAAAAGGGACCTATCATGACTCACTCCAGAAAACCCAACAAATATCTGCAGCTGAAAGAGTCAGATGCAGATATTTGTACCCAACCAATGGACATAAGCTGCTGAGCCCTGTGGTTGAACTAGGGAAAGGCTGGAAGAAGCTGAGGAGTAGGGTGACCTTGTAGAAGGACCAGCAGTCTCAATTAACCTGGACTCCCGAGATGTCTCAAACATGGGACCACCAACCAGGCAGTATACACCAGCTGATATGAGGTACCCAATACATATACAGCAGAAGACTGCCAGGTCTGGGTTCAGTCAGAGAAGATGTACTCAAGAGACTAGAGATCCTAGGAAACTTAGAAGTCTGGTTGGGAGTGCGGTGAATGGTGAGAACATGCTCATAAGACAGGGGTTGGTATAAGAGGAGGTATGGGATATGGAACTGTCGGATGGTGGACCGGGGATGGGAGTAGGGAAAAAAACCTGGAGTGTAAAAATATTAAAAAAAAAATAATAGACAAAAAGAATGCTTTTATATTTTTGAATGCTAGGACACTATACTAATTTTAAGGTACACATGAATATTCTTTACGGACATGTCATTGATTCTTCATCTTTGTGTTTATTATCTGGTTTTGGAAAATGTCAAAAAAACAAACCAAAACAAAAACAAAATGCCATTTCTGCCTGTTCTCCAGACAAAGGAGAATATGTATTTTCTGTAAAGAGTGAGGAAGAAAAGATGTGAGTTTTGTACTGTCTGACCTCGACTCCTACTTCTCTCTACTGTCATAAATTAAAATTAAGCACAACTTCAAGCAGAAAGTAATGGTCATGGTTATGCAACTTTGACTCTATTTATTAGATGTCATCTTTAACAACTTAGTCTCAAATATTTTCATCCAACCATATTTTGGTAATCTAAATAACCACTATCTTTGTTTTGAGATTATAATTACATTCTTTCTTTCTTTTCCTCACTCTAAACTCTCCCATACATGTATCCCAACTCTTCTTTACACTCATGGCCTCCTTATTCATTACTTGGCGCACACACACACACACACACACACACACACACACACACACAAACACATTTCTAAATATACCTTACTTACTCTGTCTTAGTTGTATCTATGTTTTCAGTTCTGACTATTTGATACTGGAAAACCAATTGGTGATGTTTTCATTAAACTTTATTTAGGAATCACACTATGAGATACATTTAGCCATCCTGCATGGTTTGTTTTACTAATACTTGACCCAGATTTATTTTTATAAGTTAAAACACATTGCTGAGAGACCATACTCAGATGAGTTAAAAATTGCTTATAATGGATAAATGAGATTAATTCCTCCCATGAAGATAGGAAAATGCAATATAAAAATATTATGTAAGTTTAAGTACATAAAAAGTTTCATAGGTGTCCTTAGCTTAAATTAAGAAGGGAAAACTAAATTCATGCATACCTTCCTAAGTATAGCTGACTCTGAACATAGGACTGACTAATGACCTCATAACCTGCCAGCAGGCAGTGCCCAGTACTAACATACATGAAATTGTACAAGTTTAACTAAAATTTTCATATGTTTTCTGAATATTGATGATGAACTCTAATTATGTACAAGTTATAGTTCAGGAAAACAAAGAGCTATCTTACTTATCCAAAACAATAATGTATTTCCTGACTGTTTACCTTGGACACAGCAGGATTTAGTCTATAACATATACAGCATTTCATTATACTTGCAAAAATTTTAACTATGGAAGGAAAATGTGATATTATTTTTATTATTGTTGATATTAATAGAACCATTCATAATGCATTTGTTATTAATGATGCTGTGATATAAAAAGAATCCTTAATTATTAATGGCATTGATATGACATTATTAATTTGGATACTAAAATGAGCATTTCATTATTCCAGATGCAATTATCTTGTTAGACAGAAGTTATTGCTAATAGATTATACTTTCTGCAGTCTTGCTTTGGCACACCATAATTAGCTGTGGGCTTATATAGCCGAATAAAAAGATGAGCTAGAAATTTTATCTCTGGGTACTAGAGATTCAAGTATAGTTCAGGTCAAAAGGGAAAAAAATGATTGATCAAACACTTTTCTGTCCATGTCCAGACTCCTGAGAGTGACTTTTCAAGTATATCATGTACAGAAACTACGTTAACTGTGCCAGTATGTAAAGACTTGACTTGTGGAAGGTCTTCTGTCATGTCATATTTTCTACACAGTAAATCAGCACAGAAGTCTCTCTCCTGTTCTGCACTGATTATTAAGATGTGATATTATCCAGTGATTTATATTACACTGTCACAATGCATTTCATTTTGCTTTGTTTCAATAATACAATGAATTCTTCAATAATTTCTTTCAATTTGACTCAGGAGTTATTATAGACACTAGGATTTTATTTCTTGATATTCTGTTCAGCCTTATTAACACACATGAAGAAAGTATATTCCTTCATAATTGCTTATAGCCTGCACAGCGCAATACAGCATATTACCTCATTTTAGATAATTCTTTTGTAGTGGTATGATATTCCAACACTTAAAAGCTCTGCACAGAAGCAAATAGCTGTATGAATTACTTTATGATCTTGGTCAACTTCAACTGATTATTTCTATAGAACACTTTAGTCTTTGTCTTTTAGCAACTACATTGCACTTTAAAAATCCTCAGGCACAATTTGAAGGACAGTTAAGCAGAAAAGCTAATATAAGCAATGAAATATTTTCAGAGAAACCCTGAGCAGGATTTTGTGATGCCTCTTTTGTCCTCTTCATGCTCTTTCCTCCTGGCCTGAGCACATATGCATATACTTGAAGAAATTATTGTCATCTCCAATGTACTGATGCTTGAGACTACACAAATTAGGTGTAGGTGAATTCCTTGTGTTTATCTCCTTAGTAAAAAATTTCTTGTAACCTAAGTTTAAAGATATTTTGCCCCTTTTATGTCTATTAGCAGACTCAACCTCATCCTGAGAGACAAATACAATGAAGAAATTGTAGCAGACAGGAGAAATTATTTGCAGATTCTTATTCTAAAATATAAGGAGTAGTAAGAAATGGATGTTCAGAGAACTGAGGGAATCATGATCAGTAAAATGTTTGCTTTGCAAGTGTGAATACCAGAGTTATATTTCTACTGTTCAAAATAGTGGTCCATGCTTTAAGCTTGGACTAGAAAGCCTATCCTTCTTGGGCAGTTTCCAGGCCATTGAGGATCCTGTCTCAAAGAACATGGATGTTACCTCACAAACAAAATATGAGCTTGCTCTCTGACCTCCACATGAACAAACACATGAATGTGCCCACATAGACATATACCAATTCCTTACTGGTACCAAAAATATTTTAGATTAAATCTAATAGCATGAAAAGCTTATGTAATAAAACTTTTAAAACACTGAAAAAACGAAATGTAAAATGATACCAGAAGATTGACCTCACTCACATGCTTACAAACTAGTAGGATTCATATCTAAAAATGCCTGTCATATCAAAAGCAGTCTACAAGTTCAATATAATCCCCACCAAAATTCTATAGAAATTCACAGAATTTGAAAAAAAAAACCACACTCTTAAATTTATTTGTAAATGGAGAAATCACAGGATAATGAAACAAAACTAAATAATTAAATCATTGTTTAATTATCACCATCCTTAACTTTAAGTTACTCTGGTACAGGAATGTGGATCAATGAAATAAAATTGAAGAGAACCTAAACAAGGGGCAAATAATTTTAGATAAAGAATACAAAAATGTATATCAGAGAAGAGAATACTTCAACAATTTTTGCTGGAAGCCAGATAGCTCTTCTCAAAAATCTTATACTTGATACCTATTTCTCATTCTGCACAGAACTCAGCTTCAAATAGATGAATCTGAAGTAGAAGAAAGTAGGAAATATACTTGAACTTTGCACAGAGGGAAGGACTTTCTGTCCAAGACCATGATCTACAAATGATACAATATGATTAAAAATAATCTCAATAGCAAAAAGGCCACCATTAAAATAAAAATTCATCCGACAGAATGGAATAAAATCTTTTGCCAACTAAACATGTTACAAAGGTGTAGTATCTAGGATACAAAGAAGTCAAAACACTAGATATCAAAAAAAAAAATAAAAAAATAAAAAATAAAATAAAAAAAAAAAAAAACCACAACTACCCAATTGTAGGGCCATAAAAGAGGTCTTGGTTTTGGTCGAAGTGCTGGCTGGAAAGCCTGGAGACCCAACAGGTGTCCATTGCCTGTAAGGGACAGGCATCTGTTCTGCCATGCTCCCAGAATCCAGGCTCCTAACACCTAACACCGGGTGTGGAACTCCATTGACCTGCACTGTTCAGTCAGGGCAATGCAGCCCCACCCAAAGAGCACAGTAGGGGGCATGACTAAAGGCCCCAAGCCCTAGATTTACATACTAATAAGTTGCCTAAAGGTCAGAGGGTGGAGCCAATTAAACATTCTTCCCCAGCTCCCCCTCCCTATTTAACTCAGGTCTGCCCTGGGTTTGGGGGCGGGGGTGGGGGATGGGGGAGAGTGTACACATCCAGACTCACTACCATCCATCATGAAAATAAAGTCTGTAAAACTCATGGACTTTTCTCCTGTCATTGTGGCTGTGCCCTGAGGAACCATGGAGAAGGCCTTTAATGAACCGTTGTAGTCACAGCTGCTGTGCCTAACTTTCCCCTGGAGGAACTCTCAGCGTTCCCAGCCACCCTACCTGCACCCAATAAAAAATGGGACATAAGTTAGTCTGACATACCAATCTAGATAAAGATATAGTATAAAAGTAGGTGTGTGTGTGTGTGTGTGTGTGTGTGTGTAAGTCCATGCACACTTCAGAATAGCACTGACTACTGAGCTGACTCAGCAGGTAAAGAAACTTGCCTGCTGATGATGCAAACTTAATGATTTGAGCTTGTCCACCAAACCCATATAAGAATGAAAGTAGAGAACCAATTTTACAAAATTGTTCTCTGACACCACAGACATGACACATGGACCAACCACATACACATCATATATACATATATTAACAAAAAGTAGCTAAGTAAAACCAATAGACACTGAAACTTTACAAATGAAATTACATAGGAATATTTGCCTATGACCAAGAATGTTAATGAAAAATAATGTTCATAAATAAATGTAAAAAACTGGAGAACACCTTTGCATGGACTAGGAAGCCATAAGCAATTTTGATCAAGTCCAACGTTTGTACCCAAACTCCAAACAAAATACACAGAGATCAAGTTTAAAAAAAAAAAAAAGCAGGAAGAATTATCATGTAATTCTTTTCTCTAGATACTAAGCCAGGTGTTACTTGAAACTCAGCTTTTCAAAGGTATTTGTAATGAGATTTATTTGTAGAATACCAATATCTAAAGCAGGAAGGCTTCTGAATGTAAATTAAGCAGTTATAATCCTATGAGTTTCATGAATGAATAAGTGTATGTAGGTGAAAACAACAAACAAATATAACCTAGTTTCTCTCTGCCTCCAGAAAGTGAAGTGTGTGCATCTCAGTGCTTTACAGTGACAAATAACTCTTAAAGACTCAGTCAGTTTCTCTGTTATAATTAGTTTTATTGCTTGAGCAAAAGAGAACTGACATTTTATTTCCATAAAACAGCTTATATAGGGTTTTTCAAGAACGTGGGAGACTTTGCTTTCCTATTTCAACTCCATGAAAAAGGAAAACTCTATAAGTATTCGGCTCTTCTCTAGAGGAATATTTTCAGGGTATTGTCTTCTTACTGATAAGTGAAGCATTTGGAATTCTAATATAAACGGCGCAAGGAAAGTCATTTCAGTTTTGTTCAATGTTTTTTTTTCTATTAATTTTGACACTGGCATTTGTGATAAAACAAATTCTTCTTTCTAAGTGGAATGATTTTGTTAGAAAGGTTCCTTTTGTAGATTTCTGGGCTTGAATCAATGGGCTGTGATTCATGGACACAACAATGTAAAATAGAAGCCAGGGGCACAACAATCTTTCTCTTCTGAATACTGTTTTTAGCGGGCTGAGTGAAAAATCTGTGAAAGTAATCCATGAGATCAGTGCTTTTGTGGCTTGCAGTGAGAGGATGATAGCTGTGGAAACGCCAAAGAGAGTAGGAAGTCACCAGTGAAAGTCATTTCCCTGTAGAGTTACAAATACTATACTTTTCTTACTCTGTGGCCATTCTAAATATATCTTCTCATCTCTAAAACAAAGTGAAAGGTACCTGTCTGAAATACAAGTTATAAAATATAGACATTCAAAACTAATTATGCAATTTCCACATAATAAGATTTCTTGTCACTCAATTATGTATACAGTGAAGTAATGGTAAGAAACCCAAATTTGTTTTGCTTTCTTCTCCTTCTTATAGAAATATTAAGATCTGAAACTATCTTCTGGAGTTAAAGTCAGAAGCAAATTTTTATGTCCTCCAATATCCAGATATGCTGACTCTTTTTATTTATTTGTTTGTTTATTTATTTATTTACATTTAGAAGCAGGGAGAAACAGGTGGGTGGTGTGTGATAGTAAAACTCTTACCCTTGGGCTTATGGTGGGAACCAATGTCTATCCCTTACTATACATTTGTTCCTCCCAGTGCCTGTCATGATTTCTTCGTTCTTAAATAAGTACCTTGTCTTTTTGGTCAGGTGAAGGCAATATTCCTATAATTGGCTCCTATTTCTGTACCTCACTGTTGCTTCCATGTAACAAAGTCTGTTTTCAGTATAGCTTGACTTTTACTGCAAATAAGTATGTGAGTGTGTGTGTGTGTGTGTGTGTGTGTGTGTGTGTGTGTGTGCGCGCGCGCGTGTGTAGGTGTGTGTGTGCCTTGTGTGCCTGAGTGTGCATGTGTGTAACAGACCCTGTGCTGAGAACCATTATTCTACTGGTCTATGAGTTGCTGTGCATTTACAGGGACATGGTGTAATGTTTTTAAGGCCCATTTTTATTGGATTAAAACATCAGATTTTCTTTACTTGGATTATTTATCTACTTACTTATTACACATGAATTTATTTATTTTCTGAAACAATATTATACTACATAGGCTAGCTTTGCACTCATAGAAATGTTTCTGCCTCAGCATCTTCGACATCGAGTACATGATGCAAACAAATAATACAACGGCTGTATCTCTATCCTTTATCATGCTGCATCTCGTCTTACGTGCTTTCTAACATTTCTGATCAATAAACAGTGCAGAATCTTTAAAAAACATTCTAGAATCATACAACTTTAATGCATTCTTAAAATGTCTTTCTTTATTATGAAGAGACTCTTGGTATACATAAATTATAAATTAAATTATTTACTTAGTATTTGTGGGTTTGAAGAAACATAACATATATTTGGTACTCTTCATAATTTTAGGAATCTATTGGGAGTATTTTAAATTATTGCCACGTGGATGAAGAATGTTTTACTATAAAATCTTCACCTTTATTGTTACTCAAATAATAAAAAATAATGTGCTGAAATTTTATCATTACCAAACAGAATAGTAAAAGTTAAAAACCTTGATCATATCTAGGGCTTGAAAAAGTATCTAGGAAATATATTATCTACATACTATAGATCAAATTAAAGCACTTATGAATAAAAATATATACATATATATATATATAATATGTATATATGTACAAATATATATGTGTGTGTATATATATACTGCAAATATGTGTGTGTGTAGAGGTGATCTATGTTCTGCAAGGGACCATTATTCTAGTGGTCTATGAGTTGCTTTGCATTTCAGGGAATTGTATATATGCATTACATATTTTAATACATATATATTATACACATTATAAGTATATTTGTATATATATTATATAATATACATAATAATATGCATATATCTATATATATACAAATCTATATTTATATGTGTGTATTATATGATACATAATACATAAAATATATATTTATATATATACACATACACATACACATGCATATACATATATGTATATATATATATATATTTATATATATTGTGTGTGTTTTTTTGTGTGTGTGTGTGTGTGTGTGTGTGTGTGTGTGTGTGTGTGTGTGCGTGCGTGCCAAAAGAGTTCTGCATACTGGTATTCCTAGCTAAGCAGAAGGATGAGGCATAAGATGCACCTGAGTTCACAGCAAACCATGTCTCATAAAGTAAAATAAAATTGCCGAGTAGCATGATGCTGTTGTAGAGACAAGCTAACTTGCTGAGGATGCATTTATAAGAGGGTATGCAGTTCTCCAGTGTAGGTTTTTCCCTTTTATTGATAACAGATTCTTTTCTCACATAATATATCTTGATTATGTCTTTCTAGTTCCTCCTCAGCTCACCTCCCAACAAATATACTCCCTTTCTGTCTCTCATTAGGAAACATCAGTCTTATGAGAGATAATATTAAAATATAACAGAATAAAAATATTTTTATCATTAAAAAAGAAAACAAGCTCCAAACATTTTCAATGACTTTATATAAAATTAAACACAGATGACATTTAATTTTTTCATATGTGTGTGAATGTGTGTGTTTGTGTGTATGTATGTCTAATGTAGTTAGCATATCTGAATGAGATAATGTAAAAGCAAGGGCATGTTTGTTCATATCTGACTATAACTCTTACAGACAAATGTATTCTGACTCAAATCAATAAAGTACATAAATGTTTCTATTGAACAAGAGTGAGTGACAGAGCCTGAAGAACTCTCAGCATGTCTGGTGAAGCTGAATGGACATTATATGATGAGCTCTATACAACAAATAGACGATAAATCCACACCATTTCTGTAAGTTAGAACAAGGTTTAGAAATTATTTCTCAGATTAATATATTAATGTGATCACTGATGAACTTCTGTCTCTAATGAGGATTTAATAAAACTCAGGAAAAATTCCAAATAAAGTCTTTCATCTGAGTATCTGCCTCAGTTAACTCAGAGAATATTCATTTGGTTTTATGAGAGAATAAAAGGTTGAGTATGTGAAAGACCTCAAGCAGTTCAAAATCTAACAGAGGAAAGGCAAATCAGCGGCACGTAGAAAGCAATCCATGATTTATTATTTAATTGAAGACACAAGGACTATGAGCACAGATGTTCTATTGAAGGATTTCTGCAGATTTCATAACAACAATGCATTTAAACAATAAGTCTAGGTCATAGATCTTGGGATGGCAATAAAGATGCTGTCATTATTTGAGCATAAAGAAAGGATGATATATTCTACTCAGAGGAGTAGGAAAAGCTTTTCGAAGGAGGTAGTGTTTGAGGATGATGTTGATTTTCTATGGTTGTAGAAAGCAGAGAAGTCTTTAGAGTCTAAAGAACTGGAGGCTCCTAGCAAGTTAGACTGAGGAGAAAAACATTTCAAAGCATGAGAGGATTCTATTGCTGGACTAATAGATGTGCAGGAATGAGTCAGACACTTATATGGGAAGGGAAACTGGGCTGAATCCTGCAGCTGTCTGAGTCCAGTTTCTGTGTCATGGGAAGAAATTATAGTTCTTCACTCAGAGTACTGACTTTAATAGGACTGAACCTTGTAAAAAATTGATTCTTGATCAGAGTGGAGTTGTCAATATATCACCAAATATCCTATCCAAAATAGATAATGTACAGTAAATGTTAGTCACATGAATGGAAAGGAAAACTAGGTTTGAATAAAGAAATAATCACTTTGAGCCTTTAAAAGAGGTCCAGGGCCCATGGAGGAGAAAATGTCATCTGCCCACTTGATAGAGTAAGGTGTGACAGGAACTGTGGGAGTGCTCCTTGGTTCTGACACTACTAGTTTCATCAAATCTCTCCTGGTTAAATCATGTGGTTATTTTTAGGTAACTGTTAATATTAGAGAATCTCTCAGCATGTGTAAAAATCTGTAGGGCAGAATTATATAAGAAGATAGTGAGTGACCACATTTCTTAAGCATGTGTAGTCTAGATGTAGCTAAGTGGTTCTGATTCTTTCAACACTAGCCTTGTTTTCAGAGGAAAATTCTGAGGAATGGCCTGTGGCTTGTCCTTTCCTGCAGCCACTGATTCCCGAATTCTAATGAAGGCCTGAGGCTTCACATCCATGCATACATATTTGCACTCACTAAAGGAAAAAAAAATCCAAATCTTAACTTGAAATACTTAAACTGATGGCATTTGAGAGAGAGAAAGAGAGAGAGAGAGAGAGAGAGAGAGAGAGAGAGAGAGAGAGAGAGAAGAACCATCTTGGTGCTTTTATAATGATACAAATTAGACCTGATTTGTTGGACAGGAAACAAAAAGAAATATAACCCTTTTTTAGTGTAAGAACAAATCAGAAGGGAAGTTATCCTTTACAATGCAAAATGTGCCCAAGGAGAGTGAAATACTTGTTTTACTGGAAATTCAACCTACCCAATATACATTTAAATAACCACAGTCTGTGGTATTCAGCCCTTGAAATATCCAATTTAGACAGCCTTTAGCTGAGACCTTCTGGTTTTTAAAATAGTTCTGTTTTCAGTGTCAAATATTTGGTGTCCATCAGCTGCACTAAAGAAAAAAAAAGGTTGGGCAACATTGTGTCTTTTGAGATATAGTAGCATGACAGAAGGTGACAAATGGGAGAATGTGTCACAGAGAAGCATGATATATTGCAGTGCAGTGATGTGCTGATACTCAAAGAATCCATAATATGCATCCTTCTTTTTATTTGCTGCTATTTCAGAGGAGATTATTCTTATAGATTAAAGCACTACTGTCACATCTTAGGTAACAGAGCAAGTATATTTTACTACATTAATATTTTTGTAGAAGACTGTCATGTGCTTTTTCTTTGCTTCCTTTCTAATAATTTCAGATTAGACCTAGAAGCATTATAAATAGAATTCTGTTGCTTGGCTTATCCAGAGGTCACATAACATAATAAGTCTGAATCCTAAATCATTATCATAGGAAAAGATTAATGCCATGTTGGACATGCATATGATTGAATGAGAAGTATAGATTTAAACACAGTGATATTTTATAATTTTCTCAGAATCTTTTATGATAAAATACTATGATAACCTGAGATTTCTAACCTATTTTTAAAAGTCATTTTGTCATTAGTTTCTTTTAATAAAAAATGTTTGTAGTTTTATAGGAACACTATAGGATTAATGCGCTTGCCTGTTATCATTTTTTAAAATGTTAAAAACCAGTAACATTTGAAAATATTTATTATATATAGCATACTATCATATTTCTCATCTGTAACTAAGGCACCTTAGCTTTCTACTTCCAAGAGAGGTATGCACTTTGAGCTATTTCTTAGAAAATTGCTGAGGTATTTTTAAAGATAGAATAAACACAAATCTGTGATTGGTGCATGAATAGTCCTTATATATACTAATACCATAATTCCAAGCATAGTAGCTGCACTTAAAACACTACTAGTATGGGAGGGTTGCAATTTCATACTAAAAGTTATGCTAGGATGCTTTTCTTTCATTCAGTTATAATCCCAGTGTCTGTTCTTTCCTGTAATCAGAAAGGAAAAGGTATCCCTTTGAGTAATTTACATAGTATTCTCATAAGAGTACTATTTTGTGTCTTAAATGTTTAAACCCAATTTAAATGAAGACTTAAAAGTTAGTTTATGTGAAAAATGAAGAAAATCAGTACTAAGTTACCTTATCTTGGTTTCCCCAAACATTGAAACTTGTGTACCTGAAATTACCTTTACCAACCCACATATATCATATTGCATACTGCAGTCCTCACTCATGTATAAGATATGATTGTTATTTTAACAAGTATAAAAATTCACTTTATAAACATAGTGGAGCATGTGTCCATCTTATATGTTAGAGTATCTTTTGGGTATTACCCAGGAGTGGTATAGCTGGCTCCTCAGGTAGTACTATGTTCAATTTTCTGAGGAACCACCAGACTGATTTCCAGAGTGGTTGTATTAGCTTGCAATCCCACCAGCAATGGAGGAGTGTTCCTCTTTCTTCACATTCTTGACAGCATCTACTGCCACCTGAGTTTTTGATCTTAGCTATTCTGACTGGTGTGAGATTGTTTTGATTTGCATTTCCCTGATGACTAAAAATGTTGAACATTTCTTTAAGTGCTTCTCAGCCATGCGAGATCCCTGAGTTGATAATTTTCTGTTTAGCTCTGTACGCCATTTTTAAATAGGGTTATTTGGTTCTTTGGAGTCTAATTTCTTGAATCCTTTGTCTATTTTGGATATTAACCCTCTATAGAAGGTAGGGTTGGTAAAGAAATTTTCCCAAACTAGAAAAGTGGGAAAACTTTGTGGGTTGGTGTTTTGTCCTATTGACAGTGTCCTTTACCTTACAGAAATTTTGCAACTTTATGAAGTCCTATTTGTCAATTCTTGATCTTAGGGCATAAGTCAATGGTGTTCTGTTCAGAAAAATTTCCCCTGTGCCCATGTGTTTGAGGTTCTTCCCCACTGTCTCCTCTATTAGGTTCAGTGTATCTGATTTTATGTGGAGGTCCTTAATCCACTTGGACTTGAGCTTTGTACAAGGAGATAAGAATTGGGTCATTTTGCGTTCTTCTACATACAGACCTGCACTTAAGCCAGCACCATTTGTTGAAAATACTCTTTTTTTCCATTGGATGGGTTTACCTACTTTGTCAAAGATCACATGACCATATTTTGTGGGTTCATATCTTGGTCTTCAATTCTATTCCATTGATCTACATGCCTGTCTCTGTACCAATACCATGCAGTTTTTTTTTTTTATCACTATTGCTCTGTAGTAGAGCTTGAGATGCAGTGATTTCCCCCAGAAGTTCTCCAGAAGCTGGAAACAACCCAGAGGTCTCTCAACAGAGGAGTGAATATAGAAAATGTGGTATATTTACACACTAGAGTACCACTCAGCCATTAAAAACAATGACTTTGTGAAATTCTCAGCCAAATGGATGGAACTAGAAAATATCATCCTGAATGAGATAACACAGTCACAAAAAAAAAAAAAAAAAAAACAAAAAACATAGTATGATGAGTGGATATTAGGAAAAATGCTTGGAATATCCATGATAAAACTCACAGACCATATGAAGATCAAGAAGAAGGAAGATCAAAGTGTGGATGCCTCAGTCCTACTTAGAAGGGGAAACAAAATATCATGGGAGGTAAGGGTGCATGAGACTTCAGAGGAGGAGAGGAGAGGGAGAGAAACAAAGCAGGGCAGGATAAGGTGTGGGAGGAGATGGAGGAAATATACAGAGGGTCAGAAAAATGAACAGAAGTGTGTAGCAATGAGGAACTATATTAACCACCAGAAAGTCCCAGAAGCCAGAAAAACAAGAGGATCCCAGGACCCAACAGGGATGACATTAGCTTAAATACCCAACAAAGGGAAGAAAGAACCTACAGAGACCATAACCAGAGGTTAGGCCTGGGTTGAGGAATGAGGCCACCAAACCTTCTCAAAATTTTAACCCAGAATTGCTCCTGTCTAAATGAAATACAGGAACAAAGAGTGAAGCAGAGACTGAAGCAAAGGCCACCAGGAGACTGACTCACCTGGGGATCCATCCCATATGCAGCCACCAAACTCAGACACTATTGCTGATGCCAAGAAATATTTGATGACAGTAGTAGCCTGATATCATCTCTCATTCGCTCTCTCAGAATCTTACTGATACAGATGAGGATGTTTACAGCCAACCATCGGACTGAGCAGGGGACCACAATGGAGGAGTTAGGAGAAGGACTAAAGGAGCTGAAGAGGTTTGCAAGCCCATAGGAAGATCGACAATATCAACCATCTAGAACTCCCAGAGCTCCCAAGGATAAAACCACCAACCAAAGAGTACACATGAAGGGATCCATGGCTTCAGACGCTTATGTAGCAGAGAATGGCCTTGTCTGGCATCAAGGGATGGGGGGACGCCCTTAGTCCTGTGAAGGCTTGATGCCCCAGTTTAGGGAAATTCTAAGGAGGTGGTACAGGAGTGGGTGGGTGAGGTAGCACCCTAGTGGAGGCAAGGAGGGATGGGATGGGTGGGGTTTTGGAGAGGAACTGGGAGGAGGAAAACATTTGAAATATAATAAACAAAATAACCAATAATTTTTTTTAAATAAAATGCAGTTTACTCATACATGAGACAATCACTCAAATGGTTGCTCACTTATCCTGATGAGTGAAATATAGAAACAAATGACTATAGATGTATCCTAGTGTCAAAACATTTGATCAGCATATATAAAGCATATATATTGTCTTGATCTTGAGCAAGACAAAGTATCACCAGTTCTACTTTGTTTTCTCTTCCCTTGTCTCTTTCTCCCACTCTAGCTGTCATTCAATAGTGCCTTTGGACTAATCATCAAAGATAAAAGGTATAGTGTTTCACTGAACCACAGAAATATAGTTTTTTTTATTTAAAATGCTTTAAAAATGTCAGCATCATAATGAGTCTAACATAAAACATTTTATGTTTTGTAATAAGATTTTGCAAATATCTCAAATCAAAGGGCCAGAGGATATTTATCAATAGAAACTATTTCATTTTTTGTTGTTCTGGGGATCAAATGCAAGAACTTGTATGTAATAGGCAACCACTCTTCCCTGAAATATCCTCCAGCCCAAAATTTCCTCCAGGAAATAATTTTTTAGCCCAAAATATTATTCTATTCTACTAGAAGAGTATAAAATGTGAATCTACAGCATGCTGCATTTTGTAAGGAGGAAAGGTACTTCATTTTATATATGTTCTCTTACAAATGACACTTTCAAGCAGAAGCCAAGAAAAAAGGTGTGTGTGTGTGTGTGTGTGTGTGTGTGTGTGTGTGTGTGTGTGTGTGTGTGTGCGCATGCGCGCGCTTTGGAAATAGTAAATGCAATAGAAATATTGAGTTGTGAATTCTTATCACACACACACACACATACACACACACACACACACACACACACACACACACAACCCTGTAATATCACAAGGTCAAAATACTCAAAGAATGATACCTGGAGACCTGCTAGTCTTTGGTGTATGTTGAAATCTTGATATAAGTTAGTTTAACACTAACCACAGCAACATAATAGATGAACTTGCAAACAAGAGTGAGGGCCAGCACGCTAATAGCAAAGTTTCTTTCTTCAATATTTTTTTTATGTGGGTTGTCACCAGAAAGTGTGGCCCTGATTTTAGAGTGCTTTTTCCTTCTTCAAATAGTATGATTAACAAAATATGTCCTCTGCATATATATTTTAGCCCCCAGGTCAGTATGTTTATGGGACTTAAGTGTTATGAAATGGATGGATTTTTATTTTTGTGCCTGCTCTTGGAGCTCTTTTCTTTCTGCTGGTTACATTGATTTGTCTTATCTTATTATATTTGATTTTCTTGTGTTTTATACTTATCTCTTAGAAGACTGTTCTTTTATATTGACAGACTGACAGGAATGGATCCAGATGGGAGAAGAGGTGAGGGAGAAGCTGGAAGGAGTGGAGGGATATACTGAAAGCAGGATATATTGCATAAGAATAAAATCTATTTTTAATAAAAGGGGAGATGGGTGAAAAGAGAAGACATACCCATCAGCGTGGGTCTTAGTTGATTTCAAATGTCTTCAAGTTGACAGCCAAGATTAACAATGACAACATCAAAACCACATAAGACTAAATTCTGATGCCCTGAGTTAGAAGGAAACCAGGATTTCTGTCATCATAAGCAATAACAAATGAGTTTAGAGTATGCCCAGAACCTCTGGAGAATATCTGTATACATGTAAAGATGCCAAACATTTGACAGTTGACACTTTAACATTTACTTAAAAATTTAATAACACTGAAAAGATAGTGTATAGAATTTCTTCTAGTTAAGTTCAATATTAATAGGTTAATGAAATGTGGTTTGCATGTCAAATTTACTAAAACATGAGTGTACACATACATTCACACTCATATACAAGCTATTTTTTTTAATCTCCAGAGAACTTCTCCCCCCCACCACACACACACAAACACAGCTAACCTTTCATCATTCTAGACTGAGATACTATTATTTTTTTTTCCATTTCCAGACATGCTGTAGTCAGTTGGTGCTTCATCATGAAATTTAGAGTCAGGGTTCACTTTAAAAATATTTAATAACCAGCTCTGGAGAAGGAAGAGAAAAGGGAGTTTACTCAGAGGTTTACCTAATGCTTACAATTAATATTCATGTGTTATTATAACAAGTAATGTATAATTGGATTATTTGGTGGCTTAGTCTCTGAGAGCTCCCAGGGTCCAGGTTAGTTGACACTGTTGGTCTACCTATGGGGTGGCCATCCCCTTCAGTTCCTTCAGTCTTTTCCCTAACACTTCCATATGGGTCCCTGACCTCAGTGCAATGGTTGGCTGTAAGTATCTGTGTCTTGTCTCAGTCAGCTGCTTGTAGAGTCTCTCAGAAGACAGCAATCCTAGGGTCCTGTCTGCAAGCACAATATAGTATCATCAAAAGTGTCAGAGTTTGGTGCCCAACCATGGGATGGAGCCTAAGTTAAGCTAGTTATTGGATGGCCTTTCCTTGAATCTCTGCTCCATTTTTGTCCCTGCATTTCTTTTAGACTGGAACATTTTGTGTGAAAAATTTTGAAGATAGCTTGGTGACCCACATCTCTCCACTTGGGGCCCTGTCTATTGACTGGGGTGGTCTCTTCAGGTTCTATCTTCTTACTGTTTGGCATTGTGGCAAAGGTATTATTAAAGTGTTTGATCCATCTGGAGTCCATTAGGTCATAAAAGTTGGCCTCTTCACTAAATTCTGTCCCAGAAATGTTTAGACTCTTTTATGAGGTGCCACTTGTAAATTGTTGTCCTTAGTTCCTGGGCACATGAGATGATATTCAGAAAAATTTCTAGTATCCTGTAGAGTACTGCCTAATATTTCTTCTAGGATGTTCGGTGTTAAATATTTTGTATTATTAAAGTGTTTAATTCATCTGGAGTTATTTTGTTGCAAGGTGATATATTTTGGTCTTGTTTCTTATCCTTGTGAACTTTTAGATTTCTCAGCATTATTTGTTGAAGATGTTGTCTTTTCTCCATTAAATTTTTGACAATTTTTGAAATATCGTATAGCTATCAACAGATACACATACCTATATTTGGGTCTTCTATCTTGTTTCATTTGTGTACATGCATGCTTTAGGGGTATCATACAGTTTTATTATTATGGCTTTGTTATATACATTGAAATCTGAAATAAGACTATCTCAAGCATTGTTCTATTTGCTTAGAATTGCTTTTACTACATGAAGTCTTTTATGGTTGTAACGAATTTGGTGATAAGGTTTATTTATTTATTTATTTATTTATTTATTTATTTATTTATTTGAGGACTGAGACAAGTTTGATGAGGATTTAAGTAAATCTGTAATAGATTTTGGTAGAATGGCCATTTTCACAATATTAACTCTACCAATCTGTGAGCATGGTATGTCCTTCTATGTTCTAGACTGTCTCTAGAGAAGTAAAATTTTAATTGTAGAGGACTTTGACCTCCTTCGTCAGGCTAATTTCTAAATATTTGACTTTACTTGGAGGATGCTGTAGACATGAGTATGTATATTATCTCTTTTTAAACATGCTTTTTATTGACATACATTAAAACTATTGATTTTTATAAGATTATTCTGTATCCTAAGTTTATTGAAATTGATTTTTGTTTTTATAAATTTTATGGTAGATATTTTAGGATATCTGCAGCATGACATCATATCAATCGTGAATTGGAGTAGTTTGAATTGTTTTGTTTTTACTTTAAACATTTGTATCTTGTTAATTTTCTTCTCTTATCTTTTTGATCCTATTAATGGTTGAATACTACATTGAAAAAATTTGGAGATAGTGTCAGATTAAGTCAATACTGAATTTAATAATATTAATTTCAGTTTTTCTCTGTTTATAATGATATTCCATGTGGGTTTGTCACATACACCCTTTATTATATTACATTATGGTATTTTTCTTTCAGCACTTATATCTCTACCAATTTTATCAAGTCAGCTTGCTTGACTGTTAAAGGCTTTTTTGCATTTATTAAAATTATCATGTGATTTAAGTCCATTTATTTGATTTTCCTTTTATTGACTTTCAAATATTGAACCATCCCTGCATCTCTGGGATTCAGTGAACATTATGTATATGCTTTTATGTGGCTTTCCCTTTCCCTTTCCCTTTCCCTTTCCCTTTCCCTTTCCCTTTCCCTTTCCCTTTCCCTTTCCCTTTCCCTTTCCCTTTCCCTTTCCCTTTCCCTTTCCCTTTCCCTTTCCCTTTCCCTTTCCCTTTCCCTTTCCCTTTCCCTTTCCCTTTCCCTTTCCCTTTCCCTTTCCCTTTCCCTTTCCCTTTCCCTTTCCCCTT